>JASVEL010005959.1:0-86134 GCA_032618575.1 Nicotiana noctiflora | reverse complement strand
AATCAATTAAAGCTCTCCCTGTGTACAAGAATGGTATTCCCAAAATTATAGGAATCTCTTTGTCCACTTTGCAGTCTAAGATCACAAAATCTGCAGGGAACACAAATTTCTCTACCTGAATCAACACATCATCCAGGATGCCAGAGTGTCGTTTCACAGTCCTGTCAGCCAGATGCAACAACATAGAGGTGGGTCTAGCTCTTCCAATACCTAGCCTCTTATAAATCGCCAAGGGCATAAGATTAATGTTGGCCCCTATCACACGTTGCCTTAGCAAAATCAAAATTACCAATAGTGCATGGAATTGTAAAGCTCCCTAGGTCAGACAACTTTTCTGTAATTGGTCTAGTCACCACTACACTACAGGCCTGAGTAAGAGTAATTGTGGCCAAGTCTTGAAAATCAAATTTTCGGGATATTAATGCCTTCATCATTTTTGCATACCCATGAATTTCTTTCAAAGCATCAATCATTGGTATATTTACCTGGATTTATTTCAGCATTTCAAAGAACTTCTTGTATTGCTCCTCCTTTTGGTACTTAGTTAACCTCTGAGGGAAGGATGCATGAGGTCTCTTTTTTCCAATCAGTTGATATTGATCTTTATTAGGTGCTACATCAACTACTGGTTCCTGGACAATTTTAGCTTCTTTCTCAGGCTCATTCTAAGTGTTATTCTGCTTGGGTATGCTGGACTATCGACTATGTCAGTTTCGTTGACTCATCTAGCTTAATGGGCACTGGTTTGAGTGTCTCAGCCTATCTAGTTTCTCGATCCCTTTCTTTCTCTATATCCAAATCTCTGCCATTACATAGACTCATCGCCATCAGCTACTTCGGGCCTTGATCTTTTGGATTTATTTGTGTGTCTACATGTAGTGTACCATGAGGACGATTGTTAAGAGACATCAAAATTTGGCCCACCTGCACTTCAATATTCTTGATCGATGCATCATGTGCATTTACTCTCTCATTAATCTTTGGATTAGACCCAATAACGTGTTGCATGATTGCTTCAAGTCTAGCAAACACATCTTCCTACCTTTCACCATGCTGCTGCTGAGGAGGATGATACCCCTGCTGCTGACTCTGATTATTAAATCCTTGTGGCCTTGGGTAAGGAGCCATATTGTTGGGGGTCTCATACCTCATATGTTCCTAGTATTGAAATATGGCCGGGCTGGCCTGTACTGCTAATTCTACTAGCCCCAATTCTGGCCACCCTGTCTCTAGCCTCCATAATTAGACACATAGATCATGTCTTCAGGATAGTGATGATGATCAGGTTCTGTATTCCACTGGTTACCAATTGGCTAATTGATGCAAGATGTGCACAAACTCCCATTGGTAGTATCCATGATGTGTACCTGTTGCTTCTGCCCTGACTCTTCTACCTTTTTGGTGAGTATACTCATCTATGTCAATAAGGTGGCCATATTTTCAGCCATATAGTTAGATGGATCGAAAGGTACTGAGTGCACCACTGGAGTGATAGGCGCATTCCTGGATGTCTATCCCGAATTTTGTGCCATCTAGTCAAGCAAACTCTGGCCGTCTCTCCGTGTTTTGCTCAGAAATGCTCCACCAACTGAAACATCAACAATGTTCTTCACACTATCTGACAACCCATGTAAAATTGCTGCCCCAACATCAGATCTGGAATACAATGGTACGGATATATAACCATCATTCCTTTAAAACGCTCTCATGTCTCATGCAGTGTCTCCATTGGTTTCTGTTTAAAGCTCAAAATTTCATCAATTTGTTGAGCAGCTTTGTTGGGTGGGTGGAACTTGTTATAAAATTTCTTGACTAACTCATCCCAAGTTTTTATAGAATTTATGGGAAGTGAGTTTAGCCAGGTCTGGGCAGCTCTTGTCATTAAGAATAGAAACAATAACAGTTTGATTGCTTCCGGAGTTACATTGGGCTGCCTTTGGATTTTGCAAATAGACAGGAAATTCTTCAAGTAGCTGAGGATCTTCGACTTGTGACCCCGGAAATAGTCCCTTGTTCTACAACAAATGTAGCATGTTATTCATGATTTGGAATGACTCAGCCTGTATCGCGAGACTACAATCGCCGTGCAGATTTTTAGATGTGGGTTATGCCCAGTGATAGAGGGTAGCCTTTGGCACTATTGGTACAACTGGGTTTTCCTCGTGATCTCCCATGACTGTTTCGAATTGTGCAATTGTTATTTTTTGTTTGTTTTTTTTCGGTTGGCCTGGTTCAAGGCCTTAAAAACGTTTTCTGGATCTGATAGAGCTTCGAGTAATTCACCAGTTCTCGTTGAGTTTCTAGGCATGCACCTATACAACCAAGTCAACAAACGCTAAAATTTCAATATAAAGAGTAGGTATAAAGAAAACTGACTACACTAAGAATTTTTGTACTTCTTTCAACCGTAATTGATAATACCGTTAATTCCCCGACAACGATTCCAAAATTTGATCATGCTCAACTGTGTCTATTAAAGGACTAAGCGGACGTTGAAAATATAATCTGGGGTATTATGCCCCAAGTTGAATCCCACAGGAAATTAACGTATCAAGAGAAGTCTTTAAAGTACTAAGTTCTTATTAGTCAACCTCCTCAAACTTTGTGAATAATAAGTGGTGTTATGGTTACTACTACAGCTAACAGAATCAATAAAACGAAGATTAACTAACACACAGTTGTAAACAATTGGAATAAAGGTCTAAGGTAATGGTTTCCCCCGTTGTTGATTTCATTAGTTGTATGTTTCTTATAGCTTTGACTTAGTTGCCTCTATCAATCATGAACTCTCCAGCTATCATAAGTCTCTATCAAGTAATCATGATAATTTACTAGATGCACTCTCTCAATCTATGCTAGCTAGATTCACATTACAGTTCACTTAGATTGCACCCGAGGTATCGTTATCTCTCATCCAACCTCTAACCCTCGGTTATGACTCTCGCCTATACTCTGGGAGTGATGTTGTTGAAACGACTACCTAAATATGCACTCTCTCTCAAGCATATACATAATAAATAGGAACGGCTAGTTGAGGATCCTTTCAATTAACCAAAATCAAAACGTAATTGAACAAATAGAGATGAACAACCAACTCAAAACTATATTAATATAACAACCAGTTCATCCCCAACTGGCCAAAACCTTAGATTAAAAGAGTTAGCTACTCATAACAATGATGAAACTACAAAAGAACTCATAGTAATTGATAAAAGAACAAAATAGGGAGATAAGAATTGTTGCCCAAGTTGCCTCCTTACCTCTTGCACTTTCTTGTCTTGTTCTCAACCCTCAAAACTGATTCCCCCTTCTGTTGGACGCATTAAACCATTTATAGTTTGTGTGATTTTTGCTTTGGACTTCCGAATTTTCCCCTTCAAATAACTTTTCCCCCATCTGGACTAGCGCGGGCGCGCTAAGGCCGCGCTAGTAGGGTTATATTCTGCTTTTGATGACTGGGCTAGCGCGGGCGTGCTAAGGCCGCGCTAATCCCGCGCTAGTGAGGTTTTCCTCTGCCATGCCGAGCTTCATTCCCTTAATTCGTCCACTAGTTCCAATTTTTGCCCCGATCACCATCATAAGTCTTTATCTGAGTATTGTACTCCTGTGGAACACAAAAGTCACCATTAGAGCCAATTTTTGCATTATTTACACACTTAAAAGAGTAAAGCATCCTTAAGTTATGAGTCCGAATGTAAGCCAAACTATACAATTTAGCTATTATCACCTAACCTCGATGAGGTAGTAACGAAGCTATGGCAAGACACTCACTTTAAACATGTACGACGAGCAATAAGCGGAATAACAATAACAAGATAGAGAAATAGGAAACTATATAATGAATGGTATAAGAAATTAAATGATAGAGGGCCCCAAAATAACACTACATCATAACTTCAAAATAAAACACGGTAGGGGAGCATAGCAACAAAGAACAAGTACAAGACATCCTTTATGTTGGTGCGTAACCCGATCCAAATATCAATACCAACAAGTGTTCGTACAAATGCGGCGCGCAACCCGATCCTCACATCAATAACATCATCATTGTGGTGCACAATCCAATCTCAATATCAATAACAATACCAGTGTGGCGTGCAACCCGATCCCAATACCAATTTATTTGAAAATTCCCAATAATAATCAAATACGGAGATTTTCATAACATAACATCAAAGAGAACTAAAATGCATAATTCACCAAGGAAATACGAACACAAACAAAGAAAATCTAACAATCCAATATTCATGAACTGGCCTCACAACATATGTCAATAAAGGTTTCAACAAGTCGTAAACACGAGAATAATCTTAAGATCATACAATTCGACATAACAAAGTTGAGTAAAACAAGAAACAAGCAAGGTAGTAAGACATAGGACAGGTAAAAACATCTATCTAATAACATGCAGGAACATGTAACAAGTAAAGACGTACGATAAATAAAGGCATTTAATAAGCTAGAACATATAGCAAATAAGGACATTGAACAAATGAAGACACATATATCAAGTAATAACATGTATCAAGTAAGATCACATAATAAGTAAAAACACGAAATAAGTAAAGACATGGTATAATTAAAGATATACAATAAAGTGGTATACATAGCATGCTTCAATCCATGATGACATATATACACTTATCACCTTGTATATACGTCGTCACCACATATCGATCACGTAGCAAATAGACCAATCACATTCTAATTCTCTTAAATCAAGGTTAACCACAATACTTACCTCTTTCCCGAACAAGCTTCCAAACACAACTTTCCATTTAGAACAAGCCTCCAAACACGGCTTTCCATTTAGAACAAGCCTCCAAATACAACTTCCCCTTTAGAACAAGCCTCTAAACCATCCAAATCTAGTCAAATACTCAAAAAATTCAAAATAAACTTTAGAAACTACCCTCGTATGAAAAGGTTCAATCTTTAACATATTTTAAAAAGTAAACTCTGAACCACGTAGTCGAAATACATAAGATAAAATTCCGATTACACATTCACCCCCAAGTCCAAATATGTGATTTGATTTTATATCCAACCTTAATTTGAGGTCTAAATTTCAATTTTACACTATCCCTAATTTCTACCTATACTATTCTATGAAGTTAGGAAGAATTTTCTTAAATAGAATAAAAATAGTTGCGGTATAAAAGTAAAGTAAAAATGGTAGCGATATAACTTATATTTACCAGATAGTGAAATCGTAATCCCAAAATAAAACAGTAAAATTAACGATATCAAAATTTTTAATATACTACACTAAACAATCAATAAGAAATAATAGTTGTATATTTAATACTATCATAATTCTAGAACAACTAATCACAACATAAATAATCCCACCATATTAACTTGTATTTAAGCAAAACGACCAGGCAACACTTCACCATACTTTGTCCATCTTGGAATTATTCCTATTTAACATAGCATTTTGTGCTCTGACGTCTTTGATTTGCCAGTTGAGGAGTTTTTTGCCAGGTGTCTAATAAATGAAATACTAACAGTTCAAACATTTATAGCAGGTTACATGTCTTATCTGCAAATGATTTATAGCAGGTTAGTAGTATTATATTAAGCCAAAAAAAAGAACTTCAGAAAAAAGTTTGAAGGTTGAACATTGCCATGGACCTTAGTTCCGCTTGTACCAAGCCGATGTTTTCATCAACAAGAAAACATCACGATCTGACAGGCATTCTAACCAGAACGACTATTACACGTCAAATGCTTCGCTGCTGCAGTAACATACAATGAAAATGTACACCTCAAAGGTTACACAGGTACGATTATAAAAGTTACACGGGTACAATTATAAAAGTCATACTCCAAACTCGCAATGGAAATCTAACTTGTACACTCTGGTATAATAACAATCTCCAACTTAATCCTCCGCTATTCCTGAAACAAGCTACTTCCATAGTAAGGCTGCATCTGACAAACAACATGAAGGATCTGATTTTCCATGCTGTAACTTGTAGCTCAGGCACTTGTTGATGGACGTTTTTTTGAGTTATTCTTGGGGCGAACCTTCAAAAATGCCTTGTCCAAATCCTAACATAATGTAAATTTCCTATAAGGATATTGGAAATGACGTTTTATTCAGCCTAATAATCGTAAAGGAACTAAATAAAATTACCTGACCCTGGACAAGACCATGGTCCTGGTTTGATGCATCTGCGCTCCAAAGCCTCTCTAAGTTGTAGTATGCTCTCACTTTCTCATCAAGTGCATGGATTACTAATTTGCCTATTGCAGTCAAATAAAATCAACAACTTATAGCAGAATACTAAAGAGTTCAGCAGAATCTGAAAACTAACAAGTTTCATAACTGACGACTAGTAAAATCACTTCCAGCACTCCCTGTCACATGGATCTATGCAATTCATCACTATCAGATTACAGAAGGTAGCACTCTCAATTGGCCGAAAATTGTACTTTCGGCGAACTTCTTACATGTACATCAGACTAAATATAAGCACAAGTCAGTATCCCCTTGACTTATATAATGGAAGTCATTATCCAGACACAGAGCACCTTACTGCTGAGTAACAGCATGAGAGATGGTAGAAAATGATTGTAGATTACACTCATCGTTCATATAGCACCGAAATTAATGTTAGAGGATATCCATATTAAACTAGATAGACAAAGCATGGAAATCAATTCTTTTACAAATCCAAATATCACAACTGTCATAATGGCAGCGATTAGAAGCTAATGAAGTGTCATAAAGCATGAAAAATTGATAGAATTTAAAAGTTATATGATCAAATCAAGAACTCTTATAAGTGCAGAACCCTTGATGGACCACACCAATTGAAGCAACTTGGGAAACTACTTTTCCCTCTGACAAAGAACACTTACAATGCATAAGTTGCTTGTATGGCCAAAGTTATACATTTTAAGCCTCAAGCATGTATTTATGTTGCAAAAGCTCTTCAAAAAATTCTACAGTAGATCTTTGTCGTAAAAAGTGAACCATCTTCAGAATTTTACCTGAATGAATCCTTGGAAATAAATAACCAAGTAATGCACAATGCTTTATCACATTTTAAGAATCCAGATCCACAAAATTCTTTAAATTACCTAGATAGTGTTTCAAAAAAGAAGAATTTAATACCAGAGTCGATTACAATCCACTTCCCCCCTTCTTGCCCTTCCACGCTGGGTAACAACATTCTCTTTGATCCTTTCTGCTTTTGTTTAACCTGTTCACCAAACAAAATAAGTGAAGTTATAGAAAAGGAAGATGATTCTTCAAGTAAAATTGTTAGTAAAATATTTATTCACAATAGTTCAACACTAAACATGCATTGATGTTCATTTCAGAATTATCTCCTAATAAACCGTTCTTAAAAGTTCTCCTAACCTTGAGAGACAAAGATGCACAGAACTTATTTCCAGATTCATTTTTCTTTGGATAAGATAACACATCAAAGCTATATGAGATGCTTGGCAAAGAGGCATGTGTAGCAAGTTTTTAGGAGTCAACCAGTGTTGCCAAAGGCGTGCTTCGCGCTTAAGCCTTGAAGCGATGTGGAAAACATGTTGAGCGTTTCGCCTCGCCTAGGGGGCACTTCGGTGTCGTCATCAAGGTTCGCCTGGCATACTTTTCCTTGTCAATAAACACAATGCTGAAGAAGCAACACTAACCAATTGATATTTCACTTTCTTTTTTAATCGTGTCCCCGTCATTCAAAAACAGCCTCTCTACCCCTCCGGGGTAGGGGTTAGGTCTGCGTACATTCTACCCTCCCCAGACCCCACTTGTGCAATTTTATTGGGTTGTTGTTGTTGTATTTTTGTTATTCGTGCTAATATTATTGGTCTTGGACTACACACATATTTGTATTTTTTTCTCCATTTGTACCTCTCTTTTTTTTTTTATGGATTTCATTGTTGGCATCAAAAAGATGCATAATAATACAAAAGTCATGGAACCAAAAAAGACATTGTTACAAAAAGACTACTCGCACCAGGGAGCTAACGAAGTTCAAAAGTTGTCAGGAGAATCTAAGAAGGAAAGGTAATGCCAACTATAAAGATACAAAAAACATCTAGCCTTGAGGGAATGATTTGGAGTTGATAAACCTTCAAAACATCCGTTGTTCCTTTCTGACCATATACACCAAAAAATACTCGCAGGAATCATCTTCCAGATTGGCCTGATGGCCTTACCAACTCTCATGTTACACCAGCACTCAAAGGCCTCTTTAGTGTTATGCGGCGTTACCCAGTTAATACCAAAAATACACAAAAACATATTCCATAAGTCAGCAGCAACTGTTCAGTGTAAAAATAGATGGTTGTTAGATTCAAGTTTTTGTTGGCACATGTAACATCTATTGACCATCCGGAAGCCTCTTTTCTTAAGATTGTCTTGTGTGAGGCATGCTTCACAGAGGGCTGTCCAGTTGAAACATTTGATCTTTGTTGGGAGATTAGTCTTCCATATCAACTTCCATGGCCAGTCATCAATCATGTCATTAGGAGCATATGAGTTTGCATAGCCTGCTTTCACTGAGTATTTACCATCAGCACTGCTCCACTTTAACTTATCTGCTGCCTGGGCATTCACCATGTGGCTTTTCCATCATATACCTTTATTTATTAAAGCCCACACTTTATTTGCGCTTAAAACCACAATAGACCGTAGAGCTTTCTTGCGCTTTTCGCCGTTGATAACACTGGAGTCAGCACAAGTAAATCTTCCTTTTGTGATAAATAACTTATCTGCTGCCTGGACATTCATCATGTGGCTTTTCCATCATGTGCCTTTCTTCATTAAAGCCCACACTTTATTTGCACTTAAAACCCCAAGACCATAGAGCTTTCTTGTGCTTTTCGCCGTTGATAACACTGGAGTCAACACAAGTAAATCTTCCTTCTGTGATAAATAACAAGTTTCAAGGAGTCAACCACAAGTAGATTCTCCTTTTCTAGTAAGTAACAAGTTTCAAGGAGTCAACGACAGGTAGATACTCCTAATGTATATTCTTTCAAGAGCCCATAGTTGACAATTCATTTTACCAAAAATCCTATGTATGGTCGAGTGAATCTGATATGTTGACTGTTATTTGCTTCTCATTCCTGTACTTTCACGAGATCCCACCTCCTTCTTGGTAGATTGCAAGCTCAATACTAAGATCACAGTTATAATTAATCATAGGCACTATATACTTTTCTTTGGGAATACATTGATACCTAGGCTGGCTTCAATACCCAATATCAGTCACCTAACAGGTTCCTCAACTGACCTAACAAGGACAGCAGAAAGTTTATCTTCCTTCATCTTTATCCGTCGCACATCCTTCTGCTCAATAAAACAGTGTATATTACAGTGAGACAATTCCAGGTTCCACCAGCGAAATTGTAGCCTCTCCAACCGAAGGTTACAAGGATTGCATCTCTGTTTTTCAGTTTTGCTGTTGCATGCATTTTCCCGGTCTACAATATGGTATAGATATTAATATTTCCCCTTTTCTAGCTCTGTTTTCTCTTTTACAGACAAACTCCTCCCCTGAAATATGCAGTAAATTGCCATAATATGGTGAATCGTATGAAGGTAATGTCCTTTAAGATGGAAGTGAAGCAAGTAAAGGTCCTATCTTATTCTTTCACTCAGACGCATAGGCCTGTGCTAGCATTCAGCCTTGCATGCAGGCACTGAGATGAGACATGCAATGCAGAAGAATGACCAATAGAGCTATGTCATGAACTTCAGCTTTGCTAGCCTTTTCCTTTGCAGTGGCTATACCTCCCCTCACCCAAGCTAAAATTTTAAAATGACAAGAATATCGGTTTTCTGATAGGGCATGACAGTTTAATGCATTTTCAGTTTTCCATTTCCTTTGACAGACAACAGTAGGTAAAGTTAGACGAATAAAATAACAAATACTCAGCAGATTTCTCCTCAAAATACCCAAATAAAATAAGAACAGGGAACTTTCTATTTCTGGAAACAAAACTGGGATATTTGTGTAACATCGGTCCACCACACCCCCCCCCCCCCAAAACCAACCAACTCCATGTGCTAGGTATGCTACTTTATAAGCGATAAAAGTAATCATCCTCTCAATCGCAACATAACATATATACCCCACCCCCAACACATGAGTCTTTGCTACTTTGAAGCTATTAGAGTTTCCATTATTCAATTGCAACATACATATATAAACCCCCCCCCCCCCAAAACACACGCACAAAAAAGAAAATACACACACACACCTATATACTAAAATACATGATCCTTCCATTGCCCTGAGACAATCCTGTCAATTGGTTGTGATATAGTAGGTATTAGGCATTTCATGTTGCTTCTTCCTACACAGCACCTGAAGGTGTTGCCAAGCGGTCTTTGTGGCTGTAATGGACCATGAAAAACCAGGATACCCATAAAAGTACAAAAACTAGGTGAATTTTTTCCATCTGTCTAAACCTTGATAGACAATGCTAGTGAAAGCTGAGATACCTAGTCGATTATCTGGTACGCGCAAGTTAGCCGGACACCAATTTTATCTATACACATACACACACAGAGAGATACTAATCGCTGAATAAATGAAAAAGAAACTGAAACAGATCTCCACATTTCTAGTAGCTAAATTCTCATTATTCATAGCAAGCACAGGAAAACGAACCTGCCTTGTAAATTAGGGCTTGAGCAATGTTCCGAACGTGCCAAGCCGATCGACCAGTAGCAACGACCATGAAATCCGCAAAATCAACGTGTTTAGGTATAGGAATAACTTTGACGTTATCAGCTTTAACGTCTTTAAGGATTGTCT
Source organism: Nicotiana noctiflora (assembly GCA_032618575.1). Classification (NCBI taxonomy): domain Eukaryota; kingdom Viridiplantae; phylum Streptophyta; class Magnoliopsida; order Solanales; family Solanaceae; genus Nicotiana; species Nicotiana noctiflora. Next base: position 75,341 of record JASVEL010005959.1, on the reverse strand, counting down.
CCACTTCTTCCAATTTCAGTAACTCTTCGCCGCGGATTCCTTCACCGTCGCCATCGCTGACGGTGGTAGACGATAGAGAGCGATTGAGCATTGAAAACCCTAGCTTCCATTGCTGCTGTGTTGCAGGGGAAGAAGAGAAGCTTCGAGATCTTACAACCGACCACATGGGATTATTGCTCTGCCGCACCGTGAAACGAAGAATACAGCTAAACCCAAAACCCTTTTTGAGAAGGAAATTTTCTATTGTTTTGAAGTTGAGCTGGCGAATTTGGCTGTATTATTTTTATCTAAATAAATTTTGAATGATTAGATTCTAAATTATTGATTAACCTCATTCTAATTTATCTAAAATATCAATCTATTTATCTGATAACTGTGATTGTCAATGTTACAATAGGTGAAAACTTGCACCAAGCCAACAAAAATGACACTTGTCACTTAGTTAACTACAACAGTTAGTGCTTAACCATAGTTAGCTCTCATTTATTTTGTAGTAAGTACATGATAATTTACGGTAATATATTTTTTTTTTTGGTAATTGAACTTTCATATACTAGAAAAAATATATACAAGTAACTCAAAGGAAACCTTACATACATGTTATGCTTCTTATACTTCCTCCCCCTTTTACATCATACTGTTACACTCACTAGCTTCTACCTATTACATTGGGTAATAATCAAGATTACGTAAAGCTTTTTCTACATCCTTATTGCTCCGACAACGTACTTCGTGTATGCAGTAGCGGATCTATGTACCCATTAACCTTAACTTGGGATAGGTATAATTCCATAAAAAACTTAACGAAATGGTTATAAATTATCATAAAGCACTCACGTAACAAAACTGCTGGGTGAGTGCTTTGGTGAAGAAAGGGTCCTGGAAGCTTAGTAAAATTTGAGGGTTGGAGTTTGATTCTCAACAACAACATTTTTTTCAACCTGTTTCTTTTTTATATTCAAGGTTACTTTCTTCCTTCTCCTTTTTTTTTTTGTATAAGTTTTCTCGTTAACTTTTTTGACTGCCGTATTGAAATAGTTGTGTACTGTAGTAACTTTATATCAAAAACATTTGAGCACCCAGGAACCTAATATCCTAGATCCGCCATTGCGTGTATGATCAGCTTGGCAATTATCTCCCATCTTCTCACTTTGTCTTGGAAGATTTGCCATTTCTTTCTTGTCACACATAATAAACACATCCCGCTAGTACCATCTTATATAGTTCTGTTTTTGCATTCCTTCTCCGTGTTCAATCTTCTATCTATTTTAGTTCCTATGTTCCCCCATATATGGCTCTTTTTATACCTTGTCATTCTAGCAAACGCTTCCATATTTTTGTTGAATATTAACACTCGAAGAATAGATGTTGGATAGATTCATTTGCCTGCTTACACAACACATATTCTTGATCAGTTTGTATGATCCACTTTTGCATTATATCCTTAGTGTATAGTCTCCCATGTGCTACCATAGTTAGGATGAAGTTCCACCTAGGACACCCTGCATTGTTATATACCACGCTCCTCCAACTCACTTCACTAAAAGTTCCTCGCAGTTTATGGTAGGGGTGTACAAAGGAAACCAACAAACCGCACCAACCCGATAATCCAAATCAAACCGAGAAACAAATCTGACTATGGTTTGGTTTGATTTGGTTTGGTGTAGGGAAAAAAAACCCAACCATAATTGGTTTGGTTTGGTTTTGACTAAAGAAAATCAAACCGAAACCAAACCAACCCGACATTATATATATAGAAATATTAGATATATTTAATATATAAATATACTTATTGTGATGTAATTTATAAATATTTCTTATAAAAATTTATAATTTTATCTTTTAAGATTGGATTTAGAACTTTTGAATGTTCCAATAAGTTTTATAGCTATTAACATTAGTAAACTAAATAATGCTAACAAAAGCCTAAACTTATATCAAATCAATATTAATGCTAACAAAAGACATTCAATTCAATACTATGAACGAGAATGTATTGAATATTTATATTTTATTTTACAATAATTTAGATAAAAATGCATAACATATTTTTACTTTTTCTTTATTAGCGTTTAGTCATGTGATTGACACTCCCTTATTAGTCTACTTATTTTATCATGACTTATTACTTTTAAATTATATTTATTTTTATTATAGCTTTTTAATTAGCAATATTTATATTACATAATGTTATTGTCTTTATCGTTGAATATTTTAGGATAATGTCATGATACTTCTCATATTTTGTATTATTTCTTGAAAAATACTTTGTATTGTTGTATCTTACTAGGATTAAAGAAATATTTTGAGCACAATTTATATGTTTTGTTCTAGGGAGATTTTACCAGAAAAAACCCGAAAAAACCCGAAAACCCGAAAAAACCCGAGAAAAACCGAGAGCGAAAAACCCGAGTTTATCGGTTTGGTTTGGTCTTTAGATTTAATAACCCGATACATGTGATTTGGTTTGGTAATTGTAAAATCCGGACCAACCCGACCTATGTACACCCCTAGTTTATGATAGATATGCTTAATAGAGCATTTACTCATTCTTCTTATATCTTCATAGTTGTACCATGCAACCTCAAAACTCTCTTTAGCTTTCATAATCTTTCTCATGATCCATGATGCTTGATTCAGTTGCACTTCCCATATATTTTTATCGTTTGTTGTGTATCCATTGTAACCAAATTATTTATTGTAATAACTAAATATACTTAATCTCTAGATATCTATTCCACTATGCACCTAATAATAATGTATTGTAATTCGGGGAAAGAAAAGAAAATATTGCTATGAATCAGAAAATATGAAGTCTAAATCAGTAAGGCATAAATTCTCCGTCTTTCTTAGAGTAAATTGGACAAAGTTTTTATGCCTTTAATACTAGTGCTAATAAAATGATAAAATTTCTTGATCGAATTTTTTTCCAAGTTTATGGCTTTCGCATACTTATTTTTTCGTATAACTATTGTAGAAGAAGGCGAAAAGATTTTGCATATTTGCCCAATTATTTGACAAAGAAACGGAATTAGAACTTAGAGAAATGGTTAAGGAGAGGATGAGAATTGATAACTATAAATCTTTACTTCAGTACAGAATATTCAAGTCACAAGATACATCAAATATGTTGTTACAATATAATTACGGAAAATAAAATAAAGATGGAGGCGCAATAAGGCCAGAGAGAGAGAGAGAGAATCCACCATCTTTCTAAAAAATCTCTATACTTTCAAATCACATTCACCTCCGAATATCCCTCACCTAGCATGGATACAAATGCAGAAATGGCACTAATTTCACCCAAACCGTCAGATATTACCAGTGAATGCACTGCTCAATTGCCAAGTAATCAAGTCTCATTTATGGATAAATTAATTGAGGAGAAGGGATATATCATTACTGGTCTCACCACACCCATAGTCAACATTTTAGATATCTCTTGCCCATTGATACCCGATGAATCAACAACTGAAGAAAAGAAAATATTTCTTCCACAAGAAAAAAAATCAGATGTACATGCCTTGGAGACACTCCATCATAATAAAGTTATAAGGGAAAAGAATTCTCCACCAAATTCATAGGAAAAAAATCCAAGATCCGTGGAAGGTGTCTTAAAACTTCCCTCTAATTGATTTTGGATCAGATTACTTCATTGCAAAATTTCAAAATCAAGAAAGCATGATCACAGTTCTTCAAAATGATCTGTGGTTTATTTTTGGCCATTTTCTTTCGTGTCAAATATGGGAGCCAAATTTGTAGCATCTGATGCCAAAGAAATTCACACGGATGTTTGGATTCGTCTACCAAATTTACCTACTGAATTTTATGATGGAATTGTTCTTCAGAAAATTGGAAACTCAATTGATAGACTCCTTAAAATAGATGCTTGCACTTCCTCAACTTTAAGAGGTCATTATGCTCGACTTTGTGTGAAATTACCTATGGACAAACCAGTAGTTAAATCTATATAAATTGAAGAGTACAAGTAAGTAATCGAATACGAAGGGGATCAAATTATATGCAAGCTATGTGGATTATTAGAGTACACCATAAACTACTGCCCTACAACTGAAATACCAACAATCCAAATAAAGAACAATAATAAGGAGGTGGTAGAAGAACACTAGGGAAAAGCAAGGAATAAGGAAGGCTGGTACACAATATCCTTTTAAAAACCAAGAAGAGTACAGAAGGAAATCTCAAAGAAAGACAAAAGACCAATGTAGATGCAGGTATAGATGTCAAAATATTTGATTCTACGACAGGTAAGTATATTTATGGTCAAAAGCTCGAATTTGTCTATAAGGATAATTCCTCCACATCTTCTATGCAGAATAATTCTCGATTGCCAAAAACCACCAATACAACAAAGGAGAATAAGTTAACTAGTTTTGATTAAAAAAAATACTTCTCTACAATGAGTGAGGAGCACACTATTTTAGAAAATAACTCTCTTCAGAAAAACTCATTATTAAAAAAAAAATAGATCAACAAGCATAATTATCTAGAAAACCTAGAAACGACAAAACTAGACTTCTATTAACCCTAATGGCCCTACCATTCACACGCCTAATCTAATGATAACAAAAAACTTATCAGAAGCCCTACCAATTAACCCTTCATTTTCTGATAATTTTAACTCAAAATATCATCCTAATCAAGATGATACTTTTAGTTCCCATAATATCTACACAAAAGACAAAAAAATAAAAAATACGACCCACACTTGTCCATCGATATGTTGGATAATGAACAAATGAAAGCATGCATGGGACTTGTCGCCAAAACATCTCATGCAAAATCTTCTAATAAATCCTACATGCTAAACCCCCCAAATTGCATGCATGTAGACGCAATTATTCCATACTCTCTAACTCCTACCAATTTAAGTGATACTACCCTCCACAAAAATGCTAAGAATCACCCGAGCCAATCGGATAAGGTATCGACTTATCCAAATCCTCTACAACCAACGCCCTATGACTATGTAAAACCTTCCACCTCTACCACAACAACTACCAAACAACCCCATTATCTATGTCTAACAAATAATATCACAGGATCACCACCATTTATCCTGGATAGAGCTAGGGCTTATGGGGAAGGGTCTCATGTTCAATGCAACAATCAATGGTCAAGATAGTGTAATTCTAATTCAAAATCCATGTTACCTAACTCAACTGGTATATGAAGGTCTTTATCTTGCCATGAACAACTATATGAACCATGTTTGGGTAAATAACATCCTTCAACCCCTAGCTCCATCTCTAAACCCAAATCTAGTACAGGAAATGAGATATTATTGGAACATATCCTCTCACTTCAATTCAGTAGCTGTATTACCCCCAAAACCTAGGTCTAGATCTTACATTCTTCCTACCAGATACCTTAACAGCCATGAACCAAATCTTAATGTGGTGGGAGGCTCCACAACCAACACAGCAACCTCAGGCTCCAAACATGCAAATGAATTTGGAATATACCCAATTCCTCCAGTAATTCCAAACATAGGAAATCTAGTGGAAGAGTAAATGAATGATGTAATAGACTTGATTGGAGAATAAGTGGTAGAACTGGGAAGCCTAAATGAAGTAAAAGTTTTCTTGTCCAAAGAAACTCAAGAGAAGATGACACATCCTTATATGCCCACAGAATCTTTACAAATGTGCAATAGACACATGCCCACCTTAGGATCAAATCGTGGAGACCAGAGCAATGATCTTAGTCCTATCTCTAAGGATAATATCATATGTTTCCATGGAGAATGGACACAAACCAACACTAATTGTTAATATGTCTAGTCCTATAAATTTTATTATATGGAATATTAGATGTAGAAATAATAAGGATTTTAGAAGAAACTTTATGGAGCTTATGGTTACCCATAGACCATGCTTGGTCACTCTCCTGGAAACTAGAATGCAAGCCCATGCTACTCTTATTAATGACTTTGGTTTCTCGGAGTTAATTGAAGTGTGTGCTGAGGGCCGAGCTGGTGGTATGGTTGTTCTTTGGGATCATACCAAAGTGAATGTGCATAACTTTGTTCGTCGCAATCATGAAATTCATGCAACTATTAAGGTACAACCTACAAAATTTAGTTGGTTATTTTCGTCTAGTACAAAATTTTGTTAGTAGAGATAAAATGTGGGATAATATTACAAACATTGCGGAAACTCATATTGGCCTTGGTTAATTGGTGGTAATCTTAATGATGTCTTTAGTGGTAATTAAAAACTATAGGGAGGAAATTTAAGCCGTAGATGTAACCTAAAGCTTTGGTCTAACCTAAACTATTAGATTTAGGGTATATGGGCAGCAAGTATACTTAATCAAATCATAGATTTGCCAGTAATAAACTTATTATGGAACGACTAGATAATATTTTTAGTAATGATTTATGGATTCAAAAGTTTCCCAATGCCTCTATAATCTATATCCCTAAAACTCATTCATACCACATTCTGTTACTTATCAACCTCATTCTAAAATAGTGTCAACCCTATCCTAAGCCATTTCGACTTGAACCATTTTGGTGTAAGTATCCTCAATTTCATAGTGTCCTATATAATTCCTTGGAAAATAATTCCTACGTAGAAGATACTGCCACTTTCAAAGAAAATGTCACCACATGGAAGAATAACACATTTGGTGACACCTTCAAAGATAAAAGAAGAATTCTAGCTAGACTTAACGGTTTTCAGAACTATATTTTCTATTATACTAGTACATTTCTTCAAGCTCTAGAAAATTCTCTAATACTGGATTACAACAACATCCTAAAATTAGAAGAAGGCTACTGAAAACTCTGTTCTACAATTCCTTAGTTAAATGAGGGGATTCGAATACTAAGTGTTCCCAAATTATGGTAAACTGAAAAAGGAAAACCAATTTTTTTTTAAATGACCAATATGGGTGGATTAGTGATCTTGAAGAGATCATTATCCACACTAGTGACTATTTCAAAAAAGTCTACACTACGTCTTGTGTTTCTATTAATTGGAATAGCATTAAGAATGACCTAAAATCTTTTTCTAGTATAGACTTAACCTCTTTAGACAACCCCATCACAAATTCGAAAATTATGCAAGCTTATTTTTCATTTAAACCATTCAAAGACCCTGGACCAGATGGGCTTCACCCTTTTTTTCTTCAAAAATACTAGAACATAATAGGCAACTCAGTTACCTGTCTTTGCAAAGAAGCTTTTGGTAGTGGAACTGTTCCCGAAGGAATTAATGATACTTTCCTTTGTCTAATTCCAAGTAAATTTAAAGAACTTTAACCATTGGCCTTCGTAATACTACTATTTACAAAATTATCACTAAGGTCATTAGCAACCGCCTAAAACCTTTCCTAAACAGTCTAACTAGTCAATATCAAGCTAGCTTCCTCAAAAATAGGAAAGCTTGCAATAACGCTATAATTATTCAAGAAATGATTCGAAAAATGAATAGGTGTTGTGGTATACATCATAATATGATCTTAAAAATAGATCTCGAAAAGGCTTTTGACCATCTGGAATGGCCATTCATCTATAGAGCCTTGACCTTATTTAAATTCTCCCCAAATATGATTAAGCTTACGATGAGTTGTGTAAAAACTACCAGAATAGCCATCTTGGTTAATGGTACTAGAACTGGTCTTTTTTTTTTTTTACCTAGTAGGGGTATAAGATATGGTGATCTTATGCCCTCGTACATATTCATCCTTTGCATGGAAATGCTTTCCACAATAATTAACCATAAGGTGGATTTAGGTGTCTGGAACCCAATTACCATTGAAAAAATAATCACCAACTACCACACCTCTTCTACGATGATGATCTAACGCCAATGTCCAAGATTAAAGATAATTCTATAAGGTCCATTAAATAATGCTTAGATCAGTTTTACAAATTGTATGAGTTATAAACAGCTATCGTTAGTTATAGTACAAAAGTTTATTGAGTCGTGTAGCTTGGCAAGCCGTCCCTTATGGGTTGTTGAAGCCAGCCCTTTTGTAGAAAAACTTTCGTATCTATGATTGAGTTTGCTTTCTTGGAGTCTCTTGCTCCAAGAAAGCAAACTAAATCATAGATACAAAAATTTTCCTGCAAATGGGTTGGCTTCAACAACCCATAAGGGACTGCTTGCCAAGATACACAAACAGTTAATTTGCTTATAGTTGTAAAAGTTTTCCTACAAAGGGTATAACTTCAGCAACCCATAAGGACAGCTTTCCAAGCTACACGACTCAGAAAACTTTTGTACTATAACCAATATTAGCTATTTATAACTCAGAAAATTTTCGTACTACAATAAGCTAACTTTCTTAAAATATTTTTACTCAATCTAAGTCTAAAATTATTATCTCAAAAAAATATCCCTAACATATTGGAACCAACCTATCCAATATTTTCTATATAAAGATTAGTAACTGTTTTGGGAAATATTTAGGTTTCCTAATTAGTAACTCGAAACCTAGAGCCAAATATTTCTAATATGTTCTTGATAATATGCTTGCTAGACTAGGAACATGGAAATCCAACTGCCTAAATATGGCAGGTAGAGCTTTTTTGGCCGCCTCTTGCCTAAACTCCCTCTCTAGTCATAAAATGCAATACAATTTTATGCCTACCAAGATCCTTAGTATTATTGATAAGATTCAAAGGAATTTTGTTTGAAGAAGTAATGCCGGCTCAAAAAAACTCCATCTAATTAGCTGGGATACTATTACTAGGCACAAGAAAGAGGATGGATTGGGAATCCATAAGTCAAAGAGTAAAAACCTGGCAAGTCTAGAAAATCTCTCTTGGAGACTGCTTAATAACATATGTTCTCCTTAGAAAAAAATAATCTTAGATCTCCATAGTAATAGGAAGACCCCAATAAATTCTTCCTTCGTATGGAATAGTATCATAAAAGGGTGGAAATTTGTAATACTTGGATACCCCATAAATCATCCACCCTTAGTATTTGGAACAATTGTTGGATTCACGATATTCTTCCTCTTTGTCAGTATATATATGGCCCTTTGACCCAAACGGATAAATTTCTTACTATAAAAGATATTTGAATTAATAATAATTGGGACCTTTCTAAAATATCCATGGGTATTGAATCTAACATAATTAACAAAATAAAGGCTATAACACCTAATATTAATAATTGTGTGATACTCCTACTTGGCAGACGAATACCAATGAGCTATTCACTAGCAAATATTGATATTCCCTAACTGAAGATCACACAAACAATGATATGGATTTTATATGAATTTGGGACCTAAACTGGCCCAATAAGCTGAAATTCTTACTATGGAAATGTCTTCATAATAGACTACCTACAAGAAGTTTATTTGAATTATACTGGTATTAGCATTGATCCAATATATTCTTATTCTAATGTCAAAAGGGAAATAAATACTCATGTCTTTTTAGATTGCCTAGCAGTAAAGGATCTATGGGTTCCACTCGGTTCGGACATGAGCAGAGGAAATAGTATTAATAATTGGTGCATGACCATAACATATCCTTTAGGAATGGTATTATCACATGGAAATATTTTTTTCTCTTTGTCATATGGGCAATTTGGATCAATAGGAATAACAATCTCTTTAATAATACGACAAATAAACTGGCACATCATTATGCCTTTAATCAAGCAGTAGAATACAAAGTCCTCACTAAAAAGAAATATATAATGCAAAAACATATCCTTATCAATATTAACTGGATTAAGCCACATACAAATTATATAAATTTTAATATTGATGGTTCGTTTAGGAAAGCAAATTCTCTATAAGGTTTTGGCAGTATTTTTAGAGATAGTAGGGGTCACTGGATACTTGGCTTCTATGGAACCCTACCAGGTTTATTTCCCCTCCATGCAGAGTTGTTGAATTGAAAAATGGGCCTTCACATAGCCAAAGAACAAGGCTTAACCAATTTAAAAGTGAAAACGGACTCAACTGATGTCATTACCTGTTTGGACAATGGAATCACTACTTTTAACAACGTTATTGATGAGTGCTGGTCGTCAATGATCCAAGTGAAGGTTCAAGAAATCCACCACATTTTCGAAGAAACCAACAAGCCGGCACACATGATGGATAGAAGATCATTGTGTGACAACAAAAGCATGAATCTTACTATTCTCTACTACCCCCGCCCCCTTTTTTCAAGTAATGTTTTAAGATCGGACTATGAAGGCTCTATTGATCTTATTAAAAATTTTAGGTAAGATATTTGTTCTAGACTGGCTTATTTTGGAAATTGTCCTTCGAGGCATGTTATATAATAGCCAAGTAGAAAATATCCCCTTGGGCAATTTCTATTATATGAACTCAACTATTATGTATATATATAAATAATCAGATGCGCGTTCTCATAAAAAATACAGATGATGATGGCAGGTTGTCATTTGGTAACCCTAGGGGGTCATTTGGTACGTGGATAAAATTGTATCAGGTATTATGGTTCTGATACTAATTTATATCACATAAAAAATAGAATAATATAATTCCATAATTGATGGTATAAAATGGGATAATATGGGATAAGTGGGATAAGATTATGGATTATGTTTATACCTTATTTGGTTAGAGGTAAAAATTTATCCTAAGATAAATTTATGCCTCCAACCAAACAAGGTACAAATTTAATCCCAACTCTTAGCCCAACTAATACTTCATACCAAATGACCACAAGGAGTTTGTAAGATAGTAATTATTATGACTCTACTGGATGCCCACCTACCAATTGAGGAAGACGCTACCGATTACTGAATCGAGGGACTACGTGTTTTCAATCCCTTACAACTTCCTTCCAAGCCCTTCCACCGACCGAATAACGAATCACTCCACTATCTACTACTTTGGTTCGACTCGAACTTCTGTCATGTCAAGTTTCCTAAGCTACTTTGTACCAACTGGTATTTTATGTACTTCGAGGCACTGACTAGCCTTGATCAACGTCCTACACCGTTCTCTTGAGTACTTCATTGAGAATTTCTCTTTCTTATCTTATCCCTACGCTACGTTATCCATAAGATTGACCTAGCTCTTTATTCTCTCTCTTTATCCACGTGAAGATTCCATTCCTCTCATTTCCTAGCCTATTTAATGCGGTCATGTATGTAATAGAATTCAATGGGAAGACATCTGATCACGCCCAAGTATGTCGTATAAAAAGGACTAAGTGGTCATTCCAAATATGTGACGACCCGGCCCGTCATCATGAGAATTACCACCCCGTTATATTGTAAATACATGTTTTATGGTTTTATATCAGTGTTAGAGTCTATCGTGTGAGTTAGGAGTGATTGGGATTGGAAATGAGGCATATAGCCTTTGTGAAGGAAACTTGAATAAAGAAAGTCAACCCGGAGTTGACTATTTGGTTAGAGGGCTCGGAATCGGATTCTAATGATTCGGTTAGTTCCGGAGAGGTGATTTGTGACTTAGGGGAGCGATCGGAATTGAATTTGGAGGCCCGGTGTAGAAATAGGCTTGAATTGGCTAAGGTTGAATTTTGGCGAAATCCGAACGGTAGGTGAGATTTTGATCCGGGGTCGGAATGGAATTTCGACAATTGCAGTAGCTCCGTTAGGTGATTTTGGATGTGCCTGCAAAATTTCAGGTCCTTCGGACGTCGTTTGGTCGGGTTTTTGATTGAATGTGTAATTCGGAATGTTTTAAGGAATTTAGGCTTGAATTTGATGTGAATTATGGGTTTTGGTGTTATTAGACGTGTTTTGAGGATTGGAGCAAGTTCGAATAAGGTGTTAAGATGTGTTGGTGTGTTTGGATGAGGTCCGGGGGGCCTCGGGGTGTTTTCGGATGGTTAAACGGAAGAAAATCATGGAAATTGCAGGTTGAAGTGTTCTGGTTCTGTCATTTTCGCCCCTGCGGAAATGTGGGCGCGGAGGCGAGTCCGCGGGAGCGGACTGAGGAGCGCAGGAGCGCTTGGCATCGCAGAAGCGGAATCATTTCCGCTGAAGCGGCATCGCTGGTGCGAGTCAGTGATCGCAGAAGCGGACTAGATGGAAAATGGGAAGGTCCGCAGAAGCGGATCCTTTGGTCGCGGATACGGACTCGTAGGAGCGGAAATTCTTCCGCAGAAGCGAAAATCGCTATAAGTTAAGTGTATCCGAAGTTAGAAAAATTTCAGAACATTTCACACATTTGGGTCTCGGCTTTAGAGGCGATTTGGGCGATTTTGAAGAGAAATTCAAGGGAAATCATCAGGTAATCAACTATGGACTTAAACTATGATTAGTATTGATAATATTATGCAATTATATCATGAAAATGGAGGAATTTGGGGTAAATTATGGAGGATTTAGCCCTAGGCTTGAACTTTAGAAAATTAAGGTTTTGAATGGGCAAATGGAGTCCGAATTTGGTAAAATTGATATGCTTAGACTCGTATTGAGATGAGGGTTCCGAATATGTGACTTTCGTGATTTTTCGATAAGCGTACCGAAAGTCGGGTTTTGACAACTTTGGGAATTTTGATGTAAATTGAGTTGTATTGATTGGGTGTAGTCCCATTGGCCTAATTTGTTGTATTTCTACTGTATTGGATCAGATTCTATGCGTGCGGAGCTTGATTCTCGTGGCAAGGGCATTGCGGAATAGTCGTCGCGCTGTATTGAGGTGAGTAATAGATGTGGGTGATGACCAGCGGGTTCGAAACCCCGGTATACCACTTTGTGACGTTGTATAGCGGCGAGACACGCACACTCTTGAGAGTGCGGGGTCGATCATGAACTGGAGACTATATATTAGTCCGACCTGTTGATATTGTATTATTGGCTATTCTCGAGCCGTCGAACCTCCTTCTCGGATGGTTGCATATATATATATATATTGTGATAATGGCCACTCTTGAGCCGAGGAACCCCCTTCTTGGGCGGTTGAGTATACATGTGGGCCGTGAGCCAGTTATTGGATCCCGCGAGGATCGTTATCATTGTCTTATCATATAGACATGCTAGTTACTACTAGTCCGCAGCTATTTTTGTTATTATGCTAATTCCAATCTCTAGAACTTGATATTACTGTTTTCCAACTGAAAAATGATAAAAAAAATTTCAAAAACTATTTTTGAGCCTGCGAGGCTGTATCTGCATATTAGCTGACTAGTAGTGGATCGGGCTGCGCGCCGCAGCGAGATATATGTTGGATCGGACTGTACGCCGCAGGAATATCTCTATGAGATGTGCTTGGGCTGTAGGAGCCCCTCCGGAGTCTGAACCCCCACAGTGAGCACGGGTACCCAAAATTGGAGTCGGGCTACGCGCCGTAGCGGTCATATCATGCATTGCATTGCATTTAGCTACATCTGCTAGCTGTTATGCTATTTATTGGTATTTGTTGGTACAGGTACAGGGAATATTGATTCTATGACAGGGTAGCTGATTATAGCTTTACATAGTGCTTTATTGCGGATTTCTTATCTGTGCTGTCTTACCGTTGTTTATTACCACTGAGTCTGGCAGTACTCATTTTACTCCCTGCACCTTATGTGCAGATCCAGGTACCTCTCAGCAGTGATCCAGTGGCTGTGCGAGGCGACGTTTGTGGATATTCGAGGTAGCTGCAGAGTCCGCGGGACCCGATATTCCTTCTTACTGTCTTGATTTTGTATTGACTTTTCTTTCCGCACTTGGTATCTTGTAAACCTTTATACACTCACGTTCAGTAGAGGCTCATGACTCTTGACCCTTCGGTCTATGGGAGTTAGTATATTTTGGGACTTGGTTTCCCCGCTGTTGGTATAAGTATTACTATTGTTTCATATATTAGTATGCTTAAATGGGCTAAAGAGAGCTTCTAGCTCCGTTGTTTATATTGATTGGTCAGGCTGGCTTAGCAATGTGTTGGGCGCCATCACGACCAGATTTGGGGTCGTGACAAGTTGGTATCGAGCCTAGGTTTACTAGGCCTCGTGAGTCTTGAGCCGGTTAGTAGAGTCTTGTGGATCGGTACGGGGACGCCTGTACTTATCCTCGGGAGGCTGCGAACCTTTAGGAAAACTTCACTTTTCTTGAACTGTGTCGTGCGATCTTGTTTCATGAAATTAAATTTTTCCATATTCTATTCTCTCGCGGATGGCGAGAACACGAGCTAACGGACGTGGCGGACGACCTCCGTTGCCACCTGTTAGAGGCCGTGGGCGCGGTCGTGCTAGAGTTAGAGGTAGGGCAGGTGAGGGGTGCCGGCTGACCCGCCCGTTGTACCGGTTCAGGAAGCAGCCCCCAATGGTTGATGCTCCGGCGGTCCCAGTTCAGGGGCCAGACTATGTCTATTGCTATTCCTGGTCTTCGGGAGACTCTTGCTCAAATATTATCGGTGTGTTCCGGTTTGGCTCGGGTAGTTTCAGCTACCGCTACGTAGCGACATCTCGGTCGGGGGCGGTCGGCGGACCACTGCAGCTCGCACATCTCACCCGGTTGTTCGGGGACTTCGGACGCCGAGGCGGTCCCCGCTCGGGTGGTTGCACCGGTTATTCCTCTGAGCTGCACCGGCTCCGGCTCCAGAGCATTGGTTGAGGTTATGCCCGATGACGAGCGAGCGTCGTCTTGAGAGATTTGGTAGACTTCGGCCACCCCATTTCGGTGGCGTTGAGGGCGAGGATGCCCGGGGTTTCTTGGATAAGTGTCAGAAGATGCTGCTGCGTACGGCTGGTATTCTTGAGTCCGGCGGAGTTTCATTTACTACATTTCAGTTTACTGGTCCCGCATTTGATTGGTGGGAGGAGTTTGAGAGGCGTAGGCCTGCAAGAGCAGCACCTCTCACATGGCAGCAGTTCTCTACTCTCTTTCTAGAGAAATATGTACCTCGGTCTCGTCGCGAGGAGCTACGTCGCCGGTTCGAGTGGTTGATTCAGGGCGACATGTCTGTGACTCAGTATGAGCTTAGATTCACTCAGTTGGCTAGGCATGCCACATGGATGATCCCCACTGATAGGGAGAGGATCAGGAGGTTCATTGATGGCCTCAGCTACTCTATCCGTATTCTTATGACCAGCGAGTGAGTTCTGTCATCATCGTTTGAGCAGGTAGCTGATATGACACGCTCCATTGAGGCGGATCGTCGCCGAGAGAGAGAGGAGCGGGAGGCCAAGAGGCCTCGCGGTTCTGGCAGTTTCAGCAGTGCTCCATCTAGAGGGCATTCCCAGCAGAGCCGAGGTCGCTCATCTAGACCTTCTCATTCAGGCCGCCCAGAGCAGAGCGGAGGTTCTTATGGTCGTGGTCGATAGGGGTTTCAGCAGGGTCAGTCATCGCTTGGTGCCCTCCCATCCCAGAGTGCAACACCTACTTCTCCAGCACCAGGTGCATGTTATGAGTGTGGTGAGTTTGGCCACATGAGGAGACAGTGCCCTCGACTACGTAGGGGCAGGACTCAGCAGAGGGATCAGCCCTCCTCTTCAGCACCATCTCAGTCTAGTAGAGGTGGAGGTCAGTCTTCTCGTGGTCGCCCCAAGGGCGAGGAGAGATCTGGTGGAGGCCAGGCACGGTTCTATGCACTTCCTGACAGGCGTGATGCAGTTGCCTCCGATGCTGTGATTACAGGTATCATTTCTGTCTGTCACAGAGATGCCTCTATTCTATTTGATCCAGGGTCCACATATTCTTACGTGTCTTCTTATTTTGCACATTATTTGGGTGCAACTCGTGGTAGTCTTGATTTACCTGTTCATGTATCCACCCTCGTGGGTGATACGATTGTTGTGGATCATGTCTATAGATCCTGTGTTATATTTATTGGGGGTCTGGAGACCCAGGCAGATTTGTTATTGTTGGGTATGGTGGACTTTGATGTTATATTGGGTATGGACTGGTTGTCTCCGTACCATGCTATATTGGACTGTCATGCTAAGACAGTTACGTTGGCCATTCCTGGTATTTCTCGGATTGAGTGGCGGGGTTCGACCGATTTCGTCCCTAGCCGTGTTATTTCGTTCCTAAAAGCTCAGAAGATGGTTGAAAAAGGGTGTTTATCGTACTTAGCTTTTGTGAGAGATGTGGGAGCTGAGTCTCCTAGCATTGATTCTGTACCTGTTGTGAGGGACTTCCCAGATGTATTCCCCTCAGACCTACCGGGCATGCCGCCGGACAGGGATATTGATTTTGGCATTGACTTGGTGCGGGCACTCAGCCTATATCCATTCCTCCTTATCGGATGGCACCAGCTGAGTTGAAAGAACTGAAAGAGCAGCTTCAAGAACTTCTGGATAAGGGTTTCATCCGTCCTAGTGTGTCACCGTGGGGTGCGCCGGTATTATTTGTTAAAAAGAAAGATGGTTCCATGCGAATGTGTATTGATTATAGGCAATTGAACAAAGTGACGGTGAAGAACAAGTACCCTCTACCGCGCATAGATGATTTGTTTGATCAGTTACAGGGTGCGAGGGTGTTTTCTAAGATCGATCTTCGTTCGGGCTATCATCAGCTGAAGATCGGGGACTCGGATATTATGAAGACTGCATTCAGGACCCGATATGGTCACTATGAGTTTCTTGTGATGTCTTTTGGGCTGACCAACGCCCCAGCAGCATTTATGCATCTGATGAACAGTGTGTTCAGGCCTTATTTGGATTCATTTGTGATTGTGTTCATTGATGACATTCTAGTCTACTCCCGTAGTCGGGAGGAGCATGCTCAGCATTTGAGTATTGTGTTGCAGAGAGATTGAGGGAGGAGAAACTATATGCTAAATTCTCCAAGTGCGAGTTTTGGCTCGAGTCCGTAGCATTTATGGGACATGTGGTGTCTCGTGATGGTATTCAGGTTGATCAGAAAAAGATAGAGGCGGTGTAGAGTTGGCCTAGACCGACCTCAGCTACAGAGATCAGGAGTTTTCTTGGTTTGGCGGGATATTATCGCCGGTTTGTTCAGGGATTTTCATCCATTGCTTCTTCATTGACTAAATTGACCCGGAAGGGTGCACCATTCGTGTGGTCGGATGAGTGCGAGGAGAGCTTTCAGAAGCTCAAGACAGCTTTGACCACAGCTCCAGTGTTAGTATTGCCATCAACTTCAGGTTCATATACCGTTTATTATGATGCCTCGAGAGTGGGGATAGGTTGTGTGTTGATGCAGGAAGGAAAGGTAATTGCTTATGCTTCTCGGCAGTTGAAGCCGCATGAGAAGAACTATCATGTTCATGACTTGGAGCTAGCCGCCATTGTTCATGCCTTGAAGATTTGGAGGCACTATTTGTACGGTGTGTCTTGTGAGGTGTATACCGACCATCGTAGTCTCCAGCACTTGTTCAAACAGAAAGACCTTAATTTGAGACAGCGGAGATGGCTAGAGTTGCTGAAGGATTATGACATTACTATATTATATCATCCGGGAAGGCCAATGTGGTGGCCGATGCTTTGAGCCGGAAGGCGGTTCAGTATGGGGAGCTTGGCATATATTCCAGGTGAGGAGAGGCCATTTGCTTATGATGTTCAGGTGCTAGCCAATCGGCTAGTGAGGTTAGATATTTCGGAGCCCAGCAGGGTATTGGCTTGTGTTGTATCTCGGTCATCTCTATATGATCGTATTCGTGAGCACCAGTATGATGATCCGCATTTGGCTGTCCTGAGGGACAGAGTTCAGCATGATGATGCTAGAGATGTCACCATTGATAGTGACGACGTATTGAGGATGCAGGGTCGGATATGTGTGCCCAATGTTGATGGCCTTCGTGAGTTGATTCTGGAGGAGGCCCATAGCTCGCGGTATTCTATCCATCCTAGAGCCGCTAAGATGTATCAAGATTTGAAACAGCACTATTGGTGGAGAAAGATGAAAATGGACATTGTCGGACATGTAGCACGGTGCCTCAACTGTCAGCAGGTTAAGTACGAGCATTAGAGGCCGGTGGCGTATTTCAGCGCATTGATATTCCCGAGTGGAAGTGGGAAAGGATCACTATGGATTTTGTTACTGGACTCCCTTAGACAGCGAGGAAGTTTGATTGTGTTTGGGTGATTGTGGATAGACTGACCAAGTCAGCTCACTTCATTCCAGTTAGTACTACCTACTCATCGGAGCGGTTGGCATCGATCTTTATTCGAGAGATTGTTCGGTTGCATGGAGTCCCGGTGTCTATCATATCCGACAGGGGTACTCAGTTCACTTCTCAGTTTTGGAGAGCATTTCAGCGAGAGATGGGTACACGGGTTGAGTTGAGTACGGCATTTCACCCCCAGACTGACGGACAGTCTGAGCGCACTATTCGGATCTTGGAGGATATGTTGCGAGCTTGTGTGATTGATTTTGGTGGTTCGTGGGATGAGTTCCTACCACTTGCTGAGTTTGCCTACAACAACAGTTATCAGTCGAGTATTCAGATGGCCCCGTATGAGGCATTGTATGGCAGGCGGTGTAGATCCCCCGTGGGATGGTTTGAGCCTGGTGAGGTTAGATTGATAGGGACCGAGTTAGTCCAGGATGCTCTGGATAGAGCAAAGTTGATCCAGGAGAGGCTTCGTACAGCACAGTCTCGTCAGAAGAGTTATGCGGACCGTAGAGTTCGGGAGTTGTCTTTCATGGTTGGTGACCGAGTATTGTTGAAGATTTCACCTATGAAGGGTGTCATGAGGTTTGGGAAGAAAGGAAAGTTGAGTCCCGGGTACATTGGTCCTTTTGAGATACTTAGGAGAGTTGGAGAGGTGGCATATGAGTTGGCCTTGCCGCCCAGCTTATCCAGCGTTCATCCAGTATTCCATGTGTCTATGCTCCGGAAGTACATTGGAGATCCGTCTCATGTATTAGATTTCAGTACCATTCAGCTTGATGGTGATCTATCCTATGATGTGGAGCCTATTGCCATTTTGGGACGGCGGGTGAGAAAATTGAGGTCTAAGGAGATTGCATCAGTTAAGGTTCAGTGGAGAGGTCGACCCGTGGAGGAGGCCACTTGGGAGGTCGAGCGGGAGATGCGAAGCAGATATCCTCACTTGTTTGAGACTTCAGGTATGTTTCTTGACCCGCTCGAGGACGAGCGTTTGCTTAAGAGGGGGAGAATGTGACGACCCGGCCCATCGTCACGAGAATTACCACCCCGTTATGTTGTAAATACATGTTTTATGGTTTTATATCAGTGTTAGAGTCTATCGTGTGAGTTAGGAGTGATTGGGATTGGAAATGAGGCATATAGCCTTTGTGAAGGAAACTTGAATAAAGAAAGTCAACCCGGAGTTGACTATTTGGTTAGAGGGCTCGGAATCGGATTCTGATGATTCGGTTAGTTTCGGGAGGTGATTTGTGACTTAGGGGAGCGATCGGAATTGAATTTGGAGGCCCGGTGTAGAAATAGGCTTGAATTGGCTAAGGTTGAATTTTGGCGTAATCCGAATGGTAGGTGAGATTTTGATCCGGGGGTCGGAATGGAATTTCGACAGTTGCAGTAGCTCCGTTAGGTGATTTTTGATGTGCCTGCAAAATTTCAGGTCATTCGGACGTCGTTTGGTCGGGTTTTTGATTGAATGTGTAATTCGGAATGTTTTAAGGAATTTAGGCTTTTTGATGTGAATTTTGGGTTTTGGTGTTATTAGACGTGTTTTGAGGACTGGAGCAAGTTCGAATAAGGTGTTAAGATGTGTTGGTGTGTTTGGATGAGGTCCCGGGGGCCCCGGGGTGTTTTCGGATGGTTAAACAGAAGAAAACATGGAAATTGCAGGTTGAAGTATTCTAGTTCTGTCATTTTCGCCCCTGCGGAAATATGGGCGCGGAGGCGAGTCCGCGAGAGCGGACTGAGGAGCGCAGAAGCGCTTGTGTTCGCCGAAGCGGGTATTGTTTCGCTGAGGCGGTGTCGCTGGTGCGAACGGTGTTACGCAGAAGCGGTCTAGAAGAAAATGGGAAGGTCCGCAGAAGCGGACACTTGACCGCCTGGGCGAGTCCGCAGGAGCGGACTCTGGTGCGCAGAATCGGATGTCTTTGCAGAAGCGGAGGTTTAATCGTGGAAGCGGACGCGCATAAGCGGTCCTTTTCTCGCAGAAGCGGAATTGGCCGGCTAGGCCTGGAATCGCTGAAGCGACCCTTTGGTCGCGGATACGGACTCGTAGGAGCGGAAATTTTTCCGCAGAAGCGAAAATCGCTGTAAGTTAAGTGTATCAGAAGTTAGAAAAATTTCAGAACATTTCACACATTTGGGTCTCGGCTTTAGAGGCGATTTGGGTGATTTTGAAGAGAAATTCAAGAGAAATCATCAGGTAATCAACTATGGACTTAAACTATGATTAGTATTGTCAATATTATGCAATTATATCATGAAAATGGAGGAATTTGGGGTAAATTATGGAGGATTTAGCCCTAGGCTTGAACTTTAGAAAATTAAGGTTTTGAATGGGCAAATGGAGTCCGAATTTGGTAAATTTGATATGCTTAGACTCGTATTGAGATGAGGGTTCCGAATATGTGACTTTCGTGATTTTTCGATAAGCGTACCGAAAGTCGGGTTTTGACAACTTTGGGAATTTTGATGTAAATTGAGTTGTATTGATTGGGTGTAGTCCCATTGGCCTAATTTGTTGTATTTCTACTGTATTGGATCAGATTCTACGCGTGCGAAGCTTGATTCTCGTGTCAAGGACATTGCGGAGTAGTCGTCGCGCGGTATTGAGGTGAGTAATAGATGTGGGTGATGACCGGCGGGTTCGAAACCCCGGTATACCACTTTGTGACGTTGTATAGCGGCGAGACACGTACTCTCTTGTGAGTGCGGGGTCGATTGTGATTGGGGACTATATATTAGTCCGACCTGTTGATACTGTATTATTGGCTATTCTCGGGCCGTCGAACCTCCTTCTCGGATGGTTGCATATATATATATATATATTGTGATAATGGCCACTCTTGAGCCGAGGAACCCCCTTCTTGGGCGGTTGAGTATACATGTGGGCCGTGAGCCAGTTATTGGATCCCGCGAGGATCGTTATCATTGTCTTATCATATAGACATGCTAGTTACTACTAGTCCGCAGCTATTTTTGTTATTATGCTAATTCCAATCTCTAGAACTTGATATTACTGTTTTCCAACTGAAAAATGATAAAAAAAATTTCAAAAACTATTTTTGAGCCTGCGAGGCTGTATCTGCATATTAGCTGACTAGTAGTGGATCGGGCTGCGCGCGCAGCGAGATATATGTTGGATCGGACTGCACGCCGCAGGAATATCTCTATGAGATGTGCTTGGGTTGTAGGAGCCCCTCCGGAGTCTGAACCCCCACAGTGAGCACGGGTACCCAAAATTGGAGTCGGGCTACGCGCCGTAGCGGTCATATCATGCATTGCATTGCATTTAGCTACATTTGCTAGCTGTTATGCTATTTATTGGTATTTTGTTGGTACAGGTACAGTGAATATTGATTCTATGACAGGGTAGCTGATTATAGCTTTACATAGTGCTTTATTGCGGATTTCTTATCTGCGCTGTCTTACCCTTGTTTATTACCACTGAGTCT
Source organism: Nicotiana noctiflora (assembly GCA_032618575.1). Classification (NCBI taxonomy): domain Eukaryota; kingdom Viridiplantae; phylum Streptophyta; class Magnoliopsida; order Solanales; family Solanaceae; genus Nicotiana; species Nicotiana noctiflora. The sequence continues at coordinate 53,889 of JASVEL010005959.1, read as the reverse complement.
GGCGGTACTCATTTTACTCCCTGCACCTTGTGTGCAGATCCAGGTACCTCTCAGCAGTGATCCAGTAGCTGTGCGAGGCGACGTTTGTGGATATTCGAGGTAGCTGCAGAGTTCGCAGGACCCGATATTCCTTCTTACTGTCTTGATTTTGTATTGACTTTTCTTTCCGCACTTGGTATCTTGTAAACCATTATACACTCATGTTCAGTAGAGGCTCATGACTCTTGACCCTTCGGTCTATTGGAGTTAGTATATTTTGGGACTTGGCTTCCCCGCTGTTGGTATAAGTATTACTATTGTTTCATATATTAATATGCTTAAATGGGCTAAAGAGAGCTTCTAGCTCCGTTGTTTATATTGATTGGTCGGGCTGGCTTAGCAATGTGTTGGCGCCATCACGACCAGATTTGGGGTCGTGACAAAATATAATCCAATTTACAAGTCCGGAGTCAAATCTCATAGGGAACTAAGACTTTGCTCACCATGGTATGTAGCCTGGCTATACACATCAAATCACAAGAAATCAGGAGGATCCCACCCTCAACTTTGAATCACAAATAGGGTACACATCAAACCAGCTGGAAACTCTCACTAGACCAATTCCGTCACAATTTTATAACAAGTGTTGGCTCCCACACTGGCGGAGCATAAAAAATCACAGCTTGTAGAAAAAATATACTCATAAATCACATAAAGCTACAAAAATGGACAATAAACATTTACTACTAGTCTCATAACTCTCAATAATGACTAGAAACAGATGATAAAAATGGCTATCACTCATAGAACCTCCCAATATGGTAACACATAATAAGAGTGCAAATTATGAAACACACCCATAAGTGGAGTAGTATGTGAGCACGTGATTTTTGCCCTATATGAGAATTACTCCCAAAAATTCAAAATAAAAAGAGTTTTGTGTGGTTTGCAATATTTGTGGATTTTATGTTATTTTTCTTTTATTATTTATGTGTGTGCGTGTTTATTTGTTTAAATTAATAAAAATATAAAATATGTTGCATTTATATTTTTAGGATTAATTTCGCATTTAGAAATAGTTAAGTTTATCTTACGAAAATGAAAAACAAATCACAAAATAATGTATTTTTCGCATTTTTACCATTTATTGTCCAATTGTGTGATTTTAATTTATTTTTGGTATTTAACTATGCGTGTTTAATTGTTATTGGAAGCTAATTAATACATTTTGATAAGTTAATTTTGTTTTATAATTTAATTTAGGATTGTTAAATTTAGTTTGTAATGATTTAAGAAATAAATTAAAAAGAAAGAAAACAAAACAAATAGCAAAATCACAATTGGGCCCAGAAATTGAATTAGAAAATGAGGCCCAAAACCCACCCCAGAATCCGTATGAACTGAACCAACCCACCCCACTACCCGTCTCCCTTACCCGTTACCCTTTCCCAAACGACCCCGTTTAATTTAGTCCATTTGATCTCAACCGTTGGATTCATTTGATCCAACGGCTGAAATCAATTCGTGCCTTTTGATTACCCAAAATACCCAAACCCCTTACACCCGTGTTCATTCCCAAACAAACCCCTTTCACCTCTCTCCCCAAACCTTCTCCCCAAGAACCCTAGCCGTCGGACGACCCCCACTCCCAAAACCCGGCGGCAACAACGCCGTTGGCCACCATTTTTACACCACCCAACCTCCAAGACCCCCTCTTTCAAACCCCGAGCACGGTTAGTCTCGAATCACCCTGGGTATCCTCGAATCTTCGTTTGAAGATTCGAGCAAAACTTGAATCTACCCCAACCGGCCCCAAACTCGCACCCTACCTTCACCTCATCTCCCTCACACCCTAACTACCGTTATTTCCGTTCGAATTTGGCCAGAAATTATTGAACCCCAAAATCAAAGTTTTTGAACCCTAAAACCCGAATGGAAAATTTTGTCGCCTGATTTCGTTGAATTGAGGTCTAATAGACCTTAATTGATGTGTTTTCACTTGGAAAACATTTCAATTAAGGTCCTTTCGACCTCGAATGACCAAGACCCAAGTCGGCCGAGTTCCAATTCTTAGTTTCAAGGTATTTCTTTTTCTCTTCTGTTTTTGTTTAATCATACTCGTCGGTTTAGTTTAATCGTTTTGTAGTTTCGTTCATTGTTGTGATATTTTTTAATTTTCTGTTTTCTATTCTTCTATCAAAGACCTTTATTTGGTCAATTTGTTTCTGAATATGTTAGTTATAGAATACATATTCGCGTCGATTAGCGTCGTCGAATAGTTAGCTTCGTATTTTTCCAGCATTGGCCGAAATCTGTTTGAATCGCTGACTGATCGATTAGTTTGTTATCGATTACACATGTTGTGATCGATTTAACGAATGTCGTTGTTTAAATTCGCAAAGTTGTTGTTTGAAATCCCGGGCAGTGGGTCATTGCTGTTGGAATAAAGTTGATTTGATGATTTTTGTGTTCATTTTTGTTGGTTGATTTTGGATTCTGAGTTAGCTGTTTGAATTGGATATAGCTGTTAGAGACTTAAGCTGAATTAAAGAACTTCAGAATTAGTGGAATGCCACTTTGAGCACATGTGAATCATTAGGGCATGTTTTGAGTTGAATTATACCATATCAGTGACACAAAGTAGTGAAGGCCAGGAATTAGTCCTAGTTTAATATGCAATGCACATGGGAAGAGTACTAGGACATGATGGACAACAGGATTTTCTACCATTTTTCTACACTTTAGAGTTTTAAATAGTTGAAACCATACTTAGACAACTAAAAAGTGGGAAAGGGGAGAATAACAGAGGTTAGACAGATCTGAAACAATTAAAAATAGTCTTGTATTTTAAGTTTGAAGGCTATAAAAGGAGAGAATAGGGAGCCTGCGAGGGGGGACACAGATAAAGGAATTCTGGAAGAGGGGAGATAGAGAGAGCTATGATACACACTGGAGAGACTTGAGAGTTTCTTTAAGAGGAGGGGATCTGAAAAACAGAATAGGGACACATACTGATAGACACAGAGAAGAGTTTTTAGGAAAAACAGTGAGAGTTTCAGGAGGAGAAAGAGACTTGAGAGATAGAATTCTGAAAACAGAGACATACAAAGAGATTGTAGAGTTATATCTTAGTTCATCTTCTGGTAGTTGTGGTTCCAGTGGTGTTTCTGGTTGGAATTTGGTTGATTTCTGGTTTCAGTTGGATTGTTTTGGGGTCAGCTGTTGGTGGTTGTGATGCTGTAGGTTATTGGTTTTCATTTTTGAGTCTTTTGGATGTTATGCTGGTTGTGTTTTAGCTATTCCATTGTTGCTGATGGTGTTACATTACTGCTGACCTTTCCCACTTCTTATTGTTCTCCATTTCCAGGTATGTTCCTAGATTTAAAAATACTGGAATTAAACTGATATGTGGAAACTCATTTGAAATCAAGTAATGGAAGATTGAAGCTCAAATTGTTTGATTCGCTGAAATTGCATTGCTGCAGATTTGCTTACACTGTTGCTCATCTTTTATTTTTGTTCTGGTTTTGTTGGTACATATTAGTTTTAGTTGATTTCAATGTGATGTCATTTGTCGAAGATGTTGAATTGTTCTAGTTATTTGTCTTTTAGCCGTCGATATATTACTTGTTTTATGTGATGATTCATCCATCAGTGTTGCCTTTTAAGTCAAATGATTTCAATCTCATATCTTCTGATAATCGTTACACTTCACTCATGAGTGGACATAATCGAATTTAGGTAGAAATTATAGGATTATGCACTTGAAATTTCAATTTGAATATTACACAAAGGAAATACTTGATGAATTACAGCTTGGTAATATTATGTATTCAAAACGAATTTTTTTTCTTTTTGAAATCGTGAGCAATATTTATCATGTCTGTGGTACGGTTTCCGTGGCGTGGTTGCGATATCTAAATTAATTATTTGTAAAAAGTGAATATACATAGTTTAACTAATTGCTAATTCTTGGAAACACATGTGTGCCATTTAGTTGAATTTTCACGGCCCTCGCAAAGTTTACAACGCGCAGTTGCTTTTAGGGGCGTATTTTAAATAACCTTATTTTTCTAACTACGGGTGCACTGGTGCGACGTGGGTCGAGGCGTATTTTCACGATGTTGCAATTCTCCTTATAAAAATAATAATAATCAAAAGTGGTTGAAAGTTAAAATTTGCACATAAGTTAAAAACATGTTATCAAAATCAGATAATTAAGTCAAATACGACAGTGGAGCGATCGTGCTAAAACCACGGAACTCGGGAATGCCTAACACCTTATCCTGGGTTAACAGAATTCCTTATCCGGATTTCTGGTTTGCGGACTTTTAAATAGAGTCAAATTTCTCAATACGGGTTTCAAACCGGTGACTTGGGATACCATAAATCTCCCAAGTGGCGACTCCGAATCTCTCAACAAATGAATCCCGTTTTGGTTGTCCTTTAATTGGAAAAACTCCCTTTTATATATCTCGCGCCCTCGCGGGTCATTGGCGGTAAAAAATGAGGTGTGACAGCTCTGGCGACTCTGCTGGGGATGATAAACCCAGAACCACTGGTTCAGGGTTTAAGAATTCGAGCTTGGAATAATTGTTGTATTTGGCTTATTTATTATCTGATTTTATTATATGTCTGAATTAATGTGCTAAATGTTTTTTTTACTTTGATATTTTGTGAATTGTATATAAATTGTGCCGATACCCATTTTTCTTCTTCTGAGTCTCTTTAAAATAATATCGGGCATTTGCTGGACATAGCTCGTTTTCTCAAGATAGCTGTGGTGCTTGACACCCGGTGAAGGATTTGTAGTCACACATGTTTAGGCGGGGAGCATTGTAAATTAAGCCGGAAAGCCATGCTACCGGTGCACTAACACTCCTCGGCTCGAGTTGTCCGCTCGAGTAAAAGCCAGTCTAGACACCTTTTCCAACAAGATGATGAACCTAGAACCACTGAATCAGGGTTTTAGAACTCGAGCTTTGAATAATTGTTGTATTTGGTTTATTATCTTGGGTGTAAATGTGCAAAATGGTATTTTTTATCGCTTTGATATTGTTTGCATTGTATATATATACTGTGCCGAAACTCTTCTTTTCTCACCCCCGGGGATGTGCTCACTAGTTGAGACTCCCTATTCTGTTAGTGTCATACCCCAAAATAAGAAAGAGGTTCGGAAAGTTTCTAAGCCGGCTGGCCTTTTGGTTCCCGAAAAGGAGCTCCTTCCTCAGCTCGAGTTGTCCGCTCGGGTACACAGTCTAGATCATATACCGAGGTTTTGAACTTAGAATAATGTGACTTCATGTCGGATCCCTAGTAGGAACGCTTATTTGCATCATGTTGCATTTGACTTAGGGGACTCAACACAGGGGTTGGGTTCGTCTAGGACAAGTGATCTGAAATGAAAAGACCATCCTGCTGCATCTTGTTTGTTTTACGCATTTATTTGATTCAAACTTGCAGGCTAACCGGTTTTTTTAAAAAAAATATTGAGGAAAATGAAAAAAAAAATAGTCTCAAAATAGTTTGTTTTTTTTTACTTAAAAAGAAAAAAAACGTTTGTTGTAAAATAAAAAATGTGTGATCAAAATAAAAAAAAATAGTTTCAAAATAGTTTGTTTTTTTTTACTTAAAAAGAAAAAAAACGTTTGTTGTAAAATAAAAAATATGTGATTTCAAAATAGTTTGTTTTTTTTTACTTAAAAAAAATTTATTTTAAACTTAAAAAAAATGTGTGAAAAAATAATAAATAGTTTGTTTCCTTTATAGATGTAGTTTGTTTGACCGAACTACGCAGGTTTGATTCTCGCCATTAGGTGGGATACGTAGGCAACCCTCATCGGGTCCAACCACCCCTTCAAAAATTAAAAAAAAATGTCGAAGTTTTAGTTTTCAATAAAATCAAAGTAACGTTGTTTTTGAAAATAGCCGAATGTTTCGAAAGGACGCCGGAAGGCTGTTTTTGCAAAAATAGCCACTTTGAAGTCTCTTTTCTTTTTCTTTTTGAATAATAACCTTGAAATATTCCATGTGGATATGTTGAAAGGTCGTAGCCTCAAAATAAAGTTTGGGTTACCACCCCTTTTTAAAAAAAAATCAAAAAATGTGTGTTTAAGTTTTGTCAATAAAATCAAAGTGATGCCGTTTTCAAAAAATAGCCGAATGGACCCGAAAGGGACGCCGGAAGGCTGACTTTGCATAAACGGCCACTTTTGGGTCATTTTGATTTTGGTCAATTGACCCTCACAGCCTAATAATCTTCGTCCCCGAGGCGCTAAAGGGCCGTGTCTGTAAAAAACAAGGGTTTTATTCCAATTTGAAAAAGAAAAAAAATGGAGGTTAATAACAAGCAAGGTTTTCAAGGATAATTGAAAAGGAAAAGCTGGAATGACGCATGCGGTGAATACATATAGAAATGGTTAACTGACTAGGTGCATTGCATCCAACGTGCGATAACATATCTGTTAAACTCTGTGAGCTTACAAGTTTGTTGCATTTTTAGAAAGTTTAGCGGTTGGCTTGACAGAATATTCTGGCCAATCACCATTACCATACTAGATCAAAAGGTCCAATTCTAGCAAGCATGTCTAGTTCCGGCAAAAGTCTCGACGGAGAGAAAACGGAGATACATATTATGAAAGAGGAGGTGGACCGGTTGAGACAGCAAATAACAGAGATACACCTAGCCTGGGCTAGGGGACAATCATCACCAAACCTTCCTACTCTTACACCAGCACCGGAGCGTCCGCCCATTGACCCCTCGACAAGTGCACCGATCTATCCTTATTATCAAGGGGAAAACCCCTATACATCCCCGGTTTCACCAGCCAGACAAAATCCTCCTCCCCCTGATTACCCCTATTTTTGTGGCACCTCCACCCGCTACTTTACAAAAGTCGTCCAGTGAACCATTTTTCCAAATACATGACAATCATTGTTATTCTCCCGAGCCTACCTTTAAGGCTCCTGAACCGCATTCACACACCCCTCACTGGGATAACCCGGCAAAACCGAAAAAGCACTTCAAAAGTATAGAGCATGAGGAAGTTATTCGAAAAGTTAAAAGACTGGAGCAGTCCTTCAGGAATATGCATGGTTTGGGCAACCAGGTCAGTGTCGCTTACAAAGATCTGTGTCCATTCCCAGATGTCCAGTTGCCAACCAGGTTCAAAATGCCCAAGTTTGACCTATACGAGGGGCATGGTGACCCAGTAGCCCATCTTTGAGGTTTTTGTAGTAAAATGCGAGGAGCCGGAGGGCGAGATGAGATTCGGATAGCTTACTTCGGTCAGAGCTTGGGGGGGTCTGCACTAGAGTGGTACACTAGGCTGGATCCCAGCAGATGGTTTACATGGGATGACCTGGCCTAAGCATTCATCGGCCAGTTTCAATATAATCTTGAAATAATCCCTGATCGCTTATCATTGCTAAAGTTAGAGAAGAAACCCGCCGAAAGCTTTAGAGAATTTGGGTTCCGCTGGAGGGAACAGGCAGCAAGGGTAGATCCCCCGATGAGAGAGAACGAGATGGTAGATTACTTCTTGCAGACACTGGAGCCAACTTACTTTAGTCACCTGGTGACATCGGTTGGTAAATCTTTCAATGAGGTGGTCAAAATAGGCGGAATGATAGAAGAGGGACTTAAGTCCAATAAGATCTTGAGCTATTCCGCGTTGAAAGCAACAACTCAAGCTATTCGGAATGGCACATGGGTTGCATTCAGGAAGAAGAGAAGAGAAGAAGTTGCGACGGTAGAGGAGGGTACTTGGTCCAGATCGAAAGGTCCTTCACCTCATTACCAAGCCGGACCCTACTACCCAAATCACCCTAATCACCCTCCCCGAAACACATATCCACCACCAAGGGCTTACAATAACCCTCCAGGACCAGGTTTCCGAGGGAATCATGCATTCAAAAAGGAAAAGGCACAAAGGACCTTCACCGAGTTGGGAGAAACTTATACTGATCTATTCCACAAATTGAAGCAGATAGGTTTGTTGAGTCCTGTTGAGACAAGATTGCCAAATCCCTTACCCCCAAATGTGGATCGCTCAGTAAGCTGTGAGTATTGTTCAGGAGCTCCCGGACATGATACCGAGAAATTTTGGAAACTGAAACATGCAGTGCAAAATCTTATTGACACCAATAAGATCGAGGTTCAGACAGCAGAGGCACCCAACATTAATCCGAATCCATTGCCAGCTCACCCTTAGACCCATATGATCAAATTGATACACAAGGGAAGGGAAAATTAAGAAGCCCGATCTGTATTCCAAAGCAAAACCAATCGGTAGAAGTTGGTATATGAGAAGTCATGCTTGGTGCTTGGTAATGAGGAGGAGTTTTCGGTGGTTTGTTTTTTTGTCATTTCTTTTGTCCGAGTTGTTTCCAGGGTTGTGACCAAGATTTTGTCTTGTAGTGAAACCCTCTTATCTTTCCATTTTGGTCATTTCAGTTTGCTTAGTCTTATCAAGTGTCGTTTCAGGTTTGTAGTGCTGGTTTGCTTGTTTGTATTTGAAACATTTTTCTCCGTTTAATGGAACTTTCGGTCTTTTATTACCCAGTCGTCTTTTTGTTTAGTTCTTTATCTTTAGATTTGTCATTTGTTCGAACGTTGATTCTAATGACATGGCATCGCACATAATTTTGGCCTAATATTAAGGGTTAATCATGAAGAAATTGGAAGATAATCAGGACATTTTAAAAGAAATAAAAGCGATTTGAGATTATTTGGAGCCCGAATCATGTGAGACTGGGGCAGGTAAAACACGAAGAAACCGTTAAAGGAAAATTGGACATGCTAAGACAGGGTTCACTCGTGATACTGAAATTAAAGTGTCATCTAGCAATACTTTAAAATGATAGATGAAAAGGCGAATGGATGATATGTTATCAATCAGGGCACAAACAGAAGATGTCGTGAATATGTTGTTTGAACTTGGCATGTTTTGAAGATTGGAATGACGAAGGCATTTTGTTCTGCTATCCAAACACTTTATCCATCGTCAACCCTTTGAGCCTTATTTTAAATTCCTTTATACCCCTCCTTCGGAATTAGTGCAAAGACTAGAAACACAAGTTTGAAAGACAAGAGAAGAAAGGGATAAAGAAAAAGAAAAGAAAAGGAAACAACAAAAAGAGATAAAGAAAAAAAATGAAAAAAGGGAATTGGGAACTACGTTTGACCTGATTCCTTAAAAAGGATACGTGGGCGCTTCACAGCTCGGTCACAGTGTAAATAAAGAAATAAAATACCCAAGTAAAAAAAACTGGGGCAAAGAAAAATTGTGTTGATAAATTTAGGTCCGAAGGTTGTAAATTTTGTACCCAAAATTGATTGTGTTTTAAGCCTTCAATACCCTTTATTTCTAGCCCTATCCAAATCCCACATTACGGTTCAAAGAAAGACCTTCCGATCAGTCTTTAAAAGATGCCACGTCAGGCGAGTGAGAGAGTCCTATCAGAATATAACACTCTGATTCTCAGCAGAAAAGACTCTGATTCCTAGCAGAAAGGAAACACGAGAGAGTCTTAGCAGTGACACCCCATACCCCAGCTAAAAGTAATACAAATGAGAGAGTCTTACCGGTGAAAACCTTCACAGGCACCCTAAGGCGACGAAAGTTGAGAGAAAACCAAAATGAGAGAGGCTTGAAAGTTAAAACCCTTTGGGCACTACAAGTCGAATAAAGGTGATAATCAGATGGAACTCACAAGACAGAAATCGTGAAAGGCAATTAACGACGGAGGATAGGCCATATGTGCATGTCATGACCAGTAGAGTTGGTATTCACGTTTGATAAGTTTTTATAGTTATTTCTTGTTAGAGAGTCATTTTTTCCTTTGTCTTCTATTTTGTTTCTTTTTATCTTTCTCATTTTATCAAAAATTCCCCATCAAAGTCTGTCTAGTCAGAACAAGTGAGAAATGACTTCAAAACTTGCCACCAACTTTCCAATTATTATGAAAAGCAAGGAAATGCCATTGACGGCAGAGAAGTAGGGTGCAAAGAAGATTATTAAACTGGGGCAGAAAATTTTCTTTTCAGTTTGAAAATTTTCTGGAAGTCAATATCCACTTAGGGAAGAAGGAAAGTCTTAAGGGAAATGGTCTTCGAACCAGTGTCATCCTCAACAACCTTCAAGAAGAGTGAAACACCAATTTTGAGGAAATGAAAATCCCCCAGCAATGTTATCTACAGCAAGTTCCGAGGTGGTCGGACAACACAGAGTGATAAAGGAAGAAAGGAAATCCCATCTTCAACAAAATAACCCCCAGCAAGTTGAGAAACACAGAACGGGGAAGGGATAAATGGAAAAACCCATCCCCAGTAGGAATATCATCTCCAGCAAATGAAATCATTCCCCAACAATGTTTTGGGAACCCCGAGCGAGGGAAAGGAGAAAAGGAAAAAAACCACCACACAGGAGCGGCACAACCGCTCACAATATTTTGAACTAACAAATTTTCTTTGATTTGAAACAGGGAAAGAAAGTGATATTGATAGCAGAAAGTCATGCCACAAGGAAGAACACCAATACTGGGGCAGAAAATTTTTTGCCGTTGTTGAAAATTTTCTCGGAGAAACAAGAAGGCAATTCAAGATGACGTGTCAGGTTTGTCCACCATCAAATAGGATATTTCAGGTTTGTCCACCTTCGAACAGGACATCTCAGGTTTGTTCACTTTCAAACATTGATACGATGGGAGTATTCACCCTCGAATAGGATACGATGGGAGTATTCGCCCTCGAATAGAATACGATGGGAGTATTCGCCCTCGAATAGGATACGATGGGAGTATTCGCCCTCGAATAGAATACGTTGGGAGTATTCGCCCTCGAATAGAATACGATGGGAGTATTCGCCCTCGAATAGGATACAATGGGAGTATTCTCCCTCGAATAGGATACAATGGGAGTATTCGCCCTCAAATAGGATGCAATGGGAGTATTCACCCTCGAATAGGATACAATGGGAGTATTCGCCCTAGAATAGGATACAATGGGAGTATTCGTCCTCGAATAGGATACAATGGGAGTATTCACCCTCGAATAGGATACAATGGGAGTATTCTCCCTCGAATAGAATACAATGGGAGTATTCGCCCTCGAATAGGATACGATGGGAGTATTCGCCCTCGAATAGAATACGATGGGAGTATTCGCCCTCGAATAGAATACGGTGGGAGTATCCACCCTCGAATAGGATACGATGGGAGTATCCACCCTCGAATAGGATACAATGGGAGTATTCGCCCTCGAATAGAATACAATGGGAGTATTCGCCCTCGAATAGGATACGATGGGAGTATTCGCCCTCGAATAGAATACGATGGGAGTATTCGCCCTCGAATAGAATACGATGGGTGTATCCACCCTCGAATAGGATACGATGGGAGTATCCACCCTCGAATAGGATACGATGGGAGTATTCGCCCTCGAATAGGATATTTTACGTTTTTATTTTACATTGTCCTATGCATATTTCGTAAATTATTGCCAGAATGCATTTTAAATTCAAATGTTGCTAATAAAAGCAGGCGCCTACCTGTATAACAAGAGGCATGTCTTAAGTCTTTACATTGCAGGTCTTGAAACTAGTAACCCACCATAAAACAAGAGGGTTACAACAAGAGTTCCCAGCGCAAATTCAAGCGCATGAGTCAAAGGAAGGGAGGGAATGAAGGAAAATTTTCCCAGCATTATTATCCTCAGCAGGTAAGTAAACAATTCCAAAGATATCCCCAGCAGGAGGGAAAACAACACGACCTAGGAGGAAAGCAGTTCCAAAACAAGGTAATTTAGGAGAAATGATGGTTTAAGAGGTGATGCAGGAAGAAGAAAGAGGTGCAGGAAGCAAAGGAAGACGATAGGGATAGGATGAAGTCCGAAGTTTGTAGTTGAAATCAGGGAGCCCGCATGAAGAATGGAGTGGCGATTTCGTTTTGAAGTTATAGTTGAAGTCAGGGAGCCCGCCTGAAGAATGGAGTGGCGATTTAGTTTTGAAGTTGTAATTGAAGTCAGGGAGCCCGCCTGAAGAATGGAGTGGCGATTTAGTTTTGAATTTGTTGTTGATCAGGTGCCCGCCTGAAGAATGGAGTGGCGATTTATTATTGATGTTTATTGTTGAAGTCAGGTGCCCGCCTGAAGAATGGAGTGTCGATTTATTTTCGAAGTTAGTTGTTGAAGTCAGGTACCCGCTTGAAGAATGGAGTGGCAATTTATTTTCAAAGTTTGTTGTTGAGGTCAGGAGCCCGCCTGAAGAATGGAGTGGCGATTTATGATGAGAGTTTGTCGATAAAGTCAGAAGCCTGCCGGAAAAGCATAATGGCGTCTCAGTTTCTAAGATTTGATAAGGATAGTGAAGAATCGGAAAGTGATAGAGTGTAACGGAAATCCCCAACATGAATCCAAGTTCATAATCGGGAGGAAGGCAACAAGGATCAGAAACGGTAGATTCAGACTTCGAAAGAAAATAGTTCGAAGATCGCAAGGAAGAGACCAACGGTCAGCGTTCGGCAATCAAGATAGGCCGAAATAACAATTGGCAGAAGAGAAGAAGCATCAGAAGGAACATCAAGTCAGACAGAATAGCAAGGAACATGGCAAGATCAAGTGGAAAAGATAGATAAGAATTTGCAATACTATAACTTAGTCTAGATTCTTATTTTTCATTTAGCACGGTGTAATAAGGAGATCAGTTAAGCAGCAGCAGCAATGATAGCAACAGTAACAGCAAAATCTCAGTCCATGGTAGTCCCGACTACCAAAACTTCTCGAACTACATTGACCTGATTCCTGTTTAGCCCAGGATATGTAGGAAGCCACCCGAAGCAAAGGCTCGGTCAAGATCTTTTCAAATTGCTTCACACGGAGTGCTTGAATAGGCAAAAATCGCTCGTATTTGCTCATTTATCTTTGCACGAAAACTCTTCATGTTTCCGCGCAAAGAGGGGCAGCTGTGAGCACGTGATTTTTGCCCTATATGAGAATTACTCCCAAAAATTCAAAATAAAAAGAGTTTTGTGTGGTTTGTAATATTTGTGGATTTTATGTTTTCTTTTATTATTTATGTGTGTGAGTGTTTATTTGTTTAAATTAATAAAAATATAAAATATGTTGCATATATATTTTTAGGATTAATTCCGCATTTAGAAATAGTTAAGTTTATCTTACGAAAATGAAAAAAAAATCACAAAATAATGTATTTTTCGCATTTTTACCATTTATTGTCCAATTGTGTGATTTTAATTTATTTTTGGTATTTAACTATGCGTGTTTAATTGTTATTGGAAGCTAATTAATACATTTTGATAAGTTAATTTTGTTTTATAATGTAATTTAGGATTGTTAAATTTAGTTTGTAATGATTTAAGAAATAAATTAAAAAGAAAGAAAACAAAACAAAGAACAAAATCACAATTGGGCCCAGAAATTGAATTAGAAAATGAGACCCAAAACCCACCCCAGAATCCGTATGAACTGAACCAACCCGCCCCACTACCCGTCTCCCTTACCCGTTACCCTTTCCCAAACGACCCCGTTTAATTTAGTCCATTTGATCTCAACCGTTGGATTTATTTGATCCAATGGTTGAAATCAATTCGTGCCTTTTGATTACCCAAAATACCCAAACCCTTTACACCCGTGTTCATTCCCAAACAAACCCCTTTCACCTCTCTCCCCAAACCTTCTCCCCAAGAACACTAGCCGCCGGACGACCCCCACTCCCAAAACCCGGCGGCAACAACGCCGCCGGCCACCATTTTTACACCACCCAACCTCCAAGACCCCCTCTTTCAAACCCCGAGCACGGTTAGCCTCGAATCACCCTGGGTATCCTCGAATCTTCGTTTGAAGATTCGAGCAAAACTTGAATCTACCCCAACCGGCCCCAAAATCGCACTCTACCTTCACCTTATCTCCCTCACACCCTAACCACCGTTATTTCCGCTTGAATTTGGCCAGAAATTGTTGAACCCCAAAATCGAAGTTTTTGAACCCTAAAACCCGAATGGAAAATTTTGTCGCCAGATTTCGTTGAATTGAGGTCTAATAGACCTTAATTGATGTGTTTTCACTTGGAAAACATTTCAATTAAGGTCCTTTCGACCTCGAATGACCAAGACCCAAGTCGGCCGAGTTCCAATTCTTAGTTTCAAGGTATTTCTTTTTCTCTTCTATTTTTGTTTAATCATACTCATCGGTTTAGTTTAATCGTTTTGTAGTTTCGTTCGTTGTTGGGATATTTTTTAATTTTCTATTTTCTATTCTTCTATCAAAGACCTTTATTTGGCCAATTGTTTCTTATTTGTTTGATTGAATATGTTAGTTATAGAATACGTATTTGCGTCGATTAGCGTCGTCGAATAGTTAGCTTCGTATTTTTCCATCATTGGCCGAAATCTGTTTGAATCGCTGACTGATCGATTAGTTTGTTATCAATTACACATGTTATGATCGATTTAACGAATGTCGTCGTTTAAATTCGCGAAGTTGTTGTTTGAAATCTCGGGCAGTGGGTCATTGTTGTTGGAATGAAGTTGATTTGATGATTTTTGTTTTGTTGGTTGATTTTGGATTCTGAGTTAGCTGTTTGAATTGGATATAGCTGTTAGAGACTTAAGCTGAATTAAAGAACTTCAGAATTAGTGGAATGCCACTTTGAGCACATGTTAATCATTAGGGCATGTTTTGAGTTGAATTATACCATATCAGTGACACAAAGTAGTGAAGGCCAGGAATTAGTCCTAGTTTAATATGCAATGCACATGGGAAGAGTACTAGGACATGATGGACAGCAGGATTTTCTACCATTTTTCTACACTTTAGAGTTTTAAATAGTTAAAACCATACTTAGACAACTAAAAAGTGGGAAAAGGGAGAATAACAGGGGTTAGACAGATCTGAAACAATTAAAAATAGTCTTGTGTTTTGAGTTTGAAGGCTATAAAAGGAGAGAATAGGGAGCCTGTGAGGGGGGGGACGCAGATAAAGGAATTCTGGAAGAGGGGAGATAGAGAGAGCTAGGATACACACTAGAGAGACTTGAGAGTTTCTTTAAGAGGAGGGGATCTGAAAAACAGAATAGGGACACATACTGATAGACACATAGAAGAGTTTTTAGGAAAAACAGTGAGAGTTTCAGGAGGAGAAAGAGACTTGAGAGATAGAATTCTGAAAACAGAGACATACAAAGAGATTGTGGAGTTATATCTTAGTTCATCTTCTGGTAGTTGTGGTTCCAGTGGTGTTTCTAGTTGGAATTTGGTTGATTTCTGGTTTCAGTTGGATTGTTTTGGGGTCAGCTGTTGGTGGTTGTGATGCTGTAGGTTATTGGTTTTCATTTTTGAGTCTTTTGGATGTTATGCTGGTTGTGTTTTAGCTATTCCATTGCTGCTGCTAGTGTTACATTGCTGCTGACCTTTCCCACTTCTTATTGTTCTCCATTTCTAGGTATGTTCCTAGATTTAAAAATGCTCGAATTAAACTGATATGTGGAAACTCATTTGAAATCAAGTAATGGAAGATTGAAGCTCAAATTGTTTGATTCGCTGAAATTGCATTGCTGCAGATTTGCTTACACTGTTGCTCATCTTTTATTTTTATTCTAGTTTTGTTGGTACATATTAGTTTTAGTTGATTTCAATGTGATGTCATTTGCCGAAGATGTTGAATTGTTCTAGTTATTTGTCTTTTAGCCGTCGATATATTACTTGTTTTATGTGATGATTCATCCATCAGTGTTGCCTTTTAAGTCAAATGATTTCAATCTCATATCTTCTGATAATCGTTACACTTCACTCATGAGTGGACATAATCGAATTTAGGTAGAAATTATAGGATTATGCACTTGGAAATTCAATTTGAATATTACACAAAGGAAATACTTGATGAATTACAGCTTGGTAATATTATGTATTCAAAACGAATTTTTTTTCTTTTTGAATCCGTGAGCAATATTTATCATGTCCGTGGTACGGTTTCCATGGCGTGGTTGCGATATCTAAATTAATTATTTGTAAAAAGTGAATATACATAGTTTAACTAATTGCTAATTCTTAGAAACACGTGTGTGCCATTTAGTTGAATTTTCACGGCCCTCGCAAAGTTTACAACGCGCAGTTGCTTTTAGGGCGTATTTTAAATAACCTTATTTTTCTAACTACGGGTGCACTGGTGCGACGTGGGTCGAGGCGCATTTTCACGATGTTGCAATTCTCCTTATAAAAATAATAATAATCAAAAGCGGTTGAAAGTTAAAATTTGCACATAAGTTAAAAACATGTTATCAAAATCAGATAATTAAGTCAAATGCGACAGTGGAGCGATCGTGCTAAAACCACGGAACTCGGGAATGCCTAATACCTTCTCCTGGGTTAACAGAATTCCTTATCCGGATTTCTGGTTTGCGGACTGCTAAATAGAGTCAAACCTTTCCTCAATACGGGTTTCAAACCGGTGACTTGGGACACCATAAATCTCCCAAGTGGCGACTCCGAATCTCTCAACAAATGAATCCCGTTTTGGTTGTCCTTTAATTGGAAAAACTCCCTTTTATATATCTTGCGCCCTCGTGGGTCATTGGCGGTAAAAAAGGAGGTGTGACATAGTAAATAGGGGAACTCTCCTCGATAAATAGAACTATAATGAACTACGGATGGTGCTTCTCTATAACAAATCAAAATCATACCTGAATGACATCATATGGAATAACAGCCTCAAGCCTACCATGCGAAACACATCAATGGGCCGAGACAACTACTATGACATCGTGACACATCGGGACAAAGTCTGGGACAACCTCTCACCATATGGCTAGTATCTCCACACTCAAAGCATCCTCTCTACTGACATGGTTATGGGAACTATGTGGTACGGGTACTCCGAGACCCATGCCATTTGAATCACTGTGCGAAGCTTGAAGCAAAAGCTAAACTGGCTGACCCACAAAACATCTAGCATATTGCACCATGATTCCATAATAAGAACTAGTGGATCTCCCTAATCTACGAGGCTCCCTCACCTCTTTGTACTCTCTCTCTCTCTTGAGCTCGCCCGCTCCCTGCCTCATGGCCTCGCCTGGCCTCTCTCTCTCTCTCTCTCTTTCTTTATTTCTCTCTCTCTCTCTCTCTCTCTCTCTCTCTCTCTCTTTCTCCCTCTCGCTAGTATGCCCGCACCTTCTAGAAATACTCACGGTCTGCTGATACAAAATATATATCTCTAACTCCCAGGCTATGCTACTCTTGATACTGGAATTGAGTCCCTTAAAAACCAGCAGACTATCTCCCAAATAGTAGAAACAAGGTCGGTGCATGTCTGGCCAAATCACTAAATCTGATGGAGTACTATAGTGCCATGCAGCTGCTCAAACTCTGCTCCCCATGCATCTCGAAGGGACTAAGCTACGAACTCTCTCAAGAACATCTATGAAACCTAATTCCATGTGGGTGAAACTAACTTGGCCGAGCTACCCAACTTTCATGCCACTACTGATAAGCCGATCCCCTCAGCTGAAACGTAGCAAAAGCAACTCCACTCGACTCAACAATACCCATAGTGTAGAGAATGCGATTGCACTCCTCTAGAAAACCCTACACTCTCTAAAGCCAAACCAATGAATGTAGGAGGGTCGTATTTCTTTAACCTTACAAGTCTAAGTTGCTCTTCTTCAGATGTTGTTGCCCTGCTACGGGATGAATGGGAACCACCGTCTATGCCGGCATAATGTCTGGAACCTATCCAATATGAACTCGTTGCTCTATGTGTGGGCGATGGGAGTCCAAGTCCCTCCCCCCAGTCTGTGAAGTAGCTGGTGCAACCGTAACCAACCCCGCCTGAGCCAATGTACCAAACATGCTCAGGAACTGTGCTAAGGTCTCCTAGAGTCTGAGGGTAACATCAGGCGCCTCTATTACCTGCTCCCAAATGGAGCTACTGGCGACTCCTCAACAGCTGCTCTAGTGGGCGCTCTAGATGTGGAATGTACTCCTCGTCGGCCTCTGCCCTTTGCCTCCAGTGGCACCCGCTTCGAGAGAAGCGTCGTTGTTAACTGCAGCACGTGTCCTCACCATTTGTGAGAGAATGGAATGATAAAAATTCAAGCACCGAGATCAATAAACTTGCACGATAAGAATCAAAGAACTGAGATTGTCCTTATAGTTCTGTAGCCTCTTGGATGTAAGTACAGACGTCTCTATACCGATCCGCAAAAATCTACTAAACTCTCTTATGACATGTAGTACCTATGAACCTAGGCTCTAATACCAACTTGTCACGGCCCAATTTCCCCTCTGTTAGATTTCGTAATGGCAATTAATCTTAAGGACTAGGTAAGCCTACTATTCAC
Organism: Nicotiana noctiflora; assembly: GCA_032618575.1. NCBI lineage: Eukaryota > Viridiplantae > Streptophyta > Magnoliopsida > Solanales > Solanaceae > Nicotiana > Nicotiana noctiflora. The sequence continues at coordinate 35,560 of JASVEL010005959.1, read as the reverse complement.
GAATACTAACAATACTAAATAACATCTAAAATTCTTCTAAAATGAATTTCTTTATACAATAAATATGTTTACCAAAACCCGACAGTATAAGTGATAAGCTCTACAGATATAGATACCACTTCTAAATACAACTATTTGGAAATGAGTAAAAATAGTTGATGCAAGTACGAAGGTGACTCCAAAGCTTACAAATGCAGCAACATGTTTACCTTGAGTCTCCTCAGCAACGATCCTCACAAATACTAACTATCAATACCTAGATCTGCATAAAAAAAATATGTTGAAAAGTAGCATGAGCACATCACAGCGGTGCCTAGTAAGTATCAGGACTAACCTCAGAAGAGAAGTGACGAGGAACATTCAAGACATCTACTAGTCCAATAAACTTTTTTCAGTTTCGGATGTGAAGGCTTAGGTTCCAAAAATAAGTACAAACAAAGACCCCGGTCATGCTAGACTCCAGTGTATAGACACTCGTCACCACGCCCTATACACCGCACTCGATCACTTAGCAAATAGCATTTATGATACTCTAATCATATTCCCTCAAGCCAAAGTTAGATCAAACACTTACCTCAAAGGTTTACGGCCAACTCAATCCTTAAGCAATACCTTTGCTTTCGAATTTAGCTCCAATTCAATTGTATCTATTGATTTATCATCAATAATACTCAACAATCCAACCCAAATGCCTAAATATAATCTTTCCAACATTCTGTCCAAAATTTACCAAACCTACCCCGGGCCCGCTTGGTCAAAATACGAGGTTCGAACCAAAAAAATTTACACATACCCCCACGAGTTCAAATATACAATTTATTTTAAGATTCAACCCCAAATTGGGGTTGAATCGCCCAAAATTCTCAAAAACCTAACTCTACCCAAAAACCCTAACTTCTACATTGATTTCATATTTTTAGGCCTAGAATTTAGTGATTAGTTGTTGAAATAATGAGGAAATGATGTTAATAAAACTTACCCAAAAAGTTATAGAGGAAGGGAAGCTTGAAACTCGTCAATGGAGGTTTAAGGGAGGAGCTCGTATGAACTTTTATGAAAAATCCCGTAATGACACTGTTTTGGGTATTTAAAAGCACTAGGCAAAAATGCTCTATGCGATCGCGGGGCAAGGACTGCGATCGCATAGAGTAGTGGAATAAAGCTCTGCGATCGCGTAGGGGAAATTTTTGGGCTTCTGAAGTCAACACTATGCGAACGCGGAAAGGGTATGCGTTCGCATAGAACAAAATTGGACCCTTTGAAGTTCACATTATGTGTTCGCAGGGAATGCTATGTGATCGCATAGAAGAAAGAACTGGGCAACAACAGACAACATTTTCTGCAACAATCCTAAGGCCAAAATCGCCCCCGAACCACCTCTGAATCACTCCCGAGCCCTCGAAGCTCCCAACCAAACACACACACTAACTCAATAACATCCTACGAACTTGCTCGAATGATCAAATCGCTAAAATAACATCAAAATCAAAGAATCAACCCCCAAAACTCATAATTTTCATTTCAAAGTTCATAACTTTCAACTTTAGCTATTTAGGTCCGAAACATGTCAAACGATGTCCGATTTCGAACAAATTTCACAAAAAGCGCTTAATGCATATTTACGACTTGTACCGGGCGTCGGAACCAAAATATGAGCCCGATGCCTATATTTTCTAATTCATTTTCATTTTTATTTTTCCTTAATAATTTCAGAAAATAATTTAACAGAAACAATTCTTTTACCGGTGTTCTAGACCTCGGATTTTGACTCCGGGCACATGTCCGGGTCTCATATTTTTTTACGGACCTCCCGGGACCATCACATCACGGTCCGTGTCCGTTTACTCAAAATATTGATTAAAGTCAACTATATCAATATTAATATCATAATTCTTCAAATTTTTTACAGAATTCATATATATTTAATATAAAAAATTTCCAGCTTCGCACCCGGTCTACGCACGTAAATCGAGGCAACCAAAAGTAAAGTTTCCAAGGCCTCGGAAGCACGAAGAAAGGGAGAAATACTGTTATGATCCTTTGGCTCGTCACACACACTATTCGCTAAGACTCCTATGATAGTAAATTTTAAATAAATCTTTTATTTTAAAAGTATTTATTATTAGCTTTTATTATGTTTTTGCTATATAATAGTCCATAATTAATTTTATAATTATTCTTCTAAATATTATTTTTTACATTGACGAGATACAATACTTATTAATTTAATATCTCAGTATTAGCTAGTAGCTATTTACAAATAATTAGTTATCATGAAATTGTATGGTGAATTATGTGTTAGTTTATTAACTTGTTGAAACTTAAAAATAGATGATGCAAGAGAATCATATTTAAATTGTGAATTATGTTTTTATATAAAAAAAAATTCGAATAGAAAGCATATTAAATAAAAGTAGTATTTTAAGTAAAATATTAAATTATAATATTAAAATTCTTTCAAGATTTATTACTCCTTAAGAGATACATATAAGATTTCATATCGGATACATTATTTTTTATGTTTGAGTTGTAACGACATTGCAACTAATCAAATAAAAGCATAAAAACAACAGAACATGATGTATATATAAAGGCTAGACTATATGGCTAACAATACAACAATCACAATATGGAAGAAACAGTAAGTGACAACGGAAACACCGTAATAATGACATAAAAAAGCGAGCGAAAACACAAACCCAAAGCTGAAATCACAATACAGTAAAGGCAAGTAATAACTCAGAAACTATTACAATTTTCCCATCAGGTCTTAGCCAATAGCTCCTCGAAGTACCGAACCTCAAACAAAATTACAACTCATTGTCTCAATAACTGAACCCTAACATTTGGCATTTTGTGCCCTCATCATACCTCATGATCATGCTGACAACTCACTGACTAACCAGCAAACAAGGGTGTACATCTATACTTAACAATACCATGGGAAAACTTCTTAACCAATAGGAATATTTAGCTATGTGTATACTTGTGCAAGTGTTCTAACATAGATCATACCAGCTAAAAATGTAAGGAAAAGAACGCATACCATGTAAGGCATTTTCTCACAAATTTCACAATGTAAAGCTCATACATGTAAACGTGCCACAACAAAATGTCAATAATAAGAATGCCCCCAATCCATCGCAAAACATCACAATCAATCCCTAACATAGCCCACCTTGTCCCACTACAGGTGTAATAATAACATAATAAGTGCCCCCTTGTTGCCACACATGCATCATAATATCCACTTTGTCTTGCCACTTGCACAACCCACATATTAACATATATCTATCCATCCTTATCACGCCGCTTGTGCAATATATCAATAGAAACAATAGCATGACAGAAACCTCGTGCAACCCCATAATAGCACCCGCACGACAGAGACCTCATGTAACTATATAACAATAACTAAATGGCAAAGACCTTGTGCAACTCTATAATAACAAACATACGGCAGAAACCTCATACACTAATACAACCAGTACAATAACAACATGATAGTAGTACAAAATACAGTGAGTGTATCCACTCCAAAGCTTTAAATCACAAGGAAACGGTGACTCTAGTCCACATGGAATAACCACAATAAGGAAATGAAGGGCATAAAGGGAACAATTCAACGAAAGGGAAAACTAACATGTAGTCAAATTCGAACTCTTAATTGTAAAAATTCCAGCCAGCCCCCTTTTTAGGCTTGTAACAGCCTATTTATAGAGTAATTTTGGGTGAAATTTCAAATTAATTATTTCTATTTCCCTCCCCCACTCTTTTCAATTAAATACATTAAGGTCTAGCAGAGTTGTAACGCAATGCCCTTGAACCCCTGCTAGAAGGTTCTAGGGTGTTCCTTATTGTTCTATTGGGCAGGTTTTACTTAGTTACCCCCACTTGATAAGGTTTATTACAAAATTACCTTTTAGTTCTACCTAGTATACCCTTTATTATTCAAGTATTTTCAAAAAAACCAATCACTTAAGTCATTAATATCCCTATAGGCTGTATGTAATCTACAAGAATACCATTTGCCTTTCCCCTTTTACCCCTTGCATTTTATCACATTTACCCGACCTACATTAGGTCTGTCAAGACTTTGGTAACATGAATGTATTTAACATATAGCACCCTAAGATTTGCTTTAAGAATTAACCAATCTTAGACTACAAACTTTTTCAACGTTAGGCCATTTTACAAAGATAGCCATTAATCAGAACTCATACTGTATTTGCAAACATAGCCACAAAAGTATTTACACATATAACCTAAATACATATAAGCACTCAGAAGTTCAGAAGAAACTAACATACAAATCATTTTGCAAATATAGCCATATACATGTTGTTTGCAAAAATAACCCTAATTACGACTTAACTTTCAAATTAATCAGAACTCAGAGGAAAAATTTGATAATGGTTGAATTCCAACTAATTAAAACCCTAATCGAGATAGGATCTATTGAACAGTCACATGAAGATGGCTAATAGCACATGATTTACATGTAGCTAATATCAGAACTTAAGAACACTTAGACGATTTCAGGCACATATGAAATAAAAGTCAGGGCAAATATGAACAAGTATGAACAAGATATAGAACAGAGATAGATTCCGATTTTTAAACATGCATAGGAATTTTCTAAGTTCTAAACAGATAAGCACATAAAGAGACTAAACAGAAACAAGTTTCAAACATAAATGCCACTGGACAAGACAGGGTAGGGTACTTAGTTTTTTTTAGGGCTTTTTCCTTCTTATTCCTTTTCTTTCTTCCTTTTCTTCTTTCTTTCTTCTTTCTCTCTTTGTTCTTACATTTTCTTGATTTTTCTAGTGTTTTAGAGACTCTAGGTCTACTGAGTGTCAGATCTTCCAAATAGGTTCTTGGGAGTTGTCACGACCCCAAATCCTATCGTGATAGCGCCCAGCACATTGCTAAGCCAGCCTGACCAATCAATATCAACAACAGAGCTAGAAGCTCTCTTTAACCCATTTAAGCATTTCAAAATATGAAACAATAGTACAACAGCGGGGAAACCAAGTCCCAAAATATACTAACTCCCATAGACCGAAGGGTCAAGAGTCATGAGCCTCTAAAGAACATAAGTGTATAAAGGTTTACAAGATACCAAGTGCGGAAAGAAAAGTCAATACAACATCAAGACAGTAAGAAGGAATATCGGGTCCTGCGGACTCTGCAGCTACCTCGAATATCCACAAACGTCGCCTCGCACGACTACTGGATCACTGCTGAGAGGTACCTGGATCTGCACACAAGGTGCATGGAGTAAAATGAGTACTGCCAGACTCAGTGGTAATTAACAAGGGTAAGACAACGCAGATAAGAAATCCGCAATAAAGCACTATGTAAAACTATAATCAGGCTACCCTGTCATAGAATCAATCTTCACTGTACCTGTACCAACAAATACCAATAAATAGCATAACAGCTAGCAGCAGATGTAGCTAAATGCAATGCAATGCATGATATGACCGCTACGGCGCGTAGCCCGACTCCAATTTTGGGTACCCGTGCTCACTGTGGGGGTTCGGACTCCGGAGGGGCTCCTACAGCCCAAGCACATCTCATAGAGATATTCCTGCGGCGTGCAGTCCGATCCAACATATATCTCGCTGCGGCGCGCAGCCCGATCCACTACTAGTCAGCTAATATGCAGATACAGCCTCGCGAGGCTCAAAAGTAGTTTTTGAAAACTCTTTTTATCATTTTTCAGTTGGAAAACGGTAATATCAAGTTCCAGAGATTGGAATTAGCATAATAACAGAAATAGCTGCGGACTAGTAGTAAACTAGCATGTCTATATGATAAGACAATGATAACGATCCTCGCGGGATCCAATAAGTGGCTCACGGCCCACAAGTATACTCAACCACCCAAGAAGGGGGTTCAACGGCTCGAGAGTGGCCATTATCACAATATATATATATATGCAACCATCCGAGAAGGAGGTTCGACGGCTCTAGAATAGCCAATAATACAGTATCAACAAGTCGGACTAATATATAGTCTCCAGTTCATGATCGACCCCGCACTCTCAAGAGTGTGCGTGTCTCGCCGCTATACAGCGTCACAAAGTGGTATACCGGGGTTTCGAACCCGCTGGTCATCACCCACATCTATTACTCACCTCAATACGGCGCGACGACTACTCCGTAATGCCCTTTCCACGAGAATCAAGCTCCGCACGCATAGAATCTGATCAAATACAGTAAAAATACAACAAATTAGGCCAATGGGACGACACCCAATCAATACAACTCAATTTACATCAAAATTCCCAAAGTTGTCAAAATCTGACTTTCGGTACGCTTGCCGAAAAATTACAAAAGTTACATATTCGGAATCCTCATCTCGATACGAGTCTAGGCATATAAAATTTACCAAAATCGGACTCCATTTGCCCACTCAAATCGGTGTTTTTCTTCAATTTAGGCCTAGGGCTCAAACCCACCTTTAATCTTCCATTTACAGAAATTTAACCCATGATTTCATGTTAAAATGATGTAATTAAGCCACAAAACTTACCTCCAATGAATCCCCGATGAATTACCAGCATTTCCCGTGAGTTTCTCTCTGTAGAACTCAAAAATGGCGTTTTTGGGTATTAAACCCGCGACTGGTTCTGTTCTGAACTTAACTTCACTGCCGGCCTATTTTCTTCATCGCGTTCGCGACGCCTCTCACGCGAACGCGATGCCTTTTTCCTCTTCTTCATCGCGAACGCGTCATTCCTTCACGCGTCCGCGAAGACCATTCTCTCCAGCCCGGACTTTTCCTCTACGCGAACGCGACATGCCTCACGCGTTCGCGATGCCTTGCGAATTCCTTATACGCGAACGCGTCCCAGACCATCGCGAACGCGATGCTTCCCAGCTTCCTCTTACGCGAACGCGACGCCAACCCTCGCGAACGCGATATTCACCTGATCCCAGCCTACGCGAACGCGGCATAGCCCTCGCGAACGCGAAGGCCAAAAGTTTGCCCAGTGATCTGCAATTTACAGCAGATCACTTCTTGCTTCCAAATGCCGGATGATGGTCCGGATTCACCCCGAGGCCCCGGGACCTCAACGAAAACCACCAACATACCCCAAAACACGATACGAACTTGTTCCAATCATAAAAACACCATCCTAAACATCAAAATCACCAATTACACACGGATTCAAGCCTAAATTTCTTAAAACTTTCCGAATTACACATTCGATCAAAAACCCGACCAAACGACGTCCGAATGACCTGAGATTTTGCACGCACATCCAAATCACCTAACGGAGCTACTGCAACTGTCGGAACTCCATTCCGACTCCCGGATCAAAATCTCACCTACCGTTCAAATTTCGCCAAAATTCAACCTTAGCCAATTCAATCCTATTTCTACACCGGGCCTCCAAATTTGATTCCGATCGCTCCCCTAAGTCACAAATCACCTCCCGGAACTAACCGAATCATCAGAATTCGATTCCGAGCCCTCTAACCAAATAGTCAACTCCAGGTTGACTTTCCTTATTCAAGTTTCCTTCAAAAAGGCTATATGCCTCATTTTCAATCCAATTCACTCCTAACTCACCCGATAGGCTCTAACACCGATATAAAATCATCAAACATGCATTTACAACATAACGGGGTGATAATTCTCGTGACGACGGGCCGGGTCGTCACATTCTCCCCTCTTAAGCAAACGCTCGTCCTCGAGCGGGTCAAGAAACATACCTGAAGTCTCAAACAAGTGAGGATATCTGCTCCGCATCTCCCGCTCGATCTTCCAAGTGGCCTCCTCCACGGGTCGACCTCTCCACTAAACCTTAACTGATGCAATCTCCTTAGACCTCAATTTTCTCACCTGACGTCCCAAAATGGCAATAGGCTTCACATCATAGGATAGATCACCATCAAGCTGAATGGTGCTGAAATCTAATACATGAGACGGATCTCCAATGTACTTCCGGAGCATAGACACATGGAATACTCGATGAACGCTGGATAAGCTGGGCGGCAAGGCCAACTCATATGCCACCTCTCCAACTCTCCTAAGTATCTCAAAAGGACCAATGTACCTGGGACTCAACTTTCCTTTCTTCCCAAACCTCATAACACCCTTCATAGGTGAAATCTTCAACAATACTCTGTCACCAACCATGAAAGACAACTCTCGAACTCTACGGTCCGCATAACTCTTCTGACGAGACTGTGCTGTACGAAGCCTCTCCTGGATCAACTTTGCTCTATCCAGAGCATCCTGGACTAACTCGGTCCCTATCAATCTAACCTCACCAGGCTCAAACCATCCCACGGGGGATCTACACCGCCTGCCATACAATGCCTCATACGGGGCCATCCGAATACTCGACTGATAACTGTTGTTGTAGGCAAACTCAGCAAGTGGTAGGAACTCATCCCACGAACCACCAAAATCAATCACACAAGCTCGCAACATATCCTCCAAGATCTGAATAGTACGCTCAGACTGTCCGTCTGTCTGGGGGTGAAATGTTGTACTCAACTCAACCCGTGTACCCATCTCTCGCTGAAATGCTCTCCAAAACTGAGAAGTGAACTGAGTACCCCTGTCGGATATGATAGACACCGGGACTCCATGCAACCGAACAATCTCTCGAATAAAGATCGTTGCCAACCGCTCCGATGAGTAAGTAGTACTAACTGGAATGAAGTGAGCTGACTTGGTCGGTCTATCCACAATCACCCATACAGAATCAAACTTCCTCGCCGTCCGAGGGAGTCCAGTAACAAAATCCATAGTGACTCTCTCCCATTTCCACTCGGGAATAACAATGCGCTGAAATACACCACCGGGCCTCTGATGCTCGTACTTAACCTGCTGACAGTTGAGGCACCGTGCTACATGTCTGACAATGTCCATTTTCATCTTTCTCCACCAATAGTGCTGTTTCAAATCCTGATACATCTTCGCGGCTCCTGGATGGATAGAATACCGCGAGCTATGGGCCTCTTCCGGAATCAACTCACGAAGGCCATCAACATTGGGCACACATATCCGGCCCTACATCTTCAATACGCCGTCACTATCAATGGTGACATCTCTAGCGTCATCATGCTGAACTCTGTCCCTAAGGACAGCCAAATGTGGATCATCATACTGGCGCTCACGAATACGATCATATAGAGATGACCGAGATACAACACAAGCCAATACCCTGCTGGGCTCCGAAATATCTAACCTCACTAGCCGATTGGCTAGTACCTGAACATCATAAGCAAATGGCCTCTCCTCAGCTGGAATATATGCCAAGCTCCCCATACTGACCGCCTTCCGGCTCAAAGCATCGGCCACCACATTTGCCTTCCCCGGATGATATAATATAGTAATGTCATAATCCTTCAGCAACTCTAGCCATCTCCGTTGTCTCAAATTAAGGTCTTTCTGTTTGAACAAGTGCTGGAGACTATGATGGTCGGTATACACCTCACAAGACACACCGTACAAATAGTGCCTCCAAATCTTCAATGCATGAACAATGGCGGCTAGCTCCAAATCATGAACAGGATAGTTCTTCTCATGTGGCTTCAATTGCCGAGAAGCATAAGCAATCACCTTACCTTCCTGCATCAACACACAACCTATCCCCACTCTCGAGGTATCACAATAAACGGTATATGAACCTGAAGCCGATGGCAATACTAACACTGGAGCTGTGGTCAAAGCTGTCTTGAGCTTCTGAAAGCTCTCCTCGCACTCATCCGACCACACGAATGGTGCACCCTTCTGGGTCAATTTAGTCAATGAAGAAGCAATGGATGAAAATCCCTGAACAAACCGGCGATAATATCCCGCCAAGCCAAGAAAACTCCCGATCTCTGTAGCTGAGGACGGTCTAGGCCAACTCTGCACCGCCTCTATCTTTTTCTGATCAACCTGAATACCATCACGAGACACCACATGTCCCCGAAATGCTACGGACTCGAGCCAAAACTCGCACTTGGAGAATTTAGCATATAGCTTCTCCTCCTTCAATCTCTGCAACACAATACTCAAATGCTGAGCATGCTCCTCCTGACTATGGGAGTAGACTAGAATGTCATCAATGAACACAATCACAAATAAATCCAAATAAGGCCCGAACACACTGTTCATCAGATGCATAAATGCTGCTGGGGCGTTGGTCAACCCAAACGACATCACAAGAAACTCATAATGACCATATCGGGTCCTGAATGCAGTCTTCATAATATCCGAGTCCCCGATCTTCAGCTGATGATAGCCTGAACGAAGATCGATCTTAGAAAACACCCTTGCACCCTGTAATTAGTCAAACAAATCATCTATGCGCGGCAGAGGGTACTTGTTCTTCACCGTCACTTTGTTCAATTGCCTATAATCAATACACATCCGCATGGAACCATCTTTCTTTTTAACAAATAATACCGGTGCACCCCACGGAGACACACTAGGGCGGATGAAACCCTTATCCAGAAGCTCTTGAAGCTGCTCTTTCAGTTTTTTCAACTCAGCTGGTGCCATCCGATAAGGAGGAATGGATATGGGCTGAGTGCCCGGCACCAAGTCAATGCCAAAATCAATATCCCTATCCGGCGGCATGCCCGGCAGGTCTGAGGGGAATACATCTGGGAAGTCCCTCACAACAGGTACAGAATCAATGCTAGGAGACTCAGCTCCCACATCTCTCACAAAAGCTAAATACGATAAACACCCTTTTTCAACCATCTTCTGAGCTTTTAGGAACGAAATAACACGGCTAGGGACGAAATCGGTCGAACCCCGCCACTCAATCTGAGAAATACCAGGAATGGCCAACGTAACTGTCTTAGCATGACAGTCCAATATAGCATGGTACGGAGACAACCAGTCCATACCCAATATAACATCAAAGTCCACCATCCCCAACAATAACAAGTCTGCCTGGGTCTCCAGACCCCCAATAGATATAACACAGGATCTATAGACATGATCCACAACAATCGTATCACCCACGGGGGTGGATACATGAACAGGTAAATCAAGACTACCACGAGTTGCACCCAAATAATGTGCAAAATAAGAGGACACGTAAGAATATGTGGACCCTGGATCAAATAGGACAGAGGCATCTCTGTGACAGACAGAAATGATACCTGTAATCACAGCATCGGAGGCAACTGCATCACGCCTGTCAGGAAGTGCATAGAACCGTGCCTGGCCTCCACCGGATCTCTCCTCGCCCCTGGGGCGACCACGAGAAGACTGACCTCCACCTCTACTAGACTGAGATGGTGCTGAAGAGGAGGGCTGATCCCTCTGCTGAGTCCCGCCCCTACGTAGTCGAGGGCACTGTCTCCTCATGTGGCCAAACTCACCACACTCATAACATGCACCTGGTGCCTGATAAGGGGACTGAAGGGAACCCCTCGCCGCAGAAGAACCCTGGGCTGATGAAGTAGGTGCTGCACCCTGGGCTGGAAGGGCACTAAGCGATGGCTGACCCTGCTGAAACCTCTGTCGACCACGACCATAAGAACCTCCGCTCTGCTCTGGGCGGCCGCTGAAACTGCCAGAACCGCGAGGCCTCTTGGCCTCCCGCTCCTCTCTCTCTCGGCGACGATCCGCCTCAATGGAGCGTGCCATATCAGCTACCTGCTCAAACGATGATGACAAAACTCGCTCGCTGGTCATAAGAATACGGATAGAGTAGTTGAGGCCATCAATGAACCTCCCGATCCTCTCCCTATCAGTGGGGATCATCCATGTGGCATGCCTAGCCAACTGAGTGAATCTAAGCTCATACTGGGTCACAGACATGTCGCCCTGAATCAACCACTCGAACTGGCGACGTAGCTCCTCGCGACGAGACTGAGGTAAATATTTCTCTAGAAAGAGAGTAGAGAACTGCTGCCATGTGAGAGGTGCTGCTCTTGCAGGCCTACGCCTCTCAAACTCCTCCCACCTAATCAAATGCGGGACCAGTGAACTGAAAGGTAGTAAATGAAACTTCGCCGGACTCAAGAATACCAGTCGTACGCAGCATCCTCTAACACTTATCCAAGAAACCCCGGGCATCCTCGCCCTCAACGCCACTAAAATAGGGTGGCTGAAGTCTACCAAACCTCTCAAGACGACGCTGCTCGTCATCGGGCATAGCCTGAACCATATTCTCTGGAGCTGGTGCAACTGGAGGAATAACTGGTGCAACCACCTGAGCGGGGACGGCCTCTGGCGTCTAAAATCCCTGAACAACCTGCTTAGGTGTACGAGCTGCAGGGGTCTGCTGACCACCCCCTGTCTGAGATGTCGGTGCAGTAGTGGTAGCTGAAACTACCTGAGCCAAATCGGAACACTCCGATAATATCTTAGTAAGAGTCTCCTGGAGACCAGGAATAGCAATAGATACAGTCTGGGCCTGAACTAGGGCTACTAGAGCATCAACCACTGGGGGCTGCTCCTGAACTGGTACAACAGGCGGGTCAGCTGGCACTGCCTCAGCCGCCCTACCTCTAACTCTAGCACGACCGCGCCCACGGCCTCTAACAGGTGGCAATGGAGGTCGTCCACCTCGTCCCGATGCTCGCGTTCTCGCCATCTGCGAGAGAATAGAATATAGAAGTTCAGTTCTCAGGACAACAAGATCGCACGACAGAGTTCAAGAAAAGTGAAGTTTTCCTAAAGGTTCGTAGCCTCCCGAGGATAAGTACAGGCGTCCCCGTACCGATCCACAAGACTCTACTAACCGGCTCAAGACTCATGAGGCCTAGTAAACCTAGGCTCTGATACCAACTTGTCACGACCCCAAATCCGGTCGTGATGGCGCCCGGCACATTGCTAAGCCAGCCTGACCAATCAATATCAACAACGGAGCTAGAAGCTCTCTTTAACCCATTTAAGCATTTCAAAATATGAAACAATAGTACAACAGTGGGGAAACCAAGTCCCAAAATATACTAACTCCCATAGACCGAAGGGTCAAGAGTCATGAGCCTCTAAAGAACATAAGTGTATAAAGGATTACAAGATACCAAGTGCGGAAAGAAAAGTCAATACAACATCAAGACAATAAGAAGGAATATCGGGTCCTGCGGACTCTGCAGCTACCTCGAATATCCACAAACGTCGCCTCGCACAGCCACTGGATCACTGCTGAGAGGTACCTGGATCTGCACACAAGGTGCAGGGAGTAAAATGAGTACTGCCAGACTCAGTGGTAATAAACAAGGGTAAGACAGCGCGGATAAGAAATCCGCAATAAAGCACTATGTAAAGCTATAATCAGCTACCCTGTCATAGAATCAATCTTCACTGTACCTGTACCAACAAATACCAATAAATAGCATAACGGCTAGCAGATGTAGCTAAATGCAATGCAATGCATGATATGACCGCTACGGCGCGTAGCCCGACTCCAATTTTGGGTACCCGTGCTCACTGTGGGGGTTCAGACTCCGGAGGGGCTCCTACAGCCCAAGCACATCTCATAGAGATATTCCTGCGGCGTGCAGTCCGATCCAACATATATCTCGCTGCGGCGCGCAGCCCGATCCACTACTAGTCGGCTAATATGCAGATACAGCCTCGCAGGCTCAAAAGTAGTTTTTGAAAATTCTTTTATCATTTTTCAGTTGGAAAACAGTAATATCAAGTTCCAGAGATTGGAATTAGCATAATAACAAAAATAGTTGCGGACTAGTAGTAAACTAGCATGTCTATATGATAAGACAATGATAACGATCCTCGCGGGATCCAATAACTGGCTCACGGCCCACATGTATACTCAACCGCCCAAGAAGGGGGTTCCTCGGCTCAAGAGTGGCCATTATCACAATATATATAAATATATGCAACCATCCGAAAAGGAGGTTCGACGGCTCTAGAATAGCCAATAATACAGTATCAACAGGTCGGACTAATATATAGTCTCCAGTTCATGATCGACCCCGCACTCTCGAGAGTGTGCGTGTCTCGCCGCTATACAGCGTCACAAAGTGGTATACCGGGGTTTCGAACCCGCTGGTCATCACCCACATCTATTACTCACCTCAATACGGCGCGACGACTACTCCACAATGCCCTTGCCACGAGAATCAAGCTCCGCACGCGTAGAATCTGATCAAATATAAAAAAAATACAACAAATTAGGCCAATGGGACGACACCCAATCAATACAACTCAATTTACATAAAAATTTCCAAAGTTGTCAAAACCCAACTTTCGGTACGCTTGCCGAAAAATTACAAAAGTTACATATTTGGAATCCTCATCTCGATACGAGTCTAGGCATATAAAATTTACCAAAATCGGACTCCATTTGCCCACTCAAATCGGTGTTTTTCTTCAATTTAGGCCTAGGGCTCAAACCCACCTTTAATCTTCCATTTACAGAAATTTAACCCATGATTTCATGTTAAAATGATGTAATTAAGCCACAAAACTTACCTCCAACGAATCCCCGATGAATTACCAGCAATTCCCGTGAGTTTCTCTCTCTAGAACTCAAAAATGGCGTTTTTGGGTATTAAACCCGCGACTGGTTCTGTTCTGAACTTAACTTCACTGCCGGCCTATTTTCTTCATCGCGTTCGCGACGCCTCTCACGCGAACGCGATGCCTTTTTCCTCTTCTTCATCGCGAACGCGTCATTCCTTCACGCGTCCGCGAAGACCATTCTCTCCAGCCCGGACTTTTCCTTTACGCGAACGCGACATGCCTCACGCGTTCGCGATGCCTTGCGAATTCCTTATACGCGAACGCGTCCCAGACCATCGCGAACGCGATGCTTCCCAACTTCCTCTTACGCGAACGCGATGCCAACCCTCGCGAACGCGATAGTCACCTGATCCCAGCCTACGCGAACGCAGCATAGCCCTCGCGAACACGAAGGCCAAAAGTTTATGCCCAGTGATCTGCAATTTACAGCAGATCACTTCTTGCTTCCAAATGCCGGATGATGGTCCGGATTCACCCCGAGGCCCCGGGACCTCAACGAAAACCACCAACATACCCCAAAACACGATACGAACTTGTTCCAATCATAAAAACACCATCCTAAACATCAAAATCACCAATTACACACGGATTCAAGCCTAAATTTCTTAAAACTTTCCGAATTACACATTCGATCAAAAACCCGACCAAACGACGTCCGAATGACCTGAAATTTTGCAGGCACATCCAAAATCACCTAACAGAGCTACTGCAACTGTCGGAACTCCATTCCGACTCCCGGATCAAAATCTCACCTACCGTTCGGATTTCGCCAAAATTCAACCTTAGCCAATTCAATCCTATTTCTACACCGGGCCTCCAAATTCGATTCCGATCGCTCCCCTAAGTCACAAATCACCTCCCGGAACTAACCGAATCATCAGAATTCGATTTTGAGCCCTCTAACCAAATAGTCAACTCCAGGTTGACTTTCCTTATTCAAGTTTCCTTCAAAAAGGCTATATGCCTCATTTTCAATCCAATTCACTCCTAACTCACCCGATAGGCTCTAACACTGACATAAAATCATCAAACATGCATTTACAACATAACGGGGTGATAATTCTCGTGACGACGGGCCGGGTCGTCACAGGAGTCTTATTTGAATAGGAGAGTGGTGTTTGGGGACTCGGAGTAAGGTTTTGAAGAGGTATCATTTTTGGGTGCTCGCCGGGGTAGGGTTCCGGCGAGTCTTTTTCTAATATTTGAAAGGTTGGGGTAATATTCGAGATATTTGGTTATAGTGGGGTGATAGATCGTCTAAAGACGGTCAGATGGTATTAAGATGGGAGTCTGGTTCATACTTTGGTGGTCGCCGGCTAAGGTTCCGACGACCGAAATTTCAAGACTGGGGGAACTGGTAAGTCTTTGGACAGGGTTAATGGTGTTAAGGATTGTTTAAAGATAGAGAGGGGTGTTTGGAGGTTTGCCTGAGTGGGGGAAAAAGGTTTGGGGTTGACCACCAATAGGGTTTGTGAGCACGTGATTTTTGCCCTACATGAGAATTACTCCCAGAAAATTCAAAATAAAATAGTTTTGTATTGTGCGTGATTTTGGTGATTTTTTGTGTTATTCTTCTCTTATTATTTGCATTTTTGTGTATGCGTGTCTATTTATTAAATTAATATAAAAATACAAAAATATATTTGCATTTGCAAATAAAAAATTCAGGTTTACAATTAAGAGTAATTAAGTTTGTTTTATGAAAAAAAATCACAAAAGATATGTATTTCTTTTGCATTTTTTATTATGTCCCAATTATGTGATTTCTATTAATTTGTTATTTTATTATATGTGATAATTGTTATTTAGCATTAATTGATATTTGTGAGTTAATTGGGATTTTATTAGGATTTTGGTTTAGAAATTAATTTAGGAGTTAAAATAAAAGAAAAGAGAAGAATTTGGAAATCAAAATTGGGCCAAAAATGCTAAAAGCCCAATCCCCCTGACCCATTATCTAACCCAACCCGTCCAACCCACCTAAATAACCCACACCCAATTTTGCCCTTACAATGATGATCCTGGCCGTTGATCTTTGTTGATCTAACGGCCCAGGATTCATCTTAAATTTTAGTATACCCAAAACCCCCAAACCCATTTTTCCTATCTCATTCCCGTCTCCAATTTTAACCCAAACCCTAATCTTCTTCTTATCTTCGCCAAAGACCACACCCATGGTTGCCAGCCGCCCCGCGCCAAACGACCACTGCTCGACAACCGCCGCTGCTCACGACCTCCAAACAGTCACCGCCTCAATCGAGCTTCACCCTCACGAACAACAAACCTTAGAACCCCTAAACCTGGAGCCGCCGTCACCCCCCCCCCCCTCTATCTCTTGACTGTCGATGCCACTCTCATCGTTCTTTCCGCCGGAACTCCACCAAAAAACTCGTGAAACTCGTCGTCAAACAGCGACCAAACGATGCCTGCTGCGCTGTCTCATCGATCATAATTGTCTCTCTCCGCTGTTGGTCAACCCGGCGGCCCTCAGTTCGTCTTGTTTCAACACCACCCCTGATCCTCGTGTTCATCGTTGAACCACTAGCGACAGTCTAGCCCCATGCCATCACCACCAGTTGACCGTCGCTAACTACCACCAAGCAACCAAGATCTCTCGTCGCCAACCAATAACCAAGACCCGTTTTCATTCGTGTTTGTCATTTTTCCAGGTCGGACAGTTAGTTCAAGTTTCATTTCATTTTTCCGTTCGTGTTCTGTCACATTCTTATACGATTTTGATTTGGTTATTTGGATTTTAACCATTTCTATTGATTGATTTTGAGATCGATTCGTTTTTGTTTGTTACGGTTGATTTGTGTTTTAATATAGAATTGAATCAATCACTTCCTCCAGCCCGTATGTTTTAACCTGTTGCTCATATTAACTTACTGCTAGTTACATTAATGTGTTTTTGGTCAAGTTTGCTAACTTGCTCTTAAGATAATCCATAGTAGATAAACTAGTATTTTACATTAAGGTATTTTTCATTTTGTTCATGAATCACAGTTTATGTATTGGCTTGTGGTATTTGTTGAAGAACTTCGTTGGTTTATGCCCTGATTTTCCATGACTTTATTGTTAGCTGGTTATATTGATGAATCACTGTTAATTGTTTATACTTATTAATTTTGATTCCATGTCTAGTTGTGAATTTACTAAAAAATGCATTACGTGTTTGAATCAAAGGACGCTTGATCCCATTTGGTTATATTATGTTAGCATCATTTGTTCAGTTGGGTATAACGTGAGTTTGACATATTTGAGTTGAGCTGTAGTAGATAATCCTTCATCTTGGTTATTGATGTTGGATTTTAATTTAAAAGTTCAATTGATGATTAATTTTAGTAAGTTGAATCTACTTATTGTTCTGTTAAGTTTGGTCTGATATGTATCTGATATTGGTTTAAATCCAGTTTTGGTGTGATAATGTTTAGGAGTTAGTTTCTATTGGTTAATTACTAATTTGTTAGGGAAGTAGTTATAGCTGATGGGTAATAATCACAAAGCATCATGGGTATCTGTGGAATTGAAAGTTTGAAGAATTAGTTTAATTGAATGCTCTGTCAATAAGCACTAATGTGACATTAAACTAATAATTTTGTTTAAAAGGGGAACAAGATATAGTGGTGTGGAAAGACTTTAAAAGAGTTGATTAAAATATGTTGCCCATAACTTTTGAATTAATTAAGGAAAAGACAAGTGTTAATGGGGAACAAAACATAGTGGAAGGGGAGATAATTAAAAGAAGACCCATGCTTGATTAAATTAAACATACACTAATGGGGGACAGCAGAGAATAGCATGGGAATTTTAATTAAGAATTGAAAAGGATGGGCAGGGGTTTTAGTTTAGTGTTCTGCACCACTAGGAGTAAAATTTTTGAAAGATATATAGATAGAGGGACGGGCAGTGAGAAAGGGGGGAATTTTTGAAAATCCAGATAAAGAAAAATTAGCTAGTCTTGGACCTGGGCAAGGCTAACTTCAGAGAGATAGTAAAAAATACAGGCTGGGTTTTTACACAAAGGGTTCAGCTAGTTGAAGAGGGGCTCTGTTTCAGCTTTCTAAGAACATAGCAGGATTTGTTTCTGTTGTTTCTTTTAGGTTTCTGATTCACTGTGCATTCAGCCAGTGTTTATTTTGTTGTTGTTGGGTTTCAAGTTGTTTTGGGGGTTACTAGTTGTTTACCTACACTGTTCTCATCAAGTATCCTAGGTGTCTGCTTGGGTTTTGAATCTGTTTGTTGGGTTTTCTACTACTGCTGATTGCTGTGTTACTGCTGGTGCTGTACTGCTGTAGTTGCTACTGCCATACTGATTTTTCTCTCATCTCGCTTCCCTATACCAGGTACCACCTTGATCTCTTATGAACTATGAAGGATCAGGCAACTCTGGTTTGAAGAATAAATGACATAGTATTGTCCGAACGTTTGTTTGAATTTATGCTATCTCTATTTTTGGTTTAAGGTTTAAGCAGTCAAGCATTTGAAATTTGTATAAATTGAATTGTTAAAGTTTAAGTTATCTGAATTTGTTTCATCATTTTAGGATTAGGGTAGCTTAATGCTAGCCTATATGTAATTAAATTGGGAATGTGTAAATGGACTGGAATTATCTTGAATTAGTTGAATTGATTAACTGTTAGGCCTCGAACGTATGCGAGTTTCTGTTTTTTTTTTTAATTCGAGTATTAGTTGCAACTAGTTTCGTGATAGGTTAATAGAATAATGGTGATTACGGATCATGAAATATAGTGTAGTTAACGCATTTCCAGTTAGACGTAAAAATAGTTTCAAATAGTTTACAGGTTCAAATAATTCAAATGGAAATCAAAATGTTAGTTCAATGTATATAGTTCTGAATTCCCGAGGTCGCTTGAATAAATAACATCATCTTAAATAGCAACTCGAATAATATTAGTAACTAATGTTAGGGATGAACGTTAGCATGAAGTTCAAAAATGGCTTTTGTATTACACATAGTTGATGTATTATACATAGTTGACTTCAACGGTTCGATTTATCTAATATTGGTAGTTTAAGTTAAATAAAGAATGGTTAGTTTGCTCTAATATTTTTATCAAACTCGCATGCTATTTATAATTTTAGTTTTAGTATTATTCGCTCGTAGAATAAGGCATAAAACAATCTCCCTTATGCAAGCTCGAGTGCGACTTCCGTTCGCATTGTTCTAATAGTTAATAAGAGGCCCTGGCTCATAAACATGTAACAAAAATTAGGATCTTTTCTCGTTTACTTTAGAGACAAAATCACTAGAAAAATAATAGTCACCTTTAGGATGACCTTTAAAAATAAAATGAGGCACCCCATGCCAACTAAAACTCATAAATTGCGTGGCCCTCTTTAAATGTTCATATTAAAATACTTAGACGCCGGGACATGCCGTTTAGCAAATTTTCACGGCCTCCCGCAAAGTCATCAACACGTTAGATGCTTTATGCGCGCTTTTAATAATTTTACCTTCCTAAACTCGAGTGCACATTTATGTGACTCAAATCCAAATCTCAACGGAGTCGAAATGTGTTGACAACCACGGGTGCACTGGTGCGACGTGGTTCGAGATACATTTTCACGACGTTGCAATTCTTTTGTTAAAATAATAATAATAATAATAATTCTTGTAATAATAATAATAATCAAAAGCGGTTGAAAGTTGCACAGAGGTTAAAGCACATTATAAAATCAGATAAAGAGGCCAAATACGACGATTGAGCGACCGCGCTAGAACCACGGAACCCGGGAATGCCTAACACCTTCTCCCGGGTTAACAGAATTCCTTATCCGGATTTCTGGTTCGCGGACCGTAATATAGAGTCAAACCTTTCCTCGGTTCGGGATCAAACCGGTGACTTGGGACACCATTATTTTTCCAAGTGGCGACTCTAAATTAAATAAGTTGGTCCCGTTTCGATTGTCCTTTAATTGGAAAAACTCCCTTTGCTCCCTCGCGGGTAGCGCCAAAAGGAGGTGTGACAGGGTTCCGGTGGTCTCCATGAGAGAAGGAGGAAGGAAGAAGAAACCTAAGGCGACTAGGGTTTCGTGTGAGGAGAGGGTTATGTGTATAATTAAGAGATTAAATGGGGAGGGTATGATATATACTGAAGTGGTTACGTTGCCTCTCAGCCGTTGGATTTAGCTAGATGAGCGGCTAAGATCGTTTGTCCTAAAAATGTTGTCGTTTAGTTTAATGAGGTATCCTATTAAGTCCGTTAGATTAAGATGGTGAACGGTTGAGATTGATTGCCTTAGACTACATCGTTTGGTTAAATTATTCAATTGCATCGTCCTTTTGATTAGGTGTAATGGACGGTTAGGATTAATTCTCTAGACGTCGTTGTTTTATTAGTAAAGGCACCGCCTTACTTGGTCCGTTGATCATTTGTATCAACGGCCCAGATTTAATCATTACACGACGTCGTTTGGTTTAGCAACTGGGCAGACCGGTCAAAATGGCGTGGGCCTGGTCTGTATTTGTGTATTTGGGCTGGATATATTGTATGTATTTAGCCCAAATTGATATTATACATTATATTTATTTTGTATTTTGTTATTTATGACTTGTATTTTATTTAATTTATTGTATTTTATTTTTGTATTTTGTACTTTTTCCTTTGTATTTATTTTACACTAATGTATTTCTTTTATTTTTCCAATATTTCTCTTTTTCCTTGCTTTCCGATATTTTTTTTTATATTTTTGCTTAATTTTCCAATTTCCTAGTTTTATTCTATAATTTTGTGATATTTTTCTAATTAATTCACTTTTGTATTTTCATTTCAAATTTATTTTTAGCAATTAACAAACATTGGTATTTTTTACACACAATTCAAAACAATTGCAAACAAAAAAGTATTTTGTATATATTTTTTATATTTTATTTTGGAATTTAATTGCTTGGGACAAAAATTACATGCTCACAAAGCTAAGGGAGGAAGAGTTGGAGCCCAGTCGCGGAGTGGCGGCAGAGATAACTAATCTTCATAGTAGGGTGGCGGCTTTGACGGCCGAGCTTGAAACTAAGGCGGTTGAGATCAACGTCCTCAAGCGTACTGCCCTGCCATAGTTTGGGGACGAGGCCCAAGATGCACACGAGATGCGGATATACGCGGAAGCTAAATTGGACGTGTCTAAAAAACTTCTTGTTGCAGAATGTGCCTCTTAAGAAGAAGTCCAAAAGCGTTGGCGCAGGGCTCGTGCTGCCCATACAGCTTGTGGGTACAACTCCGACTCTCCTGACTGAGAGGGTTACACTTGGGAGGACTTCAATCGGCTCGAGTCCGGCTCATGGTTTAATGAGGCTTGCCGCAATAATCGAGAAGGGGGACAAACCTGGCGAGTCCCCTTAGGACTTGTATAGGTTTTGCATTTTTCTTTTTGAAATGTAACGGGAGTCCTCCATGGGACTAAATGTATATAACTTGTTTTTTATAGTAAAAGAGTTATACTTGTGTTGCTATGTGTTGTTCTTTGTTTATGCATTGTTTGTCACTGTCGGGCTTGGCGGGCGCATCGATTGTGATAGCTTTTGGCCCGTAGGATGTAATTTTAACTTTTGTTGAAGCGTTATCCATCGTTGTCGAGCATGGTCGACGATCATTAGTGGTGGCCTTTGGCCTATAGGGTGCACTTTTAACTTTTGTTGGTTGAGTGTTATTCGTCATTGTTGAGCGGGGTCGACGATCATTGGCGATGACTTTTGGCCCATAGGATGTAACTTTAACTTTCTTTAAAGTGTTATCCGTCGTTGTCGAGCGGGGTCAACGATTATTGGAGATGGCCTTTGGTGCATAGGATGTAACTTCAGTTATCGTTGAAGTGTTATCTATCATCGTCAAGAGGGCTCGACGATCATTGGTGATGGTTTTTGGCCCATAGGTTGTAACTTCAACTGCCATTAAAGTGTTATCCATCATCGTTGAGTGGGGTCAATGATTATTTGCGATGGCCTTTGGCCCATAGGATATAACTTCAACTATCGTTGAAGTGTTATCTATCGTTATCGAGTGGGGTCAACAATAATTGGCGTAGGCCTTTGGCCCATAGGATGTAACTTCAACTATCGTTAAAGCATTATCCGTCATTGTCAAGCGGGGTCGACGATCATTGGCGATGGCCTTTAGCCCATATGATGTAACTTTAACTATTATTGAAGTGTTATACGTCATCGTTGAGCGGTGTCGATGATCATTGGCGATGGACTTTGGCCCATAGAATGTAACTTCAACTATCGTTGAAGTGTTACCGTCATCGTCGAGCGGGGTCGATGATCATTGGCGATGGCCTTTGGTGCTTACATAATAGAGAAGGTGGCCTTAGCCGCTTACGTAATGGAGAAGGTAGCCTTAGCCCCTTACATAATGGAAAAGGTGGCCTTAGCCCCTTACATAATAGAGAAGGTGGCCTTACCCGCTTATATAATGGAGAAGGTGGCCTTAGCTGCTTATATAATGGAGACGGTGGCCTTAGCCGCTTACATAATAGGGAAGGTGGCCTTAGCCGCTTACATAATGGAGACTCAACTTAGGTTAGTCCCTTTATTATATCGGGCTAGAGAAACGAGTCGAATGGCCGGTATGATAAACCTGTCTCCATACGCCCATCGGTGTCCCTTTTGCCGCCTCGTTAAAAACCTCCCCGAGAAAACTCAATAGGGACAAAACTCGGGTAAGGGAAAAAGAGTACGACTCTGGAGACTCCCTTAAAAAGTGGAAGTATTTGAGGTGGGTGACGTTCCAGTTGTTCCGGATTGTTTTTCCTTCCATTATTTCCAACTGGAATGCTCCTTTGCCGGTATCTGCTATGATTTCATATGCCTGCTCCAATTGGTGCCTAGTTTCCATTCGCTCAGGTATTTTGACGCCAAAGTTTTGGCTTTGAAGACATATTCTGCTACTTTGAGTGGTCGTATTTTGGCTTTTTTTGTTGTAATATCTTTCGACCTGTTGCTTTTGAGTTGTCATTCTTATGTGGGCCCTATCTCTTCATTCTTAGGCTTCATCGAGGTCTTGAATCCTACCTATGTCGTTATCTGGTCCGCTAGTGTGTTAACATCTCAAGCTTAGTTCTCCGATTTTGACTGGTATGACCGCATTGGTTCCGTAGACCAGCGAGTATGGTGTCTGTTATGCCTAGAGTACCTCTGGTAGTAATTCGGGCTAGAGCCCTTTGGCTTCTTCGAGTTTCTTCTTTAGAGTGTTTAATATTATTTTGTTGGATGCTTTTGTTTGGCCGTTGGCAGCGGGATGATATGGCGTGGAGAGTATTCGTTTGATATGCCATTTGTCTCAGAACTCTATTATCTTTTTGCCGATAAACTACGAGCCGTTTTCGCAGCTGATTTCTTTGGGAATGCCGAAGCAACATATGATGTTTTTCATATGATGGCGATGACTTGTTGTTCACGTATTTGGGCATACGCACCTGCTTCTACCCACTTGGAGAAGTAGTCAGTCAAAACTAACAGAAATTGTAACTTTCCTCGCCCTACTGGTAGGGGGCCGATTATGTCCATTCCCCATTTGATGAAGGGCCAAGGTGATGTTACTGATTGTGGGGGCTCTTTCGGTTGATGTATAATGGAGGCATACTTTTCACATTGTTCGCACCTGTGAACATACTTTGTTGCTTCCTTTTTCATTGTGGGCCAGTAGTACCTGATGTGGATAATGTAATGGAAAAGAGCGTGATTACCGGTATATGCGCCACAGTGACCCTCGTGTACCTCTTCGAGTACTTGCCTTGTTTGGTGCGGCCGCGAGGGGTCCGCCAAATGTTCTTTTGTATAGATCGTGATTTATTAGGTAGTATCGGGCGGCCTCTATGTGGAGCTTTTTGGCTGTTATTTTGTCAAGTGGGAGTGTTCTGTCCTGCAGATAGGAGATAAACTGGTTGCACCAGTCCCAAGTTAGATTTAAAGAGAGTAGCTTAGTGTGATCTATGGCTGAATGGAGTAGGGTGACTATATTTCCCTTGTTGATGTTTTTGGTGGCTGCAGCCAACTTGGCTAGGCTGTCTGCTTCAACGTTCTGCAACCTCGGGATTTGTTCCAGGCGGAACTCATCGAATTCGGGCATCAACTTGTGAATTTTGGACTGATATTTCTGTAGCCTCTATTCGTTGATCTGGTTAGTACTGGTGACCTGATTTACCACGAGTTGAGAATCGTGATGGAGGACGAGTCGTTGAGCTCAATAATTGTTGGCTTACCTCACACCTACAATCACAGTCTCGTACTCGGCCTCGTTGTTAGTCATCTCGAAGCTTCGTATGGACTGGTGAATTATTTTGCCCGTGGGGACCTCGAGTACGAATCACAGTCCCAATCCCGAGGCGTTGGAAGCGCCATCAGTATAGAGGGTCTAGTGGTCAGCATTAGGAGTGGCTCTAATTCCGCTTTCAGCAAAATCTCTGTACTAAAATCGGCGACAAAATCAGCAGGTACCTGCGACTTGATGTCATTTCTTTGGGTGGTAGGAAATGCCGTGCTCGCTGACCTCTATGGCCTATATGGCTAGCCTTCCCAACAACTCGGGCTTGTGTAGGATGCTTCTTAGGGGGAAGGTCGTTATAACTTTTATGGGGTGGCACTAAAAGTAAGGTCTAAGCTTTCGTGAAGCTACAACCAGTGCTTGGGCGTGCTTCTCGAGATGTGGATACCGTATTTTGGCGTCCACTAGGGTTTTGCCGATATAGTAAATAGGGGATTGCGTACCTTTGTTTTCATGGACCAGGACTATGCTCACAGTGACTTTGGACACCGCCAGGTATACTAGCAAGGGTTCACTAGGTTTCACCCTAACTAGCAACGATGGCGAAGACATGTATTCTTTTAGTTTTTTCAAAGCCTCCACGCTTTCCTCGTTCCATTATAGTTCGTGATATTTTCTCAAAATATTTAAAAAATTATGGCACCTATCGGAGGATCGCAAGATGAACTTAGATAGGGCGGCTATTCTCCCTGTCATCGTTTGTACATGTTTTTCGATGTTCAATGTCTCAGGTATTGAGTCTATTACCTTGATCTAGTCCGGGTTAACTTCGAAACCTCATTGTGATACGGGAAACCCCAAGAACTTCCCTGATGCTACACTGAAGGCGCACTTTTCTAGGTTCAATTTCATCCCATACTGCCGTAGTATCTCAAAGGCTTCTTTCAGATGCTCGAGGTGGTCTTCTTTGTTTGCCGATTTTACCAGTATATCGTCGATTTAGACCTACATGGTCTTGCCCAGCTGTTCCTTGAGCATTCTCGTAACCAGTCTCTCATACGTCGCCCCTGCATTTTTGAGTCCGAAGGGCATCACCTTATAGCAATATGTCCCCCGGTGGGTGATGAATGTTGTTTTCTCTTGGTCCTCCTCGTCCATCATGATTTGGTTATAGCCAAAGTAGGCATCTAAGAATCTTAGTAGCTCATGTCCCGGTGTGGCGTTGATCAACTGGTCGATGTGAGGTAACGGGAATGTGTCCTTCGGGCATGCTTTGTTAAGGTTGGTAAAATCAATGCACATCCTCCATTTCCCATTTTTCTTTTTGACCATCACGACATTGGCGATCCATTGGGGATCTTTTGTTTCCCTTATGGACCCGTTGGCCAGTAGCTTATCTACCTCTTCGCTGACGGCCTCGTTGATTGCGGTGTTGAACTTCCTTCTAACTTGCCGCACAGGTGGATATAATAGGTCAACGTTCAGCTTGTGCGTGGCGATGTCTCTTGGTATCCCCTGCATATCTTAATGAGAAAAAGCAAAAAGACCTGCATGGTTAGTTAGGAATTCATAGTACTTACTTGGGTCACAGAGGTTGTATCCGATGTAGGCTTTCTTCGTGTGGTCGGTGTTGTCCATTTGCACTAGGTCAAGATCCTTGATCATTGATTTGCAGGCTTCTACGATATTCGGATATTTGATGGCTTCCATTGTTGGGTCGACCTTAGTCCCCGACACGGCTGATTGTTATGCCTCCGCACTTGCTTCTTTCAACTATTTGGTGTGTGAGAGGTCTTGAGCGATTCGGTAGCATTCTTGCGTTGTGAGCGGCTCACCTTGAATGCTAAATACTCCCCAAGGGGTAGGGAACTTGATCACTTGGTAGAAGCTTGAGGGGACTGCTCGCATAATGTGTATCCATGGGCGTCCTATGATGGCGTTGTAGGTTGTTTCTTGGTTCATGATGTGGAAAGTGATTTCCAGTGTAACTCCACCTGCTAAAATTGGCAATGATACCTCCCAGAGGTTCGTTCCACTGCATTGTTAAAACCGGTTAGATTTATGCGGTGTGGTATTATCCTATCTTCGAGCCTCATTTGCGCGAGGACTCTTGGTTGGATAATACAAGTGCCGCTTCCATCATCAACCATGATCCTCTTAACATTGGTGTCAGCAATACATAAATTTATGACTAAAGCATCATAATGAGGAAAAGACAAACCGCCGGCATCAGACCTATCGAACGTGATACTTTCTTCGAAGTCGTCATACTGTTTGTCACACCTCCCTTTTTACTACCCTTTTTATGTTTAATTCCCGATTAGGAGAATAGGGTATACCTCAATGTTTCAAATATCTCGGGAAGGATATAATAACAACGAGGAAGGAGTTTTTCCAAATAAAGGACAATCGGTCCGGGATTTTATTTAATTTTTAGAGTCACCACTTAGGAAGATAATGGTGTCCCAAGTCACCAGTTAATCCCGAATCCGAGGAAATTGACTCTGTATTACAGTCCGCGAAACTAGAAACCTGGATAAGGAATTCTGTTAACCCGGGAGAAGGTGTTAGGCACTCCCAGATTCTGTGGTTTTAGTACGGTCGCTCAACTGTCATTCTCGGTTTTATGTGAATTATTAAATGCCTTTTAACAATGTGTACGCATTTTGAACTTTAATATTTGACGAATTATGACGTTGCGAAAACGTATTTCGAGTCACACCGCAACCAGTACGCCTGTGACCTTTAATATATTTCGGCTTCGCCGGGATCTACGATTTGAGTCACATCAAATATGCACTCGTATTAAGGAAGGTATATTTATTAAATCGTGCCTAAATCGTCTAACGGCTTTTTAATCTTTAGGAAAGGTTGTGGAATTAGCTATCAACCTTCCCGAGTCTATCATACTATTATTCGTTTATATGGGGGCCCCGCTATTTTGTTTTCATGCGAGGCTCATCCCACTCAATTTTTATAGTCCAATCCTAATACACAACTATATTTTCTATCATTTGGTTTTTCCTTAATCAATTAATTGTAATTACAATTTCAGAATATAAGTCCAGGCCATTATTACTCTATATCACTGGGCCTGGACACTTTGGGCTTTCTTAACAGCCCAGTCTTTGCATTTGGGTTTCAGAAACCCAAATTTTGCTGGAGCTTATACTCAGAAGCCCAATCTTTGGTCGTATCCAATCTGGGCCTACGCCATCCATTAGGCCCAGACCAAGTGAAATTGAAAAAGAGAAACAAAAATTGGAATTCGTCATATATACAGATATTTCAGAATCAGAATGGAGCAAATTCGAGTTATATTTATTTATGAAGAGAAATAATACAGAACTACAATATCAGTTCTAAACCATAGATAATCTAATACAAACTGTAGTTAACTAACAAACTATCTTCATTTTTTCTTATATTTCATCAGCCCGTTTTAAACTATTGAATAGATCATTTGTTGGCTAAAATGATAGAATGCTATTTAACTATATATAAAACTACTGAACAATTCACTAATTATGACTCCTTGTGACTTTAAGAAAACTAATTGTATTGAATCGTCATGCTAATTATGTAACACATTCTATTAACTATATGATTAGCGACTTCATGTTTGGCTACCAGTTTTATTCTATGTCATTTTGACTGCTACTAATCTGTTTAAATCAAACTAACAGATATCTAATTAAACTAATTACCACATGCTGATATTGTAATGAATCTACCTGTTAATTTTCTGATCTAAACTAACTTTGCATGCTAGTGTTGTTAAATTACCTGTTCATTTTCAGATTCATTTTGATTCCTGATTTTAGTTATTAAACTATTTGTTATCTTAGGTGATTACAATTACCACTACTACTACAATCCACATTATTACATTGTGTCTCTCTTCAGCACTAATAGTGCTTCATAGATGCTAGTTATACAATCGTTACCTATTGAATTACAAATTCAGCTACTTATACGAAATGTAAAAGGAAAACATATAGCAGAGAGACTTTTAAACTTGAATCAGACTTTCATTTCATCACCTTGACTTCAATTACATTGCTCGAATAGGAATGTGTACCTGATTCAGCAAAAATACCAATGAGTTCTAAGGGAAACAAGCAGGAAACAACAGTTAAACCACGACAGGCAATGCAACAACAATAGAGTGAGTTCCAGCAGTCAATTGAATCCCAAAAAAGCAATACAGCAAATACCCAGTAAAATAAGCAATAGAGAACCACGAAACAGTAGGAAATCCTCTACAACTTTAAGAATAAGCTTCAATTAGAAAACCCAGACAACTTTATCGATGATTATATGTATGTATTCTCTGAATTTTTTATTCCCAAAATCCAGCTTCTAATCAGGCTCAAATGGAGTCTATTATAGGTGAGATTGGTGAAAATTTTGGGGGGGGGGGGAAGCTGGAAAGTAAATTCTAGTTCCCTCCCTGATTTTTACCAATTGTTACACTTTGATACAATTTTCTGTTATGAAGTTGCCTTCCAGCATGTGATGGAAGGTTCTATTTGATTCCTTTTTGGATCTTTTACTAGTGTGCTCCTACTTGTTAAAGTTATTTACTAAGTTGCCTTTTATTTAAGTCCATTGTACCCTTAGTTTTGTGCAATATTGCATAAATCATAGGCCTAAATGTCTTTAATGTCCCCATAGGCTCTATTAAATCTACAATTATGCCATTTTTATTCCCCTTATGCCCTTAAAGGCATTCATTATTTACCCGACCTATCCAGGTTAGGGTTATGCTGTTTCCAATTACTATTTAACTTCTGGCCACTATTAATGAGTCTTTTAAGACTTGGCCAGATCTAAACTTCAACTTATTTCAATTTTAACCTTTTTTATGTCATTTTCTGTTATTAAAGTCAATTTGCAGGACTAGCCTGCTTAATTATCTAAAGCTATATTATTTAAGGCATGGCCAGTCCAATGTTTGGACTTAGCTTTGCAATCTTAGCCAATTAGTGAACACAAGCCAATTGAGACTTTGCAAGTCTAGCCAATTTCAGACTTAAGTCAATTAGATTTGACCAATTTAAAACTTAGCCAATGATTTCAAACTTAAAGGACTACCAGAGTTGGTCGGTTTCAAGACTGACCACTCTTTATTACTTGTTTCAATTAAGACCTCTTTTTATGTTGTTTTCAATTTTAGCCACTTTTAACTACTTAAAGCATGTTTTCAGATTTAATCACTTTTCAAATTACTACACTATTACAGCTATAACCAATGTGACCTAAGCACATTAAGCTTAACAACAGTCAATTAACACAAAATCATTGCAAACAGCACATCAATTGCATACATAGCCATAAAATTGGAATTACTTGTCATTTAACCAAAACTGAGAGAAGAGATTGAATATTGTTGAATTTCAATAAAATAGACTTATAATCCAGATTCCAAACTCAGTATATCAATTAAATATAAAGCAGGCATAGTCACAACTTTTTCTCATGTCAAAAGACTACTAAGAACCTTAATCGTGCTTGAGTGTATTTTGACTAAGCATAGATAGGCAGATTTATCAAAGAAGCTTCAAAGAAGAAATGATTTAAACAGAGAAACATAACTAAACAGAGATTTTTTCAGAAGATAAGACTAATCTAAATATGCAGTGGCTTAAGCGACTAAAAATAAAAGAAATTAAACAGAAGACATACTAGAAACATAAAAATGATGGAGAAGTAAACACAGAAGACAAAAAATCACAAAAAGAACGTAAAAATAGGCAAAAGATAGGAGGGGGACTTAGCTTTCACGATCTGTCTCCTGTGCTATCCCTTTTTCTTGTTTATTTCTTTTCTTTTTCTTTCAGACTTCAAGTTGAAGCCTTTTCCAGTTTTTTTTTTTTTGGTTTTCTTTTCAGACTTCAAGATGAAGTCTTTTTAATTGTCTCAGTGATAAAGAAGGGTTCAGAGTGTTAGGAGGGAAGGGTTTTATTCAAAGTTGGATTTTTAGGTCGGCCGGAGTTAGGGTTCCGGCGACCTATTTTGGGATATTTGGACACTTTGGGGGATATTCGAAGGAAACCAAGTATGGGGGGTGATAGATCAGGTTGTGAGGATCAACTGGTGTTAATTTGGGAGGGGTTCTCGTAGATTTGGTCATCGGAGAGAAACTCCGATGACGGGGATTTCAAGAAAGTGAAGGTCTTTTAGGGTTTCTTGGGTTTTGAGGGTATTTCATGGTGGAGAAGAAGAAGAGCAAGGTTTTGGGGTTGGGTATTGGCCGGAGACCGCTATGGGAGACGACCAGTCTCCATGCCCGGCGAAGAGAAGAAGGGAGAGGAAGAAGATGAAGCATGAGGCGGCTAGGGTTTGAATATGGGAAATGGCCGGTCTCTGAAGAGACCGGACCCTTATATACTTGGGGCGTTTGATGAATCCTTGGCCGTTAGATCAAGTGAGATCGATGGCCAGGATTAATTCCCCTTAAAACGATGTAGTTTCAATTAAGATGAGAGATTAATTCACGCCCGTTGGATTTAAAAGCATGAACGGCTCAGATGTGATCTCAGGGTTTAATTAATTAAATGATTCTGATCAAAGTCTCTGTCACGACCCTAGTTCACCAATCGTGAACATGTCGTGATGGCACCCAGTCCCCAAGACTAGGTAAACCTAACACGTTGCGGAATATACAAGTTTATGAATATTAAATAAGAAATAGTGGAAAAATAATATAAAAAGGAATATAATCCGTGCCGCTTGGCACATACACCACTCAACTACACTGTATAAAACACCACCAAGACCCGGAATCCCACGGGTAACACAAACTAAAAGAGAATATACAACTGTGGCTCTATGTGTAAAGAGTATCTAACAACGAAAAGAAGGAAAATATCCACTAGTACTATCATAATAGAAGGAAGGCCTCCGGATCCGCGGACGTAGCATATCATACCTCGAGGTCTCCCAAGAGCTGCTGAATCACCTGGTATGTGCCTGACCTGATGTACCTGGATCTGCACAACAAAAGTGTGCAGAAGAGTAGCATGAGTACACCACGGTGGTACTCAGTAAGTGTCAAGCCTAACCTCGATGGAGTAGTGACGAGGAAGGTCAGGGCCCTACTGAGAGAGAACAATAACAAAATGATAGTAACAATAATAAGCAGTTTAAAGGATAATAATTCTGAAATAACAACAATAAAGAGATTGCTACAACCGTCTACAATTAAGCTAACAACAAGTAACAAAACTCAATTAACAAGTCCAGGACCTGTGGGAATTGAACCCACAATCCCCTTAACAGCACCCCAGAGTCTCCGGGAATCGAACCCGCAGCCCATGTCTCAGTAAATCTCAGGATCTCCGGGAATCGAACCCGCGGTCCATATCTCAATGATATATCAATAACTCAGGATCTCCCGGAATCGAACCCGCAGTCCATATCTCAATAACTCAGGATCTCCGGGAATCGAACCCGCAGTCCATATCTCAATAACTCAGGATCTCTGGGAATCGAACCCGTAGTCCACAAACTATATCACTCCGGGTCTCTGGGAATCGAACCCACAGCCCTGGGATCTCCGGGAATCGAACCCGCAGTCCCCAAACACATCAAATAAAGAAATACACAGAGAGAATATAACGTGCTTAACTACAACTTCACCGAAACTAGTGCCAACAATTTTCAAGAAGTTCAAGTAAGACAATTAGGCAACTAGACAATAAAATCCTATCTAATCATGCTTTTCTAGCTAATACCGGGCAAGAGTATCGATTAAATCAGCTAAGAGCAGGAATATCACTAATTGGACAATTCAAGTAAAGTATGTGTCACAACAACCACCGCATCTATACGCCCGTCACCTCGCGTACAAGGCCTTTAAACTATCACATAATATCCTAGGGGTGAAAGTTCCCCCACACGAGGTTAGACAAGCCACTTACCTCAACTCCGGTACAAAACCGCTAAGAGACAACTCTCTTTCCGCGAATGTCAGCCTCCACAAGTGTAGTATCTGATAAAAATCAATAGAATCATATCAAAATAGGCCAATTGGGCATTACCCAATCAAAATAACTCAAAATACACCAAAACCCATAAGTCGCCAAAACCCGACTTTCGGTACGCTTATCGAAAAATCACTAAAGTTACATATTCGGAACCCTCGTCTCAATACGAGTCTAAGCATATAAGATTTACCAAATTCGGATTCCATTTGCCCATTCAAAACCTTGATTTTCTAAAGTTCAAGCCTAGGGGTAAACCCTCCATAATTTACCCCAAATTCCTCTATTTTCATGATATAATTGCATAATATTATCAATATTAATCATAAGATGAGTCCATAGTTGATTACCTGATGTTTTCCCTTGATTCTCTCTCAAAAATTTCCCAAATCGCCTCCTAAGCCGAGACCCCAAATGTGTGAAATGTTTCTGAAATTTTCTAACTTCTGATACAATTAATCTTTTGCGATTTTCGCATTTGCGGTCTATTTTTCGCTTCTGCGGATCCGATTTCGCGATACTTTGTTGCTTCTGCGAAATCCCAGGCCTGGCTGGCCCAATTCGCTTCTGCGAGCCCAGGGCCGCTTCTGCGGGGCCGCTCCTGCGGACAAACGTCCGCTCCTGCGGAACTTTCCGCCCCTACAACAAGAGTCCGCTTCTGCGGACTCGCCTAAGCGAAGACTAGTCCGCTTCTGCAAAATTCCCCAACTCATCTCCTGACCGCTTCTGCGGTACCCATCCTCGCACCCGCGATGCCGCTTATGCGGACCAAGGACCGCCCCTGCGCTCCAGAGGCACAACTCCTAAACCTGCAATTTCCATGTTTTCTTCTCGTTTAACCATCCGAAATCACCCCGAGGCCTCCGGGACCTCATCCAAACATGCCAACACATCCTAATACCTTATTCGAACTTGTTCCAATCCTCAAAACACATCTAACAACATCAAAATCACCAATTACACCTTGATTCAAGCCTAAGTTTCTTCAAAACTTTCGAAACTACCATTCAATCAAAAACCGACCAAACGACGTCCGAATGATCTGAAAATTTGCGGACATATCCAAAATCACATAACGAAGCTACAGAAATTGTCAGAATTCTATTCCGACCCCCGGATCAAAATCTCACCTATCGTTCGGATTCGCCAAAATTTCGAACTTCGGCATTTCAAGCCTAATTGAGTTACGGACCTCCAAAATACATTCTGAACGCGCTCCCAACCCCGAAATTACCTAACGAAGCTAATGGAACCATCGGATCTCCGTTCCGAGGTCACTTAACACTGTTCCGACCACACACCATTTTCCAACTTTAAAGCTCCCATTTAGGGACTAAGTGTCCCAAAACACTCCAAATTTCAGAACCGACTCTACCGGCAAACCACAATAGCAGAAAAGAACTTAGGGGAACAGTTAAATTAGGGATCGGGGCATTATTTTCTAAAACGACCGGCCGGGTCGTTACAGTCTCAGCCGTTGGATTAACTATGATGAACGCCTGAGATCATTCTTCAATTCGAAAATATTGGAACGAATCTCTCAACTGGTCTGGGCTAATGTATTTGGACGGGCATTTGGCCCAGTTCTTTTTTTTGTATTTTTCTTTATATTTTAATTATTTTTGTGGTATTTTCTTTTGTATTTCATTTTTCCCTTTTTATATTATTTTTAATTATTCAATTCCCTACTTTCTCTAATTTCTGATATTTTTTGACATTTTTACTATTTTTTCCCTAATATCCGTTATTATTGCCTCTTTTTTGTTAATTTTCCTTTTACTGCTTTAATTGAAATACTTGTATTTGACTTTCTTTTTTTAATTTTCTAATTTTAATTTCTAATTGTTTGCACACACAAATGCATCTTATTTCAATCAAAGCATATAATTAAACACAAAAGTATTATTTATTTTAATTTTGGAATTTATTGCTTAGGGCAAAAAATCACGTGCTCACACTGTTTGTAGGTGATTGTTCATTTCAGTTAGTGCAAGGTGGTGAATTTTACATGGTTGATTGCTGAATCGTCGCCTCCTCCGACGATCATGTTGATGATGCGTGCTGGCGAAGGTGGCTTTGGCGGTCCCTGAGGTTGTTCCTACCCTCATGCGAAATTTATCTTTCCTTTATCGCTAAGTAGCTCCCACAAGTATCCTTGTTTAAGATTCTGACTACCTCCTGTCGTAGCCCCATGCAATCTTCGGTTTTGTGCCCTCGTTCCTGGTGGAACTCTCACAGGACGTTTGACTTCCTTGTGGTGGGGTCTGATTTTATTTTCTGAGGCCATTGTACTTTGGTGCCCAGCTTCTCCAATGTGTACACTATTTCTGAGGGGGACACACAAAAGTTATGGGCAGATAATAAAGGGGGCATACCTCTTTCGTTATGGAGTGGTGCGACATGTCGTTGCAGTGCTTCTGCGTGTCTTGGCGATGGTGTATGCGAGGATCTGATGTAGGGCTGATGCCTTTATTTGTTAAAGCGCGGGGAGTGTTCCCGCCGGCCATCGCTACGCCGATCCCTCTTTGCTTCTGACTACATCGTCATGAGCTTGTGAATTTCTTCACATGTGGTGGGGGATACTTCATGAGTCGGCTCAGTAGCTTTTTGGTTACTCTTGAACCATCTCTGCTCAGCCCGTTTTGGAAAGCTGCGACTGCCATGCCTTCCGATATGTTTGGTAGACTCATCCTTACTCTGTTGAATCTGGCCAGGAAGTTCCTGAGTCCCTCACCTGCGGTTTGTCGGACGGCGAAGATATTGTTGACTCTAGCCTCTGCTTTCTTTGCTCCTGCATGGGTGGTGGCAAACTTATCCGCCATTTCTTCGAATGTTGATATCGTTCTGGCTGGCAGCTGCGAGTACCATGTTAACCTC
>JASVEL010005958.1:0-412201 GCA_032618575.1 Nicotiana noctiflora | reverse complement strand
GAGAATAAATTATGCTTAACTATAACTTCACCGAAAAATAGTGCCAATAATTATCAAGAAGTTCAAATAAGACAATTAGGCAACTAAACAATTAAGTACTACCTAATCATGCTTTTCTAACTACTACCGGGTAAAATATCAAATTAACAGCTAAAGACAAGAATATCACTCATCGAGCATTTTAAATAAAGTATGTGTTCAACAACCAGCGCATGTACATGCCCGTCACCTCGCGTACAAGGCATTTAAACTATCACATAATATCCTAGGGGTGAAAATTCCCCCACATGAGGTTAGACAAGCCACTTACCTCGACTCCGGTACAAAACCGCTACGAAACAACTCTCTTGCCGCGAATGTCGGCCTCCACAAGTGTAGTATCTGATAAAAATCAAGAGAATCATATCAAAATAGGTCAATTGGGCATTACCCAATCAAAACAACTCAAAATACGCCAAAATCCACAAGTTGCCAAAACCCGACTTTCGGTACGCTTATCGAAAAATCATGAAAGTTACATATTTGGAACTCTCGTCTCAATACGAGTCTAAGCATATAAGATTTACCAAATTCGGACTCCATTTGCCCATTCAAAACCTTGATTTTCTAAAGTTCAAGCCTAGGGCTAAATCCTCCATAAATTACCCCAAATTCCTCCATTTTCATGATATAATTGCCTAATATTACGAATACTAATCATAAGATGAGTCCATAGTTGATTACCTGATGATTTCCCTTGAATCTCCCTCAAAAATTGCCCAAATCGCCTCTTAAGCCGAGACCCCAATGTGAAATGTTTCTGAAATTTTCTAACTTCTGATACAATTAATCTTCTGCGATTTTCGCTTCTGCGGACTAGTTTCCGCTTCTGCGAATCCGCTTCCGCGACATTTTGTCGCTTCTGCGAAGCCCAGGCCTGGCTGGCCCATTTCGCTTCTGCGAGCCTAAAGCCGCTTCCGCGAGGCCGCTCCTGCGGACAAAGGTCCGCTCCTACGGAACTCTCCGCTCCTACGAACAGCAGTCCGCTTCTGC
Organism: Nicotiana noctiflora; assembly: GCA_032618575.1. Lineage (NCBI taxonomy): Eukaryota > Viridiplantae > Streptophyta > Magnoliopsida > Solanales > Solanaceae > Nicotiana > Nicotiana noctiflora. Next base: position 411,169 of record JASVEL010005958.1, on the reverse strand, counting down.
GGACTTGCCTAAGCGGAGGCTTGTCCGCTTCTGCGGGATTCCCCAACTCATCTCCTGACCGCTTCTGTGGTCCCCATCCTCGCACCCGCGATGCCGTTTATGCGGACAAGGACCACCCCTGCGCTCCAGTCCGCTTCCGCGCTCCAATTTCCGCTTCCGCGGACTCGCCTCTGCGGTTCCATTTCCGCAGGGGCAAAAATAACAGAGGCAGAATTCCTAAACCTGCAATTTCCATGATTTTCTCCCGTTTAGCCATCTGAAACCACCCCGAGTCCCCCGGGACCTCATCCAAACACACAAATACATCCTAATACCTTATTTGAACTTGTTCCAATCCTCAAAACACGTCTAACAACATCAAAACCCATAATTCACATCGAATTCAAGCCTAAATTTCTTAAAACTCTCCGAATTACACAATCGATCTAAAACCCGACCAAGCGACTTCCGAATGACCTGAAAATTTGCGGACAAACCCAAAATCACATGACGAAGCTACAAAAATTATCGGAATTCCATTCCGACCCCCGGATCAAAATCTCACCTATCGTTCGGATTCGCCAAAATTTCAAACTTCGGCATTTCAAGCCTAATTGAGCTACGGACCTCCAAAATACATTCCAAACACGCTCCCAACCCCGAAATCACCTGACGGAGCTAATGGAACCATCGGATTTCCGTTCCGAGATCGTCTTAACACTGTTCCAGCTACGGACCATTTTCTAACTTTAAAGCTCTCATTTAGGGACTAAGTGTCCCAAAGTGCTCCAAATTTCAGAATCGACTCTCCCGGCAAACCACAATAGCAGAAATGAACTTAGGGAAACCGTTAAATTAGGGATTGGGGCGTAATTTTTCTAAAACGACCGGTCGGGTCGTTACACCCACGTGGCCAAACACGAGGTTCGAACCATTTTCCGATAACCCATTCACTCACAAGTCCAAATATATAATTTGTTCTTAAGTTCGACACCAAAACGAGGTCTAAATCATAAATTCTTTTAAAACCCTAACTCTACTCAATTCACTAATTTTCTACCTATTTTCGCATGTTTAGGCCTAAGAATTCCAATAATATTGATGGAAGATGAAGAAAACGAGTCAAGAATCACATACCTAACAAGTTTGATAAAACATCACCCAAAAATGTTGTTGGAGAAGAGAGAGTTTTGAGAAAGGGGATAAAATCTCGTTCTGTTCTATTTTTAGAACTTAAAATCATTGGGCGACATTTTGTTCATCGCGTTCGCGACACACAAATTACGTTCACGATAAAGGAAAATGGGCAGGCAACGAATTCGCGTGTCTCAAGTCGCGATTGCATAGAAGAAAATTTGGAGGCTTCACAGTATGCCAACGCGAACGCATAGAATAAACAGGCCAGGCTTCGCGAACGCGAGAGCCTTTACGTGAAAGCGTAGAGGAAAAGACTGGGGGCCAGGGTTTGTGATACGCGAATGCGAGGACTGTGTCGTGAACACAAAGGAGGGGGTTAGGTTACGCGAACACGAAGGTCTGATCGCGAACGCGAAGAAGAAGCGACAGGCTGGGCATCGCGAACGCGAGGCCTGGAAGAGTTCACGAAGAAGGAATTTGTTGTGTAAAAAGTTGCAGAAAATCTGCCAGTTTTTCCAAGTCCAAAACACCCCGAACCACCTCCAAAACACTCTCGAGCCCTCTTGACTCCAAACCAAATATGCACACTAACTCAATAACATCATACGGACCTTCCGAGACCGTCAAATTATGGGTCCGGGTTCGTTTACCAAAATATTGACCAAAATTAACTATATTAGTATAATTATCAAAAAATTTCACATAATTCATATATTTCAACATAAAAATTTTCTGGCTTCGTACCGGACTGCGCATGAAAATCAAGGCAACTACAAATGAGGTTTTCAAGGTCTCAGAAGCTCGAAATGACTGAGAAAATAAGTGATGACCCTTTTGGGTCGTCCCATTCTCTACCTCTAAAACAACCGTTCGTCCTCGAACGGACAAAAGAAAGATGTACCTGAGTTAGGGAATAGATGAGGATAACGGCTCTGTATGTCAGACTCGAACTCCCAGGTCGATGCCTCAGGAGGCTGAACTCGCACAGAAGGAAAACTCTTCGACCTCAACTGTCGAACCTATCGGTCTAGAATAGCTATCGGTTCCTCCTCATAAGATAGATCCTTGTCCAATTGGACAGTGCTAAAATCTAACATGTGTGATGGATCGCCATGATATTTTCAGAGCATGTATACATGAAACACTGGATACACAGTTGACAAGCTAGGTGGCATGGCAAGTTTATAAGCCACCTCTCTCACACGATCAAGAATCTCGAATAGGCCAATAAACCTAAGGCTAAGTTTTTCCTTCTTCCAAAATCTCATCACGCTCTTCATAGGCGACACTCGGAGCAATACTCGCTCATCAACCATGAAAGCTATATCTCGAACCTTACGATTTCTATGGCTTTTTTGCCTGGACTGAGATGTACGAAGCCTATCTTGAATGATCTTGACCTTATCTCAGGCCTCCTGGACTAAATCTGTACCCAACAACCGAGCCTCTCCTGGTTCAAACCATCCAATCGGAGAACGACACCGCCTACCATATAAGGCTTCATAAGGAGCCATCTGAATGCTCGATTGATAGCTGTTATTATAAGCAAACTCTGCCAAAGGCATGAATTGGTCCCACGAACCTCCAAAATCAATAACATAGGCTCGAAGCATATCCTCCAATATCTGAATTGTCCTTTCGGACTGACCGTCTGTCTGGGGATGAAATGATGTACTTAGCTGGACTTGGATGCCCAACTCTCGTTGAACCACCTTCCAGAAATGCAAGGTAAACTGCGTACCTAGATCTGAAATGATAGAGATAGGCACACCATGAAGGCGAACAATCTCCCTGATATAAATTCCAGCTAATATCTCGGACGAATAGGAAGTGGCAACCGAAAAAAATGAGCTAACTTGGTCAGCCTATCAACAATCACCCAAACAGTGTCAAACTTTTTCTGAGTCATCGAAAGGCCAGTAACGAAGTCCATAGTGATCCGCTCCCACTTACACTCAGGAAGTTCAATTCTCTGAAATAAACCACCAGGCCTCTGGTGCTCATATTTAATTTGTTGATAGTTCAAACACCGCGCTACATATGCCACAATATCCTTTTTCATTCTACGCCACCAATAATATTGCCGCAAATCCTGATACATCTTTTTTGTGCCTGGATGAATAGAATACCGGGAACTATAAGCTTTCTCTAGAATCAATTCCCAAAGCCCATCAATTATAATCTTTCTCTAGAATCGATTCTCAAATCCCATCAATATTTGGCACACATATTCGCCATTGCAATCTCAAAACTCCATCAGCATCTAAGGTGACCTGTTTGGCACCTCATCGCTGAACCATGTCTTTAATGACACATAAATGAGGATCATCAAATTGCCAATCGTGGATACGTTCCAGTAATAAAAAGTGAGCGATCATGCAAGCTAGCACTCGAATAGGCTCAGAAATATCCTACCTCACAAATCGGTTGGCTAAGGCCTGAACATCCAAAGCAAGCGACCTTTGACTGTAAAAACAATTGTATTGACCTTCATGTTCTTCAGCTGGGTACCTGAACATGACAAAAAAAATTTCTGCCTCAGTTTGATAATAACATTTCCGTGCCCCTGTTCTAAATCGAAGAAAATTCTGTTAGTTTAAAAAGAGGTGGTTGGTTTGTGGCCTTGAACTTTGATGATGATTGTTCTTTCACTTCCCCTGATAACTGATTTCTTTCGACTATCCATTTTCACCGTCCTTGTTACATAAAACACTTCTTCTTTGTTCAAACCCGAATCCCTTGCGGCCTGTCATTTTACTAATTCCTCATGTTCATAACAATTGCTATCCCCCTCAAAGTGTATGTTGTTCCTTTCTTGACGGATCCCACAAACTCCGATCTTGAACTCTATTATTCCTTCAGTGATTTCATTTGAAAACTTTAGTCATTTCTTGACTGACTCCTTCCTTTGTTAGAATATATACCTCCTCTCCGTTAGAACCCCGTACTTCCATTTGTTATATTGTTCCCGAGTTGGCACTTTGCCGACCTTTGTGTCTCTCATGAACCCCAAAACATTTTTAATTGTTACCCACTTCATTGCACATGCTGCTCTTTTGGTTTAAATCACCGTCCTTGCCTTTGAAGTGTTTATTGTGTCATCACTAGTCATGATAACTTTGATTTCTTTTTGGGAAGTTTTTGATTGTCATTGGTGTACCACTTTTTGTCGATCCTATCTCGGGACATTCCTTTGATCTATTCACCTTTATCTGTTGTGTTGTTTGCATATCAAGCCTTAACATTTCGAAGATTCCCAAAGCACATTGACGGCTAGCAACTCAATCATGTTTGAAATTTTTCCTGACTTACGATAATTGATGTGTTGGCCAAATCCCATATCGTGCAATTGGAAAGTTTGGTGGCAAATTTTGAAATCATTTCTTTATTTGCTATGACCCAACAGACTTAAGGAGATGGGGTAAAACAAGGCAGGAAGAATAGAGAGAAAGGAAAATGGAAAGATACAATTCCTAACAAGAAACCTATATAGGAATGACCCATCAAATATGAATATCAAATCTAGCGACCTTGCCATGCACTTTCAGCCCTTTTTGTATAGCAAATATGATGTTCATCTCTTGTTGCAAGTTCTGCCATGAAACTGGTCTTCAATACTCCATTTGCCCAATCTGATTCATAATCCTTAGTCGACTTGTAGTGCCCATAGGGTTTTCACCATCAAGCCTCTCTCATTTTTTATTTTTCTTTCTCTCAACTCACCATCGCCTTACGGTGCCCGTGATGGTTTTTACCGATAAGACTCTCTCATTTTGATTTCTCTCATCTTGTATTCCTATGGTGGTTCTCATTATCTTTCTAATTCTCCATTTTCCTTTGTACAAACTGGAGTGTTGGCCCTGATGTAATTTACCTTTGCTTGCTTGACTCGACATTTCTTGAAGATTGATCAGAAGGTCTTTCTTTGGACTGTAATGTGGCTTTAGGATGGGTTTTAGAAAGAAAGGTATACAGGCTCAAAATGTTTCAACGTGGGTTAAAGATTACAACTTCCAGAATCGTATTTCTTCAACAACCATAACTCCTTCCCCAGTTTCATTCATTGGGGATTCTTGGACTTTTCTTTTGTTGTGATTGAACCTTAGTGAGGCTGCCTATGTACCCTTTCGGGTTCAAGTCAAAACGTAGTTCGGATCATAAAATCGCTTTATTGTTGCGATGTTTCCTTCCTCCCATTCTTTTTATTTTCTTTGCATTTTTTCCTTCTCTTGTTTTCTCCTTTCTTTTGTTTCTACACTTCATTTCCCCGCTCGGTCCTCGATTTTTGTTGTTGATTCCGAAAGAGGGATATGAAAGAAAAATATAACAACGCTCAAAGGGATAATAATGGATAAAGTATTTGGATAGCAGAACGAAATGCCTTCATCATTCCAATCTTTAAAACATACCAATACAGAAAACACCTTTCGACTGATCCACATATTTGCCTTCTGTATTTGCCGATTCTTAGTGCCATTGGGCAACAATCTCTATACCACGAATGGTCCCTTTAGCTTTGGGGTACTCTTGCCTTTGCTTTAAACCAATTAAGCATGATGCATTTCTGCATCATTTCTTTACGTTCTATTTTCTAGTTTCACTTGGTTCAGGTTTCAAAATATTCCAATATGTTACATTTCTTCCAAATACCTTTACATTGTTTCATTGCTAAATTGACTTTTTAGACCAGGCCAAGAAATATGTGCATGTCATGTCACCAAAATCAATATGAAAAGAATTGTATAATGAATAGAAATGGAATGACTAAAAATGAAGGGAATCGGAGAGTTGTATTAAACTAAGGGGTTGAAACAACAAGACGAACAACAAAACAAATAGACTAGACTAGAATTATAAACCTAGATGGCACTAAACAAATTTACTACTAAACAAAGCAAAGTGAAATGATAGAAGGGTTTTGACTCCTAAGACAATATCCGGATTACAACCTTGAAATAACCCGGGCAATAAAAATGACACCAAAATAAACCACAAAAACTCCAAGAGATGGAGCGCCTTCCCAATTACCAAGCATGGCATTTTAGGCACTGAGTTCTGCATTAATGTTGCCAAGACCACTATATGATTCAATATATTCAACTTCAATTCAACTTCAGTTGACAATTTCCCAAGAAGATTCTCATCCCTCACGTCACCGGGCATCATTCCCACCAGGTGTGCCTCCTCATGTATTGGATTCAGCATGATATTTTGAATGCCATTGTCTTGAATTAAATTTTCTTGGATCATCCTTTCTATTTCTCTTTTCAAATCTCGACAATTTTACACATTGTGCCCTAGAGCATTGGAGTGGTATTCACACCTTTTAGATGAGTCAAAGCTTCTCGCGCGTCGATCTACCTGATTTGGGGGAATGGATGCAATTATGTCATGTTGTTTTAACTTCTCAAACAAGCTTGTATAGGACTCTTCTATTGGTGTAAAATTATTTTTCAACTTTTGTTCCCTTCCATACCCCTCGCTTTCTTGAGTGATTTGAGGGTTGGTCAATATATTGGACTGGATCAACAGAGTATCGAGGGTTTTGCGGCGGGTAGTAATGCTTAAGGGGCCATGGAAAACCTGATGGGACTGCATATACCTTCGCGATATTCTCCTAGGACCTCTTCTCGACCCTGATGTCATCGTGATTTCTTCATCCCTCCCATTCACGTTACCAAATTCAATTTGGACAGCCTGAACTGCATCTTTGAGAGCTGCTTGACTTATAATTCTGCCTATCTTAAGACCGTTCTCCACCATTTCTCCCATTTTGATTATTTCTTCAAAGGATTTACCAACTGTGGACATCATATTTTGAAAGTAATCCGGCTCTTGAGCCTGAAGGAAAATGGTGACTAACTCGTGGTCATTCATGGGCGGCTTAGTTCTAGCTGCCTACTCTCTCCATTTGATGGCATATTCCCTAAAGCTTTCAGTTGGTTTCTTTTTTAGTTTAGAAAGGGAAATGCGGTCTGGGGAGATGTTGATATTGTGCTGAAACTGTTTGATAAAGGCCCGGGTCATGTCATTCCAGACGTACCAACAGGATGTGTCTTGATCCCAAAACCATTCAGATGCTCTCCCGAGAGGCTTTCCCCAAAATAAGCTATAAGCAATTCTTCATTTCTTCCCACACCTTTCAATTGGTTGCAATACTTTTTCAGGTGGGCTATGGGGTTTCCATGTCCATCGTACTTTTAAAATTTGGGAACATTGAAACCAGGCAGCAAGTGGACATCGGGGAACATACATAGATCTCTGAAGGCAAGACTCTTTTGACCTGCCATTGCTTGCGTGTTTTTCAGTTGTTGTTCTAATCTTTTCACTCTTTGGGCTATTTCTTCCTATACCTTCTTTTGGGTAGGTGTCACACCTCCTTTTGGTGTGCCCGCTACCTGGGGGTAGAAGCGTAAGAGAGTTTTTCCAATTTAAGTGACAATATTCGAAACGGGATCATTTTTATTTATTTCAAAGTCGCCACTTGGAATAAATTAAAATGTTCCAAGTCACCGATTTATTTGAATCCCGAATCGAGGAAATTTTCGACTTTCCAAATGAAGTCTGCGGACCAGAAATTCTAAGTAAGGAATTCTGTTGAGCCGAGGGAAGGTGTTAGGCACCCCCGGATCCCGTGGTTCTAGCACGGTCGCTTCAATTATCACAAATGGCTAAAAATATCTGACTTTAAATATGTATTATAAATCATGTGCTTTTAATCAATTCTAGGCTGCTTTTATTATTATTTTTTAATAGGAATGTAACGTCATGAAGACATATCTCGGACCGCGTTGTGATTAACGCACCCGTGATTGTTGACATATTTCAAACCCGTTGAGGCTCGAATTTGGGTCGCATAAATGTGTACCCGAACTTATGAAGGCAAATAGTAATTAAGGTATGTCCTAAAGAGATATTCTAAAGCGACTACGTTTTTACCTCGTCGTATCTATAAAAATAAAAGAAAGAAATAACAATCCTATATTATCTTTATTTTTTAGAGTTCTAGAGCTAAATTGTGAACATGACTTGTTAGAATTAAAATGAAGTAGATGGCCTTCATTTAACACCTACGGGCCCAAACTTAACATGAATGATGCAAATTGGGCATGGGCCAACTTATTCTGATTCGAGCCCAACTACATGGTACTACCCACATTCTAATTTTAACATGTCAAAAATTGAAATTGATGTTAGGGGAAAACTATTTTTTATGGGACTAAACAGAACAAATGGCTAACTAAAGGGGGGATGAGCTACTGATTACTCAACTTTTAAACTTGATAGGCATTTAAATAGGCTATAAATGAAAGGAAACTAGTCACAACAATACATGGATACTACATCATCGATTTTGTCTAAACTAGCATACATAGGAATGAATCCGCAGTTTTAAACTAATAAGCAATCAATATTTATTTGTATATTAATATAAAAAAAAAACTACTCAACATGATTCTAATAAGCTAAATAACTAACACATATACAGCTTAACATATGGAAATGTGACTAAAATGAAAACTTTAAAGCGCCATTCTTATTCATGCTTCGGACTTCGGCTACATCGTAGACCAATATAAATGTGTACCTGGAAGTAGAATCGAAATAAACGAGGAATTAGAAATAGTATGCAGCAACCGGATTTGAACCAACAGTAACAACAGTAGCAACTCTTGTTCAGAAACCCAGGAGAAACAGTAAACCAGAGACCAAAAACAAAGCCAAACTCCAACGGCAATGGAACAATTAGAATAGCCGAAACAAATTCCAAATTATCCCAAATATGAACCCGGCAGATCCAAACACAATTATCAACAAAACACAGAAAGAAATAGAAGTTATGAAACAATATCTCTCTGATTCTCAAACACTCGAAGATCAAAAGTTAAAACTTCAAACAAACAGTGTTTCTGTTTTCCAGTAAGTCTATCTCTTTGTGCATCTGTGTGGTTTTCCAGATTTCAACAAAAAATCTTAATCTTTCTCTGTGAGTGTATGTGCATAGAACTGTTATGCTCTCCTTTTTCCAGTAAGTATTCTCTATATTCTGCCGTGTGTGTCTATGTTTTTTAGTGTTCTGCCAGTGAGTCTTATAGCCTTCAAGACTCAAAACATCAACATACTTAATTATTCCAAATCTGTCCAGCACATATTATTCCCCTTTTTTTCACCCTTTTTAGCTGTATATTCCCTCCCATGTGCATTACTTTTAACCCATTATCAGTTTCCCCCATGTGTTCTCTGATTTTACAACTGACCAAGCACTTAACAGACTAGAAGAAAACATACTTTGGCCCTGATATTTTCTGACTTTCCAAACAACAGTGTGCTCCCATGTGACTTCTATTTTCCAACACTAAAGGTGTATTAGATTAAGTGATCCAAAGAATATCCTCTGACAAATTACACACCAGCACACCATTTCAAACTTTTGAATACCAAAACACACTTGAAACTTCAGTTAGGAATGCAGCTATAACCAACCTACATTCTGAATGCACACTTAGCTAACAAATGCATTCTTAAACTCAAAGAAACTGTCCAGTTATCCGTAAACTCGGCAATATATATACATTAGGATTCAATAATATCCAAACCAAATTGATTAACAAGTGAGCTTAACCAGTGAATCGAACAATCAACAAAGCGACTCGAATCCTGAAACAAAATAATGCAACAGAAATCTCCACAAAAAAACAAAAAAAAAATAGTAACATTTAACTATCAACTAAACTCTGTATCCGGTTCGTAACGGATTTAACCGACATACAATTGATCAATAATCGATAACAATCAATCACAAAAACAGAGATTCAAGTAATTCTCGGCTAATACCGGAAAGATACAAAGCTAACTATTCGACGACGCTAATCAACGCGAAAATGTATTTTACAACATATGTAATCAAATAAATGAAAACAGAAATAATTGACCAAATAAACGGGTCTTGAGTTTGGAGAAGAAAGAAAATTTAAAGAGAAGCAAAAGTATAAAACATTCGCATAATTAAAAAAAAAAAAAAATAAGAAGAGAGAAAAGGAAAAATACCACGAGAGAAGAAATCAGAACTTGAATGGACCCCGGACCCGTCTTGGATTCGACTCGAACTTGGACTTTTGAAGTCGAAAGGAACTTAATCGAAGTATTTTCAACCGAAAATACTCTGATTAAGGTCTATTAGACCCCAAATCTTTACTTAATCGGACGAATTTTAACACTTGGGTTTTAGGGTTCTTGACCGGTTATTTGATCTAGCATTCGAAGAGATGGGGAATGATTTGAGAGAAATAGAAGATGGATTCAGGGAGTAGAAGGTGAGGCGGTTCTATGGTGTGGTTTTGGACGGCCGGCGATGCATTGCCGCCGGGTTTTGGGCGGGTGAATGGTCCGGCGGCTAGGGTTTATTCTAGGGGTGTTTGGGCTTTTGTTTTCTCTAGAGAGGAAAGGGGCGGAAATGAGGCATAATTAGGGTTTGGGGGGGGGGGTTTGATATATTAAAAATGGACCAATGATGTAGGTCGTTGGATCATGGGAAATCAACGGTCCAGATCAAATGAAAACGGGCTGGCGGGTTGGACCGGGTGGTTTGGGCTGGTTTGGTGTTTGGTTGGCCTCAAATGGCCCAAATCCGATTTTGCTTCAATTTCTTTTGTTTTCTTCATTTAAAATCCTAAATAATTAAAAAAAAAGATCTAAACTAAATAATTCCTAATTGTAAAATTGAGCCCTAATATTTTTTTGTGTTTTTTAATTAATTCAATAATGACACGCATAGACAAAGGATACAAATAAGTAATTAAGACATGGCACAAAATTTACGGAAAATCCCACGCAATGCAAAAACTATTTTATTTTTGAATTTGGGAGTAATTCTCACGTAGGGCAAAAATCACGTGCTCACAGCTGCCCCTCTTTGCGCGTAAACATGAAGAGTTTTTCGTGCAAAGAATAATGAGAAAATACGAGCGATTTTTGCCCGTTCGAGCACTCCGTGTGAAGCATTTCAAAAAGATCTTGACCGAGCCTTTGCTTCGGGAGGCCTCCTACATATCCTGGGCTAAACAGGAATCAGGTCAATGTAGTTCGGGAAGTTTTGGTAGCTGGGACTACCGTGGACTGACACTTTGCTGTTACTGTTGCTATCGTTGCTGCTGTTGTTGCTTACTGCTTACTGACCTCCTTATTACACCAAAAGAAATTAAAGCTGAACTAGCTATGCTATCAAACTATGAGTTACAAGATTCCTATCTATGATTTTCTTGAAAACTTGATCTTGAATCTTAGCTGATTTGCTGTAGACCTCGATCTGAATATTGATGCTTAACAAACTGTACGTTTTATTTATTTATTTCTGTAACATTGAGTGAAACGGAGTCCGCGGAGCTTGTTACTTCAATCATCTTCTGACCAATCCGCGCCTTTGTTTACTCCAACGTTTGAAATATTTTCTTTTGGTTCTTTTTTCTTTTCTTCACTCTGGATTGATGTCCCATTTGTAGGTTATCTCGATCCTTGTGTCCCGAGGTCAAACCTATTCAGACAACAAAACAAATAAACGAACAAAATTTTTCTACCCTAGTTTTGCTAGGAAAATTTTGTGAGTTAGTTGTGACACAGAAAGCGATTAAAAAGACTCTTTGGTATTGGGTAAGAAGATCACAGTTTCACAAATAAACGTTCCACGGCTTTCTGGCCAGGATTCTGAAGAAGAGTTTCACGGTTTTATGGCCGGAATTCAAACAAAGTCTAACGGTTTTTTTGGCCGCCAGACCCTCGGTTTTTTGGCCGGGGTTAAAGCAAATGGCTCCACAGTTTTTCTGACTGGGAGATCCTCAGTTTTCTGACCGGGGATCAAAGTTTCACGGCTTTCTGGCCGGAATTCAAACAATGTCTAACGGTTTTTTGGCCGTCGGACCCTCGGTTTTTTGGCCGGGGTTAAAGTAAATGGCTCCGCAGTTTTCTGACTGGGAGATCCTCGGTTTTCTGACCGGGGATAAAAAGTTTCACGGCTTTCTGGCTGGAATTCAAACAACGTCTAACGGTTTTTTTTGGCCGCCAGACCGTCGATTTTTTGGCCGGGGTTAAAGTTAATGGCTCCGCAGTTTTTCTGACTGGGAGATCTTCAGTTTTCTGACTGGGGATCAAAGTTTCACGGCTTTTTGGCCGGAATTCAAACAATGTCTAAAGGTTTTTTGGCCGTCAGACCCTCGGTTTTTTGGCCGGGGTTAAAGTAAATGGCTCCGCAGTTTTCTGACTGGGGAGATCCTCGGTTTTCTGACCGGGGATAAAAGTTTCATGGCTTTCTGGACGGAATTCAAACAATGTCTAACGGTGTTTTGGCCGTTAGACCCTCGGTTTTTTGGCCGGGGTAAAAGTAAATGGCTCCGCAGTTTTATGACTGGGAGATCCTCGGTTTTTTGACTGGGGATAAAAGTTTCACGGCTTTCTGGCTGGAATTCAAACAATGTCTAACGGTTTTTTGGCTGTCAGACCCTCGGTTTTTTGGCCGGGGTAAAAGTAAATGGCTCCACAGATTTCTGTCTGGGAGATCCTCGGTTTTTGACCGGGGATAAAAGTTTCACGGCTTTCTGGCCAGAATTCAAACAATGTCTAACGATTTTTTGGCCGTTAGACCTTCGGTTTTTTGGCCGGGGTTAAAGTAAATGGCTCTGCAGTTTTCTGACTGGGAGATCCTCGGTTTTCTGACCGGGGATAAAAGTTTCACGGCTTTCTAGCTGAAATTCAAACAATGTCTAACGGTTCTTTGGCCGTCAGACCCTCGGTTTCTTGGCCGGGGTAAAAGTAAATGGCTCCGCAGTTTTCTGACTGGGAGATCCTCGGTTTTTTGACCGGGGATAAAAGTTTCACGGCTTTCTGGCCGGAATTCAAACAATGTCTAACGGTTTTTTGGCCGTCGGACCCTCGGTTTTTTGGCCGGGGTAAAAGTAAATGGCTCCGCAGTTTTCTGACTGGGGAGATCCTCGGTTTTCTGACCGGGGATAAAAGTTTCACGGCTTTCTGGCCAGAATTCAAACAATGTCTAACGGTTTTTTGGCCGTCAGACCCTCGATTTTTTGGTCGGGGTTAAAGTAAATGGCTCCACAGTTTTTTGACTGGGAGATCCTCGGTTTTCTGACCGGGGATAAAAGAGTCTCACGGCTTTCTGGCCGAAATTCAAAAGCAATGTCTCACGGCTTTCTGGCCGGAGAGACCCTCGGTTTTCTGACCGGGGTCCAAACGGATATTGGACAAACATGATTTGATTCTCTTTTCGAAGTTTTCATTTTCTTTTCTTTTATTCTTCCTTTTGGGTCTTCTTTTAAGTATTTTTTTTTAATCATCAACAAATGCATAAGATAAAGCTTTTGAAAAGAAACTTCCCTTTTTATGCGCTTTCCTTGTTCCAGAGCCATTTCAATGCTTGAGTACTTCACTTCTTTGAGTTGTACCTTCTTCTCGCGCAATTAAGTAGACCTGTTTCAACAAAGAACATTTTATTAATTGAAAAATGTGGTTGACTTTGTGGCCTTGATTATCTTCATTGCTTGATTCTTGCCCCATTTCCATTGAGAACTTTGCTACCAATTGTCTTCGGGGGTGACTTCTTTTCAAACTGACCGGGTTCATCCTCGGGATTCCCCGAGGATTTTCTGTGTGGGTTCTGTCCTCCTGCCTCATTCCATTTCTTCTAAGACCTTAGCCTTTGATTTCCATTTTCTTCCTAACATCCGTTCATTTTGAAGTGATCGACCATTATGATCAGTTGGGATTGGATCAATACACCACTAAGGCTGGGTATCTTTCTTCAACTTTTTCTTTTACCAGACGGAGTCCTGTAAAACCGGTCCTGCCGCCTTTCTTTGTAATAGTTTTAGAATTAAACCGAAAGGGAATCAAAAAATAACTATACAAAAAGCAAGAAAATGAGTTTAAAGAGAAACGTCCCTTTCGGGGAAATGAAGGACTTATCTGGGATGCATGCTGAAAATAAACATGACATGCTTCTTGGACTGGACGCCTGACCCACATGAACTTTCCAACTTCTTATGAACCCATTGATTCGCAAAACTAGGGAACCTTGCCAAAAACTCTTTTTTAGTGAAGGGACGTCTTCTTTTTGGTCAGTGGCGCCCTTTGCGGGTTTCCGCCAATTGACCCCTCTCATTTCTCTTGTCACTGTCGCCCGATAGTGCTCTTTGCAAGTTTTCACTAAACGGACTCTCTCATTTTTAGCTTCTCCAATCGCCATCGCCTTATGGTGCCCGAAGGTTTTCACCGATAAGACTCTCTCATTTTGTTTCTCTCAATTCAGGCTGTGTCAGATTTCCGTCAATGACATTCTTCACTTCTTTGCCTTCGCCAATTGATCTGAAGGACTTGAACAAGGTCTTTGGGTAAAAATGAAATTGAATGGAAGTACAACTCTAGAACCATCTTGACGGATTTAAGCTGAACCGTTATATCATCTGTCCCAGTTTCAATTTTTGGGGAAATTGGGATTTTGGTTTTGGTGTGACTGAACCTCAGGAAGAGGTTGCCTACGTATCCTTTCGGAATCAAGTCAGAACGTAGTTCAGGTACTTTGTTTTGTTTTGTTTTTGTTTTTTTTTATTATTATTATTATTTTTTATTTTTTTATTTTTTTTGGATTCCAAAGAGGGTAGCCAAAGAAAGGTAACCGACTCAAAGGGTTTTACAAAGGATTCATAGTGTTTGGGGTAGCAAAAAAGAAAGCCTTCGTAATCTCAATTATACAAAAGCCAACGTCGCAGGAATTCCTGACATAGTACCTTTATGCTGTATCTGTATTGACTGCCGTTTCAAGATCATTTCCTTCAATGTCTGCCAGATACAGTGTCCCTCTCAGTGATATTTTCCGGAGGATGCATGGATCCTTCCAATTAGGAGCGAAATCTTTTTGTTTCTTGGTAATGAGGAGGAATGCCCCTTAACGTCGGTTGTTCTATTTCGAGATTTATGGGCCGTACTTTCTTGTTACAAGTATGGGCCTTTCTTTGTTGGGACAACTACTCGGGTATTTTCTGAGTGCGACACAACCCTTTTGTATGCGAACCAATTTTCCTTCAGTTATTCCAATTTATTGTTTCATTTCCTCAAAATAAACTTTTTGTGCATTTCAACTCTCGATTCATTATTCTGAAGTCTGACAGCGTTTTGGGATCTAGGCATGAAGTCCGCAAGCATGTCATGTTATTTAAAGCTGCATGATTTGAACTAAAGAGAAGAGAAAAAGAAAACTAAAACAAATCTGAAAGAATAAAAAATAACAAAAGAAAAGGAAACGGACGATGAAATATTAATTTCATTTCTTGAAATCGAAAAGATAAACAAGGTTCACATTCGGAAATTTAAAGACAAAAACTAAAAGAAACATCCAATTTACACCCTAAAATACTCTGGATGCAGAAAAATAAGGCAGGACAAGTTTACTAGGTTTCCGCCTGATCGGGGATGGCCTAGCCTTTCAGTTTGGGAGTTTAGTGTCTGATCCCATCTCAACGGTGATAGTCCCTTTCCCTGGCTCGACCATGTGGGTATTGTAGAGCTTTGCCTCATGTTTTCCTTCACTCTCTTCAGTCATGGAATCCTTATTATCTTTCTCTTCACGGTCCTTAAGCTTTTGCGGTATGCGTCCAGCAAACACTGGCTCATTCAGCTGTGGTGTCTTAATTGCCTCCCATGCCACATAGGCTTGCTTAGGTGCACCAATTTCCCTTTCTGGTTCTAACTCAGTGATTTTACTCTTCTTTTCCCCTTTCTCTTGTTTCGGGGCCGCCTTGGGCTTCCTTTCCACGTCAGCAATAGCAATTATGGCCTTAAGCGCTGGATCGAATTCTTCGTCTTCACCAATCATCCCAACTATCGGCCCGTTATTGTGAGTAGGCAGCGGATTATTGGTCACATTTGGGACATCCTCATCCTTCAACACAATCTTCCCTTGCTCTATTAAATTCTCCACCGCTTGTTTCAAAGTCCAACAGTCATTAGTATGGTGGCCCTCTGCCTCTGAATGATATGCACACCTGACACCAGCTTTGTAGGAAGGCGATGCCGGGTTTTGTCTATTCTGAGGAACCGGCTGTAGTAGACCCATTTGGACAAGTTTCGGGAATAGATTAGAGTAAGATTCACCAATTAGGGTAAATTTTGATTTCTTTGGCTGTTCCCAAGGACGGAAGTTATTCTGCGGAGGTCGTGGATTATAGTGGTTCTGGTGGGGAGGCTGATTTCTTGGAAATAGAGCTTGATTTCTATTGACATGCTGTTGCGGTTGCGCAAAAGGTTGAGCATTCATGACCGCGTATGGTTGAGGGATATAGGACATTTCCTGAGCAGAGTAATAATGCTGGGGGTTCTTTCTAAAAAGATGGGTCTAGGAGCGTGGTGTCTTCTATTACCCGAAGTTGCCATGGATGTTTCCTCTTTCATCCTACCCTTTGCTATTCCTCCAGACCCTCCTTGGATTGCTTGGGATGTCGCTCGAATGGCCGCTTGACTCAAAATTCTTCCCGTCTTCAAACCATTTTCCACCATTTCCCCAATCTTGATCGCCTCTGCGAAAGGTTTTCCTATTGCTGACAGCATGTTCTGGAAATAGTCTGGTTCTTGAGCCTGGAGGAAAGTAGTGACCATTTCTATTTCGTCCATAGGGGGTTTCACCCTGGATGCTTACTCTCGCCATTTGATAGCATATTCTCTAAAGCTTTCTGAGGGTTTCTTCTTTAACTTCGATAAAAAATTCCTGTCTGGCGCAATGTCAATGTTGTACTGGAACTGTTTCACAAAATCTCTGGCCAAATCGTCCCAGATGTGCCATCGAGATATGTCTTGATCCATGTACCATTCCGATGCTATCCCGATCAAGCTTTCTCCGAAATATGCCATCAGCAATTCTTCCATGCCGCCGGCACCTCGCAATTGATTGCAGTATTTCTTTAGATGAGCAATAGGGTCGCCATGCCCGTCATACTTTTCGAATTTCGGCGTCTTATAGCCTGATGGCAAATGGACATGTGGGAACATGCACAAATCTGCGTATGAAACACTCTTCTGTCCGCCTAAACCTTGCATATTTTTCAAACTTTGTTCCAAGCTGCTCATTCCTTTTGCCATTTCATCCCGTTCGGGAGCTTTTGGATTTTGGCTTAGCATGAGCTGAGGATAGACATTGGCGGCAAACTGGGTAGGATCCCGTGGAAGGGGTGGTGCTGATAATGTAAAAGAAGAGGAATCAAATAAAGGAGTATGCGTGCCGGGATGCGCCGTGATTGGAACGGGCAAACCAACGGATGTTCTTGCAGATGTATCTAATGCTGTCACCCGAGGATAGGAAGTGGAGGGTGATTCAGAAATGGTTGTGACATTAGAATACCCAAACATAGTAGGTGGGTAATTGGTGGGAGTATTAGAAATCCCACTTGACCCGAGGAATAGTTCGGGGAACCGAGGGATCAGACTTAGGGGCTCTTTCCCGTTATTCCAGTCATCTAACATCTCTAGCATTCGACATCGCAAAATTCTATTTTCTTCTGTAGCTGCTGACTCAGTAGCCGGAATGGCTGACACAGAACTCTCTTCCAAAACGGGAACGGTTGATAGGGGGATTTCTGAAGACATGTTGGCACTTTTTTTGGACCTTGTGAAATAAGGATGGATACTTTCTTTTGATTTAGCAACGAGTTGCTGAACTTTTCCTTTGGACCTCGTGAAGTATGAATGTGAGGCCAGAGTACCACAAAATCAACCACCCTTTTCTAAAACCTGGAGTTTGGCAAACAAACGGTTAGTCCGAAACAACATAACGGATAAGTAATCTCACGTTGGGTGTGATGCACTTATACAGTTGATCGTGTTGCTACTTGTAATCGATTGTAATGCGTTATTCCGGCTTATACTTTCCATTGCTTTCATCTTCTTCCCCTCTTTATCTATTTTCTTTTGCACTCTTTTTTTTCGTTTTTTTTTCTTTTTTTTCTTTTAGTGATGGTCGAATCTTATGTGGATTGCCTACGTATCATGTCCCCGCATGAATCAGACCGAGCGTAGTTTGGAAAACAAGGAATTGAGTAAACCAACTAATTCTTGAAAGAAATGCTTTAAAAGAAGAAAGGAAAATATATTCATTTTTTGCTTATTTTTTTTTAATTTTTTTTTTGCTTTTTGTTTTGCTTTTTAATAGAAAGACTTCTAAAAATAAAAATTTATTTGCTTTGGAGTAAAATCCATATTTTTAAATTTTGATTTTTATTGAATTATCTTTTTATTTCATGAAAAGCAGTAGAAAGAACGAAACCATTTTTTTTAACTATTTTTACTCTTTTTTTTTGAATTTTCTAAAGAAAGATTTTAATGAAGGAACTAAACGAGAGTATTTTTTTTTTTCGATTTTTTTTTTAAAAAAATTGGGGTCGGAATCGATGAGGTTTTCCTACGTATCTCACATCCGGTGAGAATCAGACCCGCGTAGTTCGGAAATAAAAGAACTAAATCATTTTAAGAAATGAAAACAAACTGTTTTTAAACATCATTTCTAAAACAAATCAATTTAAGAGAAACTAACCTATCTTTAATAAAATCAACAAAACTTATCGGAAATTGTTTTTGCATTTTTTTTTCAAAAAAAAAATTATTTTCAAAGGAACGAAGAAAATTTATTTGGAATTTTTCTTTCAAAAAAAAAAATTTCAAAGAAACTAACTATTTAAAATTAACAACATTTATTCGGAGATTTTTTTTCATTTTGTTTTCTTTTTCCATTTTTTTTTTCAAAATTATTTTCCAATAAAAGCATCTCGTTTTCCATTAATTTGACTAACATCTTCCACTTATTACCCTCTCTTTTTTTTTAAATAACAAACCGGTCGGCATGTAAGATCGAAATAAATAAATGCACACAGAAAGATGCAATAAGCTGGTCTTTTGTTTCAGGTACACCTGTCCTAGACAGGCCCAACCCCTCTGTTGAGCCTCCTAAGTCAAATATGCACATGATGCAAATAAACGTTCCTATCGGGGATCCGGCATAAGGTTTTGTTATTCTAAGTCATCATTCTATTGGAAAAAGTGTCTAGACTGGCTTTAACTCGAGCGGACAACTCGAGCCGAAGAGTGTCAGTGCACCGGTAGCATGGCTTTCCGGCTTAATTGACAAAACTCTCCGCCTAAATATGTGTGACTACAAATCCTTCACCGGGTGCCAAGCACCGCAGCTATCTTGAGAAAAACGGGCTATGTCCAGCAAATGCCCGATATTATATTTCAAAAGACTCAGAAGATTAAAAATGGGTATCGGCATAAATTATATACAATTCACAAAATATCAAAGCGGTAAAAGCAACATTTAGCACATTAATACAAATATATAATAAAATCAGATAATAAATAAGCCAAATACAACAATTATTCAAAGCTTGAATTCTTAAACCCTGAACCAGTGGTTCTGGGTTTGTATCCCCAGCAGAGTCGCCAGAGCTGTCACACCTCCTTTTGGCGCGCCCGCTACCCGGGGTAGAAGCGTAAGGGAGTTTTTCCAATTTAAGTGACAATATTCGAAACGAGATCATTTTTATCTATTTCAGAGTCGCCACTTGGAATAAATTAAAGTGTTCCAAGTCACCGATTTATTTGAATCCCGAATCTAGGAAATTTTCGACTTTCCAAATGAAGTCTGCGGACCAGACATTCTAAGTAAGGAATTCTGTTGAGCCGAGGGAAGGTGTTAGGCACCCCCGGATCCCGTGGTTCTAGCACGGTCGCTTCAATTATCATAAATGGCTAAAAATATCTTATTTTAAATATGTATTATAAATCATGTGCTTTTAATGAATTCTAGGCTGCTTTTATTATTATTTTTTAATAGGAATGTAATGTCATGAAGACATATCTCGGACCGCGTTGTGATTAACGTACCCGTGATTGTTGACATATTTCAAACCCGTTGAGGCTCGAATTTGGGTCGCATAAATGTGTACCCGAACTTATGAAGGCAAATAGTAATTAAGGTATGTCCTAAAGAGATATTCTAAAGCGACTACGTTTTTACCTCGTCGTATCTCTAAAAATAAAAGAAAGAAATAACAATCCTATATTATCTTTATTTTTTAGAGTTCTAGAGCTAAATTGTGAACATGACTTGTTAGAATTAAAATGAAGTAGATGGCCTTCATTTAACACCTACGGGCCCAAACTTAACATGAATGATGCAAATTGGGCTTGGGCCAACTTATTCTGATTCGAGCCCAACTACATGGTACTACCCACATTCTAATTTTAACATGTAAAAAATTGAAATTGATGTTAGGGGAAAACTATTTTTTATGGGATTAAACAGAACAAATGGCTAACTAAAGGGGGGATGAGCTACTGATTACTCAACTTTTAAACTTGATAGGCATTTAAATAGGCTATAAATGAAAGGAAACTAGTCACAGCAATACATGGATACTACATCGTCGATTTTGTCTAAACTAGCATACATAGGAATGAATCCGCAGTTTTAAACTAATAAGCAATCAATATTTATTTGTATATTAATATAAAAAAAAACTACTCAACATGATTCTAATAAGCTAAATAACTAACACATATACAGCTTAACATATGGAAACATGACTAAAATGAAAACTTTAAAGCGCCATTCTTATTCATGCTTCGGACTTCGGCTACATCGTAGACCAATATAAACGTGTACCTGGAAGTAGAATCGAAATAAATGAGGAATTAGCAACAGTATGCAGCAACCAGATTTGAACCAATAGTAACAGCAGTAGCAACTCTTGTTCAGAAACCCAGGAGAAATAGTAAACCAGAGACCAAAAACAAAGCCAAACTCCAACGGCAATGGAACAATTAGAATAGCCGAAACAAATTCCAAATTATCCCAAATATGAACCTGGCAGATCCAAACACAATTATCAACAGAACACAGAAAGAAATAGAAGTTATGAAACAATATCTCTCTAATTCTCAAACACTCGAAGATCAAAAGTTAAAACTTCAAACAAACAGTGTTTCTGTTTTCCAGTAAGTCTATCTCTTTGTGTATCTGTGTGGTTTTCCAGATTTCAACAAAAAATCTTAAGCTTTCTTTGTGAGTGTATGTGTATAGAACTGTTATGCTCTCCTTTTTCCAGTAAGTATTCTCTATATTCTGCCGTGTGTGTCTATGTTTTTTAGTGTTCTGCCAGTGAGTCTTATAGCCTTCAAGACTCAAAACATCAACATACTTAATTATTCCAAATCTGTCCAGCACATATTATTCCCCTTTTTTTCACCCTTTTTTAGCTGTATATTCCCTCCCATGTGCATTACTTTTAACCCATTATCAGTTTCCCCCATGTGTTCTCTGATTTTACAACTGACCAAGCACTTAACAGACTAGAAGAAAACATACTTTGGCCCTGATATTTTCTGACTTTCCAAACAACAGTGTGCTCCCATGTGACTTCTATTTTCCAACACTAAAGGTGTATTAGATTAAGTGATCCAAAGAATATCCTCTGACAAATTACACACCAGCACACCATTTCAAACTTTTGAATACCAAAACACACTTGAAACTTCAGTTAGGAATGCAGCTATAACCAACCTACATTCTGAATGCACACTTAGCTAACAAATGCATTCTTAAACTCAAAGAAACTGTCCAGTTATCCGTAAACTCGGCAATATATATACATTAGGATTCAATAATATCCAAACCAAATTGATTAACAATGAGCTTAACCAGTGAATCGAACAATCAACAAAGCGACTCGAATCCTGAAACAAAATAATGCAACAGAAATCTCCACAAAAAAACAAAAAAAAAAAACAGTAACATTTAACTATCGACTAAACTCTGTATCCGGTTCGTAACGGATTTAACCGACATAAAATTGATCGATAATCGATAACAATCAATCACAAAAATAGAGATTCAAGTAATTCTCGGCTAATACCGGAAAGATACAAAGCTAACTATTCGACGACGCTAATCAACGCGAAAATGTATTTTACAACATATGTAATCAAATAAACGAAAACAGAAATAATTGACCAAATAAACGGGTCTTGAGTTTGGAGAAGAAAGAAAATTTAAAGAGAAGCAAAAGTATAAAACATTCGCATAATTAAAAAAAAACAAAATAAGAAGAGAGAAAAGGAAAAATACCACGAGAGAAGAAATCAGAACTTGAATGGACCCCGGACCCGTCTTGGATTCGACTCGAACTTGGACTTTTGAAGTCAAAAGGAACTTAATCGAAGTATTTTCAACCGAAAATACTCTGATTAAGGTCTATTAGACCCCAAATCTTTACTTAATCGGACGAATTTTAACACTTGGGTTTTAGGGTTCTTGACCGGTTCTTTGATCTAGCATTCGAAGAGATGGGGAATGATTTGAGAGAAATAGAAGATGGATTCAGGGAGTAGAAGGTGAGGCGTTTCTATGGTGTGGTTTTGGACGGCCGGCGATGCCTTGCCGCCGGGTTTTGGGCGGGTGAATGGTCCGGCGGCTAGGGTTTATTCTAGGGGTGTTTGGGCTTTTGTTTTCTCTAGAGAGGAAAGGGGCGGAAATGAGGCATAATTAGGGTTTGGGGGGGGGGGTTTGATATATTAAAAATGGACCGATGATGTAGGTCGTTGGATCATGGGAAATCAACGGTCCAGATCAAATGAAAACGGGCTGGCGGGTTGGACCGGGTGGTTTGGGCTGGTTTGGTGTTTGGTTGGCCTCAAATGGCCCAAATCCGATTTTGCTTCAATTTCTTTTGTTTTCTTCATTTAAAATCCTAAATAATTAAAAAAAAAGATCTAAACTAAATAATTCCTAATTGTAAAATTGAGTCCTAATATTTTTTTGTGTTTTTTAATTAATTCAATAATGACACGCATAGACAAAGGATACAAATAAGTAACTAAGACATGGCACATAATTTACGGAAAATCCCACGCAATGCAAAAACTATTTTATTTTTGAATTTGGGAGTAATTCTGACGTAGGGCAAAAATCACGTGCTCACAGTAGGCTTCTCAATATTCGTAGGAAGATCAAACGAGTACGAGTGGTAGTCGGGAAAGTGGTACAATTCTTGCTGTATAGCAAATTGTGATTCATGAGAAGGCTGTCCCTGGCCATTGGCACATGCTTGACGCATTTTGGTCATTTGTTGTTTTAGTGTTCTATTTTTCTCAACCATAGTAGAACCTTGTTGAACTCTCTGACTCTGAGTCTCTTGAGCACTCGTAACAACTTCGATGTCAGTTATCATTTTCATTAGATCTTGTTTTCCAGTTTTACCACAACCAACCACCTCAATTTTCTGGATTAACAAAACGAAGCCACCATGTTAGCGTTAAAGTATTTCACTTATTGATTTCCTTTGTTTTTCTGCTATTTTCTTTTCATTTACCTTTTTGTGGGTTTTCCCCTTTTTTTTTTCTTGTGTTATGGTCGAATCCTATGTGGATTGCCTACGTATCATGACCCCGCATGAATCAGACCGAGCGTAGTTCTGGCAAATTAATGCAATAATAAAGGGATGTTTATTTTGATTTTTTTAGTTTGTTTTCTTTGAAGGAAAATTATAGAGGCTGACTTTAACTACAAACTTGATGAAAAACTTTATATTTTGTGGATCGTGGGGCATCACTCAGCATCACCACAGATTTCCACAAGACTAAGAATATTTTTAATGTCAATTATGACTGTTTTTACAAGATTGACAATGTTATGGCTTATTTTGGCAAAGTGGCTATTTTTGCAAAATTTTGTTTAAGAAAATAAACTCAAAAATTTCTCATTCTGGAGCTCATGGGGCATTATTCGGCATCACCACAAGCCAACACAAGACTGAAAACGTTTTAATACCAATTATGGCTATTTTTACAATTTTTTTTAAGAAACTACAAATTCGATGTATAAAACTAAATCGTAATCTCAACTTGGGGCCCATGGGGCATCATTCAGCATCGCCACAGGCTAACACAAGACTGAGAAAGTTTTAATGCTAAATAGGGCTATTTTAGCAAAATCCGGCCATGTAATGGCTTATTTGACAAAGTGATTATTTTTGTAAAGATGATAGATGACTCTAACTTGATTTTGCGGATATGGTCTATTGACATTTCCGCGAGGGATATTTTAAGACTATACCCGCAAATTATTAAAAATAACTCAAAGTGGCTATTCTAGCAAAAATGGCCTTCCGACGTCCTTTTGATAGACATTTGGCTTATTTTAGGCAAGAATAGCATCACCCCACTTATTTATAACAAAATAAAAAAATTTGATATTTTTTGGCTATTTTTGCAAAAAGGTATGGTTGGACCCGTCAAGGGTTGCCTACGTATCTCACATCCGGTAAGAATTAGACCAGTGTAGTTCGGTCAAATTATTTTTAGAACAACTATATATTTTTTAAATTTTTGGGAAAATTGAATTATTCCATTGAATCAACAATTTCCTCAAAATTTGGACAGAGTTTCGACAGTACTTGAAGATCGGGTTTCCTCTAAAATTGACAATTATTATTTTTCTCTTTCTTTCCCTCAATTCTTTTCCCTTTTCCTAACCGGTTAGCATGATGGCCCAAGACAAATAAATGCAACATATAATCATGATGGTCTTTTCATATTCAGCTCACCTGTCCTAGACGGACCCAACCCTTGTGTTGAGTCCCCTAAGTCAGATATGATGCAAATAATAGTCCTATTTCTAAGTTTAATATCCTGGTTTTATGGTTCTAGACTGTGCACCCGAGCGGACAACTCGAGTCAAGGAGGGGGCTACGTAATAGGGACCCGCGGGATCGTCCGGCTTAGTAACTTGTCCGGCCTCTTTTCTTATTTGGGTACGACACTAACAGAATAGGGAGTCTCAACTAGTAAGCACATCTCCGAAGGTAAGAAGAGAAGAGTTTTCAGCACAATTTATATACAGTTCAAGTATTATCAAAGCGGTAAATATTTAGCATATTAATCATGAACATATAGGAAAATAAGATATAAACAAATACATCAATTTAACTGAGCTCGAATTCTGAAACCCTGAACCAAAATTCTGGGTTTCTTATCCCATGTAGAGTCGCCAGAGCTGTCATGCCTCATTTTTACGTTACACCCCGTGAATGGTATAATATGGAGCTTTCCAATTAAAGGACAATTAGAACGAGATCGATTATTATTTACTCAGAGTCACCACATGGGAAATTAATTGTGTCCCAAGTCACCGGTTAAATCCCGAATTGAGGAAAAGATGACTCTATTAATAGTCTGCGAACCAGAAATTCGGATAAGGAATTCTATTAACCCGGGAGAAGGTGTTAGGCACTCCCAGATTCCGTGGTTCTAGCAAAGTTGCTCAACTATTGTATTTTATTTTATCTGATTTTTATATATGTTCTACTTTTGTGTGCCTTTTATTGATAATCCGCTTTTATTTATTATTATTTTTTAAAGACTTGCAACGTCGTGAAAATGCACCTCGAACCATGCCGTACCAGTACACCCGTGGCTTTTGGCTCATTTCAGCTCTGTTGAGATTTGGATTTGGGTCACGCAAGGGTGCACCCTTATTAGGATGGTAAAATTTATTAAATACGCACTGATCGTAGCAAACTCAACCCGAAGGTATGAGCGGGTACAAATACTCTTACCCGAATAGTGGTTCGGGGTCAATTCCTCAGGGAGTTAGATATTGGTGTGAAGAATTACGTTGCACTAGTATTGGATTTTAGCTTCTAGTTTGTCTTCAAGGATTTTTGGTGTTTCCAATTTATAAACTATTGTATCAACTACTATTGTGAAATATAGATTATGCTAAGGCTAATTCTAATTGTAATTTGCTAATAGGAAAGGGGACTAGGGAAGTAGCTTATGCCTAGGTGGAATAACTAATGGGTATAGAAATTCAATGCGAAGATGATGTATGGGATTATCGGATAGCCGTTGCTCTATACATTCATTATCACACCTCGCGGTAAAGAGAACAATTTTCCCCAATTGACTCTCTCGAGACCAATTGGGTAGGCTATTTGCCCAAGCACTTTAGGCTCAAGTGGGGTAATTACTCTCTCGAGGTTTATACCCGTTACTTGGGACTACCATTCTCATGGGTCCATCCCAAGTCCTTGTTGGGATTGATTGAGAGGTTTTAGACTCTCTTTCTCAAGTAGAGCCCAAACCCACAAAAATAGATTTCATGTTTGCAACCACAAAATCCCAATAAAAAGCATTCAATCAACCCAAAACCAATCACCCACAATCATCCTTGTATTTAGTAATCTAACCCACCAATTACCCACACTAGGGTTGGGCTACAACCCTAGCTATAGGTTTAGCTAGCCATAGAAATTCAAGAATATGAAGAAATTGAAGATAAAATTTGACATGGTAATTAATTGTAATTGAAATCTAATGTTATACTAATACAAAATTGCCCAAAATAGACATATCTAAGTGTCCTACGAGCTCAGCCGTCACTGTGCAATATTTGACATAACCTAAAAAAGAAAAAGAAGCTATTTATACTACCCTGAAATTCCGGACAAAATTGCCCCTGCGGAACTCACGCGGACCGCAGATTTTTATCGTGCGGCCGCGTAGGGCATTTGGTCTACTGAAGGACTGCTACTGGAACAGGTCACGCATACCACATACATTTGTCACGCGGCCGCGCATGTACAGTAACACGGACTGCGTACATTTGGCATGCAGCCGCACTGTATAAATCTGTAGAAAACAAACTCTCTGATCCTTTACCCACGCGGGCCATACTGATTTGGCACGCGGCCGCGTGGGACTTGTTCCTTAAACATTTTAGCTCTGGTCTTCTTCATTGCGGATCGCACACTTGTGGATGGTGTCCGCGTGGATCTGCATGGGAGATTGGCCTTCTCTGATCTTTCCTGCGCGGCCGCACACCAAATCAGTGCGGTCCGCGCAGGTGGAGCTTGGACTTGATTGATCTCTGAATAATCCTGTGCGGTCGCACACCAAAACAGTGCGGTCCGCACAGGCTTCCTTGAAGTCCTTCTACTCTTCTTTGACGTTGTGCCGGTTTCACTCCTTTTTGAGCTACTTTGACGATATCCATCCTTTTTTCGCTCAAACCTGCAAAATAGTGCACTTGTAAGCAATTCAAAGCCATTTAAATACATTTTATGCACAAATCTAAGGCAAGAAGGGGTTTAAAAGCATGCAAAATTCCTAGTTATTAACTCCCCCAAACTTAAACCTTTGCTTGTCCTCAAGCAAATCAAAACTAAGACCTAACCTTTAGAGAAAAGACACCAAAACACCCCTATTTGCCTGGGGGTAACCTCACAAACATCAATTGGGACTAACAATTGCCCCTAATGCAAATGTATCATTGACACCTTTTTGAAAATTTGAAGCTTTGTGGTTCAAGTGTGACACAAGAGCTTCGAGGGTTGACTCAATCCATCAAGGAGCCTTTCTCAAAACACTTTGGTTATTGTGGACCCTAAACTCATACATCTTCGGCTCTCCCTAAGTGTACCTCACCTTTTGGAGTATTTTCACACATTTCAATGTAGAGGATTTCACACTCGCTCTCTCAAAGAAGAGACCTTAAGCCCGACACTAGGTACCATAGGCTTGCCCTTTATGTAAGTATCCACTAATGTAGGCTCTTCTCAACTTGAGATCATATAGGACTTTTTGGGAGTCATTGTGAAAGCTTTTTGGGTAGGGTAGGAATTTGGCTCTTAATGGTTCAACCTTCCCTAAAGCGCTTCTTTTGATTCATTTATGGAACACCTTTTTGACTCTTTTTGACATTTCCTCTTGTAAGGGGTGAAAGAGAGACACCATGGCACTCTTCCGTTTTGCAATTGACACTTCTTTCTTTGATCATTTCATTCTCATTCTTCCTTCTTCCCTTTCACTTCTCAACTCTTTTTGGTCCCCCCTTTTGGGTCTTTTTCAACTTTTTGCTTGTTTTTCTCTTTGTTTCCTTTTTCTTCATGCCCTTTTTTTTTTCTTATTGCTTTTGTGCCTTTTTGCCACATTGGTGCCTTTCTTGTTCTTATCTTGTCTTCCCCACCCCCAAACTTATACTTTTGCAATCACTTTAAGGGAAGATTTTTGGGTGCCAAGAGAGGGTCTAAATTGGGTATAGGCTTGCACTTTGGTTTATGAAGAAATAAGGTTTTTGGCTTAAAAGGGGTGACTAGGGATTCATTTATTGGTAGGTTGGAAAGAATGATTCACGGTATGTTCATTTGGATCAAATATAGCCTACACTCACTTCTCAAGTCAAGTTTCACCTAGGATTTTGCCTCAACAAACATTCGGGGCAAGTTCTAGACCATTGGTACGGTGCTTGGGCTCACAATTCTATATTCTCACCATACTTACACTCAGAGATCACCAAAAATGGAGTCGAAGGCCCACAACAACCTCGGAATAGATTCAAGCACACTTTGGTCCATATGACCAATCGATGGTTGTTCGATCAACACAAGATTCTCAAGGCCACAACTTTCACCAATCTAGACACAACTTGATGTCTTTGACCATAAGATCAGAGGCAAATGTGCTAGGCCTAAGTGAAGTTCGCCCGAGGTACCCTTAACTAACAAAAAGTTTGAAAATCAAAAAGAAAAAGGAAACAAAACTGACTCAACCCTTAAGAAAGTTGTCACGCTATCTATCATAGGTAAGAGCCACCCGGTTCACACATTACTTTACCCTTCAAAAGAACCATGGCATTAAGAAAACCAAGGGTTGATTGAAAGCTTATAGCAAAATCTAATGATTCTACAAGAATAACCAAAAATGAAAAGTCAAATGAAAAGTCAAATGAATATGAACAAAGATAGATCCGAATATACAATCAAAAGTGAGATCAAAATGTTAAAATATATACAAATACCACATCTACGAATGTACTGAATGTAATCAAATATATACAATCCAAAATCGAAAACAGTAGGGCACACCCCCACGAATAAGAGATAGCATTGTCCCCAATGCTAAGTACCAAATAAGCATAAAGAAAGGATATAGATGGCCCCTCAAGCCTGATCAACTGGATGACTCTGACTGGCTCTCTCGTCTGCTGTAGTGGTGGGGACCTCAGACTGGTCCCCAACCTCCTACTATGCTGCTGGGACAGGTGCCTGCTCTGGAGGAGGCTCATCTGCTGCTGTGGGTGCTGTTGTGGGTGCACTGGAAGGCCCCTCATGTTGCTCAGGAGCTACCATGATCACCACTCCCTCAGTGTTGGGGAGCTTCCTCTTCAAGCGTGGCCTGGGCTCGTCCTATGTCTGCTCTGCCTGTGGCTTTATGGCCGGCTCACCAAATAACAGATCTAGGGGCAATTGATCATCTACCAACTTGTCCACATGATCCTTTAGAGCTGCAACTGACTCCGTCGAGGCCTTGGTCTTCCTCAGCTTCCTATGCTCCCTAGTAAGGCTCTTGAGTGCCTTGTTGTGTGAGTCAACCGCCTCAGCCAGACTATCCTGCTTCTTCATCATCTTTTCCTGGTTATCCAGGATCTTCTTCAAAGTATCCTCAATAGAAGTTGGGACCTCCACCGTCACTGGTACACTATAGGCCTGAACCACTGTCGTAAAAGTGGACAACTTGGATGTCGTAGCTGACATCCAGTTGTTCAAACTGGTCAATGTGTAGGACAGCTGGTTGGCAGTGAACCGGTGCGTCTTGGAGACTGGAATCTCCGGATCAGCTATAGAGGAGGAAGGTGCTGTAGATGGACCTGGAGGGAGTGAAGTGGTCTGCTCAATGGTAGTGACAGCTGGCTCCTCAGACTGGTCAGCTGTGGTGGAAGTGGTGGCTTGGCTCTTCTTGGCCGTCTTAGGGTTGTCCGGACCTTTTTGATCATACCACGAATAAGCCCCCGCCTGAGGCACCAGAACATCAAACTTCTTTCTTTTCACTTTCAGCTCTCTAAAGTACAATGTCAATGTGTTGGGGAAGGGGTAGTTCGTCTTGGTCTCGTGGCCCACATTTGAGATGACCCTATGCATGATATTTCCCACATTCAGTGGGAAGCCGGCCATGATCGAAGCTACCAACACCGATCTATCAATCGGTACTGAATGGTCATGAGTGGTGGGATCCAGACGGTCGTAGACAAAGGTCAACCACCCTTTTGCTTCGAAGCTGAGGGTGTTCCTATAAATCTTCTCTTGTGCCTTTAGCCACACCGGAACAGTTCCGGGAGCCGCTAGCACTTCTTTTAACCAAGGTCGGGCCTCCTCCTTCTGGGCTAACTTCTCCAGATATTGGGATTCATCTTCATCCGTGAACCCCAAGAATTCATTGAGTCACTTCCCATCCAACAACACAATTTGATCCCTCACTTTTGTGGTGGTGGAATCCCGGACTAGATGGTGGATGTTGACATAGAACGCTTTAACCATATGCTCATTTGCATTCTCCACCCGCTCTTTAAAGAAACTCCAACCCTATCTCGTATGGAACTGTGCTTGCACATAAGGGTTGTGCGGAAGCAAGTCCACATCTATGAATCTCCTCTCCGGGATCAATATCCTCTTTGGCCACCACTCTCTGAACTTGTGCCATGCTAGCTCACTGACAAATCGATCAGCCCACTCATTTGGATCTCTTGTCCACTCTATACCACCCACCTGTGGATCACCTCCCTCTGCCTGACCTCCACTCTCCCATGATAGTGAAGCTGTGGGAGAAGTGGAGTATTCATCATCACTATTCTTCTCAGCTCGAGACTCATCTGGTCTGATACTACATTGACTAGCTTGGAAGTGGCAGCTGTGGGTTGGTCTTTTTCTGGAGATGATGAAGCCATATTGGGTACTGAGACGGACATGTGGGAAGGGGCAGACTCTGAGGTGATACTTCTGGAAGGAACGTAATCACTCCCCGTGGAATGAGAGGCCGCTCTGTCAGCTTCCCGAATCAACTTTCGGGTTTTCTTAATGTTTTTCCGGACCTCCGGGGTGAGTTTTACGATCCTTTTGCCTTTGCCCCCTCGGGAGGGACCACCCCTCCCAGGTTGTTTACCCTTACGTTGTGCTATATGTTTCTTCATCATTGCCTGCAAAAATACAGTCTAATTTGGTTAGTCGAAGCACGCGAGCAGTATACAATGATAGAA
Source organism: Nicotiana noctiflora (assembly GCA_032618575.1). NCBI lineage: Eukaryota > Viridiplantae > Streptophyta > Magnoliopsida > Solanales > Solanaceae > Nicotiana > Nicotiana noctiflora. Next base: position 379,920 of record JASVEL010005958.1, on the reverse strand, counting down.
GAATATATACAGAACAGTCATAGTAAAGAGTAGAGTCCACGCGGACCGCAAAATTTTGCCATGCGGTCCGCACAGGCTAAGCAGCTATAAGCAATATCCTCTGAAGTTGACTCATGCGGACCGCACTAATTTGCATCGCGGCTGCGAGAAGTCAACGCTGACCGCACACTTTTGCCACGCGGTTCGCACAAGCTGAGCACTTGATTAATAAACTCTGTGAAGTTGACCCATGCAGACCGCACTGATTTGCATCGCGGCCGCGTGAGGTCAACGCGGACCGCCCATAAATGGATGCAGTCTGCACAGAAGAAATAACCATATTCTCAATCTCTGAACCTCGGGCATGCAGTCCGCACTGATTTGGACCGCGGCTGCGTAGGTATGGCTCCTCTTGAAAGTCAAGCACGCGGACTACACAACAAAAGTGTGCGGCCGCGTAGGGAAAAAGCAAAACTGACATGGTACATTTGTTCAATTAAGTCCATTGTTTTCACATCACGTGTCCTAGGTGTCCCTACTAAGTTATTTTAACAACAAACTTAGCCCTAATTCTATAACTATCATGCTTGATCCTAATATTATAAACCAAAAGAGGAAAAATTCAAGAAATTAAGAAGTTATTCTAATCATTGATTAATTTATATACACTATAAAGTAATGAAGATAATGAATTAAAGATGAAATGTTACCAAGAGTAGTTGAAGCTGTAATTAAAGCACAAAAGACAAGAATGAACAGTTAAAAAGACCTCAGAAGGAAATTTGGCCAAAAGGTTTAATGAAGGCCAGAGGTCCCTATTTATAGAAAAGGACGTGGGACCCTTCACTTACCCACTTGCGCGGCCGCACACTTTTGGCACGCGGGCCGCGCAAGATTTAACCTGTGTTCATTTTGCTCAGCAAAGTCATGCGGACCGCACTGATTTGTGTTGCGGCCGCGTGACAAACATCAGAAACCTTCTTGACTGATTAGTTTCCATGCGGACCGCACTTATTTGGTGCACTGCCGCATGGCAAACTTCAGAGAACTGCTCAAGTGACTAATTTCCACGCGGACCGCACTGATATGGTATGCGGCCGCGTGGCCAATCTTCAGAGACCTGTTGAATTTCCATCTTCCCTTGTCCACCCCACGCGGACCGCACACTTTTGGCATGCGGACCGCGTGGGTTTCCTTAGGCTTAGATCATTGACTCAAACAATCCACGCGGACCGCACTAATTTGTTGTGCGGCCGCGTGACCAAACTTCAGAGAACTGGTCACTTTTGTATTTTCCCTGCATTATTTCAACATACTCCCTGCAACACTTTACACACTGTTAGCTCAAAAATCCTATCCTACTGATGAAGTAAACAAAGAAAAAGAAAAAGACATAGGTTGCCTCCCAAGAAGCACCTGATTTAACGTCGCGGCACGACGCAAGTTACCATTCCATCACTTTAAGTGCAAGAGCCACAACCTGGCTGTCATCCGACTTCCCCAAATAGTACTTCACCCGATGCCAATTAACTCGAAATATTTCACCATTCTTGTTGTTTAAGTCTAGATCTCCAAACGGGGTCACACCTACTACCTCAAAAGGACCACTCCACTTTGACTTGAGTTTTCCCAGAAACAACCTTAACAGGGAATTGAAGAGAAGAACCATGTCACCAACCTTGACCTCCTTGATTCGAGCATATTTATCGTGAAGGTACTTCATCTTGTCCTTGTATAGGGACGAGCTGGAGTATGCATGAAATCTAAACTCGTCAAGCTCATTCAAATGATCAACTCGGAAATTAGCTGCTACATCCCATTCTAAGTTCATCTTTTTCAATGCCCACATTGCTTTGTGTTCGAGCTCTACCGGAAGATGACAAGCCTTACCAAACACCAACCGGTAAGGAGACATACCAATTGGCGTTTTGTAGGCCGTCCTATAAGCCCACAAAGCATTATCTAGTTTCTTGGACCAATCGGTCCTATTTGCATTGACCGTCTTAGACAAGATGCTCTTGATTTCCCGGTTTGAAACTTCAACTTGACCGATTGCTTGGGGATGGTATGGGGTAGTGACTTTGTAATTAACTCCATATTTGGTCAACAATGAATCGAAAGCCTTGTCACAAAAATGAGAGCCCCCATCACTAATGATAACACGGGGGGTCCCAAATCTTGTAAAGATGTATTTCTTCAAAAAGTTCACAACACTCCGGGCTTCGTTGTTAGGAAGAGCCACAGCTTCTACCCACTTCGAAACATAGTCCACTGATACCAAAATATATGTGTTTCCACGAAAACTCACGAAAGGTCCCATGAAGTCAATGCCCCACACATAAAAAATGTCAATTTCTAGAATGGTGTTTAGAGGCATCTCATCTCTCATTGAAATTCCACCAGCTCTTTGACATGCATCACAGCTCTTCACTAAATCACTAGAATCCTTGAAAATTGTCGACCAATAAAATCCACAGCTCAAGACTTTGGAGGCCGTCCTCACTCCCCCATGATGGCCACCATAGGAAGAGGAGTGGCAAGCCTCCAAGATTCTCATTTGTTCGCTCTCCGGGACACACCTTCTAATCACTCCATCCGTGAAAATTTTGAAAAGGTACGGATCATCCCAATAAATGTCCAAACTATACCGCTTTAACTTTTTTCTTTGGTTGGAAGAGATCTCACATGGAACCACACTTGACACAAGGAAGTTGGCTACATCGGCGAACCACGGCATATCATTCATTGACACTGCAAGGAGTTGCTCATCCGGAAAAGAATCATTGATTTCAAGGCCATTAGATGGCCTCCCCTCCTCCTCTAGACGGGACAAGTGGTCCGCCACTTGATTCTCACTACCTTTCGGTCAACAATCTCTAGATCAAATTCTTGAAGGAGAAGTACCCATCTCATAAATCTTGCTTTGGAGTCCTTCTTTGTCATCAAGTACCGACGGGCGGCATGATCGGTGTGGATAATCACCTTAGCCCCCATAAGATAAGGACGAAATTTCTCCATGGCAAATACAATGGCTAGCAACTCCTTCTCTGTGACGGTATAATTCCGTTGAGCCTCATTTATCATTTTACTTGAGTAGTACACTGGGTGGAACATCTTGTTGAGTCTTTGGCCAAGTACCGCACCTACCGCCACATCACTTGCATCGCACATTAGTTCAAAGGGCAAATTCCAGTTGGGTGCGGTAATGATGGAGGTAGTAGTCAATTTATGCTTCAAAAATTCAAAAGACTCCATGCATCTCTCATCAAAAACAAACTTTGCATCTTTCTGCAAAATTTTACACAAATGGTTCACAATCTTGGAAAAATCTTTTATGAATCGCCGATAGAACCCGGCGTGCCCTAGGAAACTCCTCACCCATTTGACAGAGTTAGGGGGAGAGAGCCTTGAAATGACTTTAATTTTTGCCTTGTCGACCTCAATACAATCTTTCGAAACTTTGTGCCCCAAGACAATTCCTTCTCTCACTATAAAGTGGCACTTTTCCCAATTAAGCACCAGGTCCGTATCTTCACATCTAGCCAATACACGGTTCAAATTTGCCAAGAAATCATCAAAGGAATCTCTAACTACACTAAAATAATCCATAAATATCTCGAGAATGTATTCCACCATGTCGGTGAAGATCGCCATCATGCACCTCTGAAAAGTGGCTAGGGCATTACACAATCCGAATGGCATTCGAGAGAAAGCGAATGTGCCATAGGGACATGTAAAAGTTGTCTTCTCCTGATCCTCTGGGGCAATGAGGATTTGATTGTACCCCGAATACCCATCCAAGAAGCAATAATAAGCTCTACCCGCCAGTCGGTCCAACATTTTATCCAAGAACGACAATGGAAAATGATCCTTCCTTGTCACCTTGTTAAGCTTTCTATAATCCATACAAACTCTCCAACCCGTAACAGTACGAGTAGGAATTATATCATTCTTTGCATTGGTGACAACTGTTATTCCACCCTTCTTTGGAACACATTGGACCAGAGAGGTCCAAGAACTATCCGAGATGGGGTAGACCACCTCGGCATCCAAACATTTTATAATCTCCTTCTTGACAACCTCTTGCATAGCCTCGTTCAATCTTCTTTGGTGCTCAAGTGATGGTCGAGCATTCTCCTCCAATATTATTTTGTGCATGCAAAACGCGGGGCTTATTCCCCAAATGTCCGCCAAAGTCCATCCAATCGCTCACTTGCGCTTTTGTAAGACTGCCAAAGTGGCGTCAACCTGCATGTTAGTCAATCAAGAAGAAAGAATGACTGGCAAAGTGAAATTTGGACCCAAGTACTCATACCTGAGGTGAGGAGGAAGTGGATTCAACTCCAACACCGGCGGCTCCTCAATAGATGGCTTTGTGGGAGGAGTCTTGCGATTCTCAAGATCCAATGATAGCTTCATTGGCTCATAAGTGTACGAGCCCATACCATGCAAGGCATTTGCACATTCCACACATTCGGCATCTTCATTGACCTCCATGTTTAAAAGTACCGCCTCAAGTGGATCCTCAACATTGATCATGGCGGTTGTGTCATCTACTATCACCGCCATGACAATGTCCACAAACGAGCACACTTCAGTGCTATTTGGTTGGCGCATGGATTTGCACACATGAAAAACCACCTTCTCATCACCAACCCTAAATGTCAATTCTCCCACTTCAACATCCACAAGAGCTTTCCTGGTAGCCAAGAATGGCCTACCAAGAATGATAGGGACTTCGAAATCAACTTCACAGTCAAGAATAACAAAATCAGCCGGTAGGATAAACTTGTCAACTCTCACTAGCACATCGTTAATAATTCCCAAAGGCCTCTTCATAGAACGATCTACCATTTGCAACCTCATTGATGTTGGACGGGGTTGTCTAATACCAAAGGTTTTAAACACGGAGTATGGCATGATATTGATACTAGCACCCAAATCACAAAGTGCTTTGGCAAAACTAGCACTTCCAATTGTACAAGGGATGGTGAAGGCACCGGGGTCTTCTAGCTTAGGAACCATGGAATAAACTATGGCACTCACTTGGTGAGTCATCGTTATTGTTTCACAATCCATCGACCTCTTCTTCGTCACCAAATCCTTCATAAATTTCGCATACCCGGGCATTTGTTCAAGTGCCTCCACCAAGGGCACATTAATGGTCAAGCTTTTAATCATCTCTATGAACTTCTTAAATTGATTATCTCCTTTTTGCTTTGCCAATCTTTGAGGATATGGTGGAGGAGGCCTTGGCAAGGGTGCCTTGGCCTTTGGAATAGATGGCTCGGGAATATCAATAATGTGTTCCCTAGACGCGTTCACGGTATCTTGGGACTCAATCCTGGCCTCATCCTCAATTTCAATCCTCATATAATTTGTTGCAATAGGCTCAACCACATGGTCATCATTCATTTGCATGTCATCATCATTCAAATAAGCTCCCGCATCCACAACTCGATTCTCATTTGAGGCATTTACAACACCGCCTCTTCCACTCCTAGTTGTCACGGCCATCACATGATTGTTCCCTCCCTTCGGGTTCACCACCGTATCACTTGGTAGTGCACTTTTAGGTCGGGAGTTCAAAGATTGAGAAAGTTGGCCGATTTGAACTTCCAAGTTCCGGATTGAAGTATTATGAGAAGCTAGTTGGGCATCCGAATCTTGATTCTTTTTCATCATTTGCTCGAACATGATTTCAATGCGACCCATATCATTGCCCGAAGAACTTGATCCTTGTGAATGGAAAGGGGGTGGATTGTTGGGTTGTTGGTACATAGGAGCTTTTTGAAAACCTTGCCCCCGATTGTTTTGATTGCCACCATTGTTCCAACCGCCTTGATTGTTATTGTTCCCCCAATTGTGATTGTTGCCACTCCAGTTACCACCACTATTTCCTTGATTGTTCCAATTATTGCCTTGATTGTTCCACTCTCCACAATCATTCCTATTGTTGTTATTATTCCAATTACCTCTTCCTTGTTGGTTCCCCCGATTGCCTTGGGAACGCCATTGTTGATTGTTTGGATTCCCTCTATCGCCTTGGAAATTTTTCACATATTGACAATCTTCATCTTGATCATCAAAGCCATCATTAGATAATCTTCCATCATTGTTGTTCTCATTTTGGTCATATTGGCTTTGTTGCGCTTGTTGCCCTCTATTCCTTCTTTTCAACATTGACACATTTTCCATAAAATTCACTTGGCGTAGATTTTGCACTTGTTGAAGTTGAGCTTTCGCCAATTGATTCATGGTTGTAGTGAGCTCGGCAATGGCTTGTTCATGTTCATGCAACTCTTTATGTAGAAGAATAACATTTGGATCTCCTTGAGGTACATTCGCCCGACTTTGCCATGCCGATGAAGTGTCAGCCATTTGGTCCATTACATCACATGCTTCCTCCAAAGATAACTTCATGAAATTGCCTCCCGCTAATTGGTTCACAATGCATTGGTTCGCCGTGTTGATCCCCCTATAAAGTTTGTTGAACCATAGCATCGGTCATGTCATTGTTAGGGCACTCTTTCACCATAGTCCGATACCTCTCCCAAATTTCATGCAACGGCTCCCTTGGCTCATGCCTAAAGGCTAGAATCTTATCTCTCAATGCCGCCATATGAGTTGGGGAAAAGAACTTGGCAATGAACTTATCCGCCAATTCGTCCCATGTAGTCATTGAGTGATTCGGTAACCTCTCCAACCAATCTAGCGCCTTACCCCTCAATGAGAAAGGGAAAATCCGCAATCGCAAAGCATCTTCGGACACATTGGTTTGTTTGCTTCCCCAACAAGTATCTATGAACCCCTTCAAGTGCTTGTAGGCATTTTGATTGGAGGCGCCCGTAAAATACCCTCTTTTCTCCAATAGTGTCAGCATCACATTTGTAATTTGAAAGTTCCCCGCCCGGATTCGGGGAGGAGCAATGGCACTAGCATATCCTTGATTTGTCATTGTTCTTGGTGTAACCCTTGGCGGTGGCGGAGGAGGGTCTGGAATTTGGTCATGTTGATTAGCATTAGCATTTCGATCCCTTCGTGGTACATTTTGTACCGAAAAGTCATCTTGCTCAAGATCCTCTACCTCCTCCCCCGCCATGGCATCGCCAAGGGGAAGATTAGCATTTGCCGCCATTTGTACCTATTAAATTGATTCAAGAAAATTAGTAAAAGAAGTAAAGAAGAAGCAAAACACAACATTAGCAACGCAATTAATCAACACCGTTTAACTCCCCGACAACAGCGCCAAAAAGTGATCGTAGCAAACTCAACCCGAAGGTATGAGCGGGTACAACTACTCTTACCCGAAAAGTGGTTCGGGGTCAATTCCTCAGGGAGTTAGATATTGGAGTGAAGAATTATGTTGCACTAGTACTGGATTTTAGCTTCTAGTTTGTCTTCAAGCATTTTTGATGTTTTCAATTTATAAACTATTGTATCAACTACTATTGTGAAATCTAGATTATGCTAAGGCTAATTCTAATTGTAATTTGCTAATGGGAAAGGGGACTAGGGAAGTAGCTTATGCCTAGGTGGAATAACTAATGGGCATAGAAATTCAATGCGAAGATGATGTATGGGATTATCGGATAGCCGTTGCTCTATACATTCATTCTCAGACCTCTCGGTAGAGAGAACAATTTTGCCCAATTGACTCTCTCGAGACCAACTGGGTAGGCTAATTTGCCCAAGCACTTTAGGCTTAAGTGGGGTAATTACTCTCTCGAGGTTTATACCTGTTACTTGGGACTACCATTTTCATGGGTCCATCCCAAGTCCTTGTTGGGATTGATTGAGAGGTTTTAGACTCTCTTTCTCAAGTAGAGCCCAAACCCACAAAAATAGATTTCATGTTTGCAACCACAAAATCCCAACTAAAAGTATTCAATCAACCCAAAACCAATCACCCACAATCATCCTTGCATTTAGTAATCTAACCCACCAATTACCCACACTAGGGTTGGGCTACAACCCTAGCTATGGGTTTAGATAGCCATATAAATTGAAGAATATGAAGAAATTGAAGATAAAATTGACATGGTAATTAATTGTAATTGAAATCTAATGTTAAACTACTACAAAATTGCCCAAAATAGGCGTATCTAAGTGTCTCATGAACTCAGCCGTCACTATGCAATATCTGACATAACCAAAAAAAGAAAAAGAAGCTAGTTATACTACCCTAAAATTTCCGGACAAAATTGCCCCTTCGGGACTTACACGAACCGTACACTTTTGTCGTGCGGCCGCGTAGGGCATTTGGGCTACTGAAGGACTGTTGCTGGAACAGGTCACGCGGACCGCATACATTTGTCACGCGGCCGCGCATGTACAGTAACGCGGACCGCGTACATTTGGCATGCGGCCGCACTGTATAAATCTGTAGAAAACAAACTCTCTGATCCTTTACCCACGCGGGCCGCACTAATTTGGCACGCGGCCGCGTGGGACTTGTTCCTTAAACATTTTAGCTCTGGTCTTCTTCATTGCGGACCACACACTAGTGGACGCGGTCCGCGCGGATCTGCATGGGAGATTGGCCTTCTCTGATCTTTCCTGCGCGGCCGCACACCAAACCAGTACGGTCCGTGCAGATGGATCTTGGACTTGATTGATCTCTGAATAATCCTGTGCGGCCGCACACCAAAACAGTGCGGGCTGCACAGGCTTCCTTGAAGTCCTTCTACTCTTTTTTGACGCTTTGCCAGTTTCACTCATTTTTGAGCCGCTTTGACGATATCCATACTTTTTTCGCTCAAACCTGCAAAATAGCGCACTTGTAAGCAATTCAAATCCATTTAAACACATTTTATGCACAAAGCTAAGGTAATAAGGGGTTTAAAAGCATGCAAAGTTCCTAGTTATCACGCACCTAAGGTGACTACGCAATTATTAAGTTTGGGGACGACTGTGGAATTAGCTAAACAGTCTTCCCAATTTCTACAGATTCTTGTATTGTCGTTATTTTGAGGGCCCCGTGTATTTTATTCTTAAACGAGGCTCATCCTATTTATTTTAAGAGGTCAAGCCTATGGTGTGCTACATTTTCTACTACTGTTTTTGTCTTATTAAAGTACCAAATAATTCTGCCTATCTATGATTTGTGTTTTTATTTCATTTATGTTCAGGCCTTCGTGTGCTTTGGGCGTTGAAATCAGGCCAGTGAAGAAACCGAGCACAGCTGTGCGCGGAGGCTCATTCTAGCCCAGTTCATACACGTTGGTTTATTCAAATAGGCCATGAGGCTATTGCTACTGGATACGAGCCTTTCTGCCTGAGTCATTCCCATATTAGTAACGTGACTCCAAAATAGGCACAAAATATGATAAGTAATCTAGTAGTGGATTTGCAGGGTTATTATAATTGCTATATATTATCAGTTTCGGTCAATTATTAGCTTATCAGCTTGTTTCATCTAATCTAAATCCTATAACTATGTTTTGTATGATTTACGTATTAAACTATCATTTTCTACAACAGATATTCTACAGTCATGGTTATTATAAGTTACTTCCCAAAGTCATGATTACTAAATCCTTTATTCTTATAACAGAACCTTTAAATTCAAGTAATTAAAGTAAAATACACTGTGTTCATAGCAATTTACGATCATGACTCTAAAATCATGACAAATTGCTCTAGTATAGAATCTACTTCTACTTTTTTAGCTTTTTGAAAGCTAAAAGTGTTAACGAAATACTGTTAACAAGGAATAATATCGACAAATTATTTGATTTCCTTTTCGTGTTGTTGTAGATGCGATATAAATCTCTCAACATACTATCACATAGATTATAAGGATTGCGGACAAAACATGTGAAGGCTGGTTTTACCATTTAGTTTATCACAAATGATCCTACGTGTTTTCTAAACTTCATTATAGAATTTAACCTAATCGAATTTCTAGGTTTTTGACTTCCATACCTACCTAGATTTCAAATAAGATACCTATTAACAATCCAGTCCAGTGCAGTTTATTTATACAAAATAATGTCAATTTGACCTAGTAACTAATCTAACACATGAATCTATCTTAATGCATGAATAATAAAAAAACATGAATGACTTCTAGTTTCTATTGCGCATGTAAAGTCAAATCTTATACCTTCAAACTTGATTTCTGGAATTACAGAAGTGTACCAAAAAAGGCGAAATAAATCCGATGTGTTCTAAAGCAATAACAGGACTCCAGCAACCAATAAACCACAGCAAATTCAAAGTGAGTGCACAACAGCCATATTTGATCACAAAAGCCTAAAGAAACAAACAACTTTCTAGGGAATAACCTTAGCAATCAATTTTTGACCAGTATCCAGCAGGAAAGCCAATACGAGTTGAAATCAACCAGGAATACATCAGATCAACCACAGCAGTTTCAAATCAATCAGAAATCAAACGAATTTCTAGGTCCTTTTTAGTGATTTCTAGGGTTTTTGAACAGGGAAAAGGCTGAAGAAGAAACTGAAGAAAGAAGACTAGGGTTTCTCTGAATTCCAAAACTCTAAACTTCAAAAGACTTAGAAATGAGACCCCAAGGGGTCTATTTATTGATTTAGATTTGGAGGGAAAATCAAATTCCGTTAATTACGAATCAGTCCCCCTTTTATTTCTCTTATGCCCTTATACTTTAGCTTGTTATTTAATTGACCACACTTATTTATTAGAAATTGTATCAATACCCCAATCTAGAACCTTCCATCCTAGTGCAATTCCTATTCTACCCCCACTTTCTTAGAAAATTTACTAAAATACCCTCTTCATGTGCCCAAATTTCCCTTAATCCTCTATATTTATTACAATTAGACCATTTTTCCTTTTCCAATCTACCCATACTGCTTAAGTTTTATTACTAGTGGTCCTTTTTATTTCCAATTTTACCCCTACCTCTTAACATTTATTACAACTAAGACTTTTAACCCCTTTTCTCTTTCCCTTGATTAATATAAACTAATACCAATTTCAGGGTTATTTATCAACTATAACCAAGTGAACAATTATTCAAACTAATCAATTCCACAAAACTAAAGTTATTTTTAACAAATATCAATACTTAATCAAAATCACAAGATCTAAACATGAGTTCAAAAAACCTAATTTCTAACACATCACATAAATCAATACGAATTAGTCAAGATCTATTTAATACTGAAGTGTAATATCTAATACTCCCTCCGTTTTAATTTACGTGAACCCATTTGACTGGGCACAGAGTTTAAGTAAAGAGAGAAGACTTTTGATCTTGTGGTGTAAAATGAGGCACCTTTATTTTGTGTGGCTATAAATCATTGCATAAAGGTAAATTGTTTCCAAATAAGGAAAGAGGTCATTCTTTTTGGCACGGACTAAAAAGGAAATAGGTTCACATAAATTGAAATGGAGGGAGTATGATTTTAGCAATTTAATGTGATTCAAAAACTAAAAAATAGCAAGTAGTCAGACAAAGGAAAATCAAAACAGAGGTACACACATGCGTAAAAACAAAATAAAAAAATCAAAGGTAAAAAACACTTAGTTTTTCTTCATTCCTAGGGTTTTATCCCTTTTTTCCCTTTTTCTTTTTTATCGCGTGACTAGTGTTTCCCCAGGTTTTACACCTTTTCTTGAGCTCTAAGACTCTCTGGGATTCCGATTTGAATTTTTTGTAGGTTTCCAGTTGTTTTTGAACCTTAAGATTTATTGGAAAGGGATCCAGGAAGGGAGAAGGTTATTTGGGGGTAACTTTGGGCTAGGGTTTTTAATGGTTGTTCACCGGAGTTAGGTTTCCGGCGAGACCTTTCCCCAAATTCGAGTAGATTCAGGCTTATTTGAAAGAAACAAAAGAGAGGGAGTGAAAGAGAAGGCTAACGCGGACTTAGGGTGTAAAGGGGGTGGTGAATGGTTAAAGTGACGTTTCCCGCCGGTAGGGTTCTGGCGGGATTTAGAGGCAGCTCAGGTAAGAAGGAGAGAAGGAAAGGATTTTAGGGCAGCTAGGGTTAATCGAATATGAACGATGGGGTGAAATGAATACATGGGGGTATATGTTTTGGTGTATTAAACGTGTGATGATAGCTTTGCACTGTTGGATTAAACCAGATGAACGAACAAGATCATTCCTCTTCCATATGATGTCGTTTGCTTAATTGAGAGCCTTATCCTCTTCCGTTGGATGAATCAAATTGACGGCTCAGATTGGATTTGATGAAACAACATCGTTTCATTTATTAACGGAATTAGGCCTAGACGTTGGATCAGTTATCATCAATGTCCTAGATTTATTGGACCAAAACGGTGTCATTTGAATTTTAACAGGTGCCGGCCGGGTGGACTGGACTAGGTGTTGTTTTGAGCTCCAATTTTGTATTATCCCAACATTTTTGTATTGCATTTTTCTTATTGTATTTTGTATTTTGCCCTTTTCTTTTTGTATTTCTTCTCTTTGTATTTTGTATTGTATTTTTGAATTTCAGTATTTCCATTTTCTGTATTTTCTGTATTCTCTATTTTGTATTTATTTTGATTTTATTAAAATTGTTAAACCAACTACTTCTATTTCATGTCAATTTTCAATCGAAACACAAAAATGGTATTTGGATTTTCTTTAAATTGTTAAAAAAATGTATTAACACCTACTATATGTGAAAATGAATTTTCCTAAATGCAAATGCATATTTTTGTATTTTTATATTTGATGCTCAAATGACATGAAAACAATTAACACAAAATTCACACAAATTGTAAAAATAAGGAAAAATTATTTATTTGAATTTTATGGGAATAACTCATATGTAGGGTAAAAATCACGCGCTCACAGCTGCCCCTCTTTGCTCGGAAACACGAAGAGTTTCCGTGCAAATATATGTGAGCAAATATGAGCAATTTTTACCCGTTCGAGTTCTATTGTGAAGCATTTTGAAAAGTTTTGACCATACTCTGCTTTAGAGGTTGCCTACATATCTTGGGCTAAATAAGAATCAGGTTACTGTAGTTCGGGAATGTCTGGTAGCTGGGACTACTTGGGACTGTGATCTCACTACTGTTGTTGTTGTTACTGCTGACTGACCCCTTATTACACCATGGTAAAAATAAAAGAAGTTAGCCTAAGCTATGACTTAGGAATTACAAAAATCCTATCTATGTCTTCCGACTTGTTCTTGCGTTGCCTTGAATTTGTATCTTGTATTCTTCCAACGGCATTCTTGTAGTTGCCTTGAATTTGTGTCTTGTATTCTTCCAACGACATTCTTGTTACTGCCTTGATGGCGTTCAACCACTTCAATTTGAAATATGTGTCCACTTTCTAGGTGGTCTCCTGCTTGCGATTCCTTTTAAAATATATTCCCTTGTTATCCAGGTGGGTTCCTACTTGCGATTCCTTTTTTAAAAATGTATTCCCTTGTTATATTGGTGGGCTCCTGCTTACGACAAAACAAACAACCAATGAAAATTTTTCTGCCCCAGTATGGTGATTGGGCATATCATGTTATCAGATGTCAAAACTAAAACCATGATTTAGATTGTACTTCGCTTGTTTTTCAGGTGGGTGCCTCCTTACTGATTTTTAAAAATATGTTCCCTTTTTTTTTCAGGTGGGTGCCTGATTTCTAATTTGAAAGATATTCTCTTGTTTTTTAGGTGGGTGCTTGGTTTCTAATTTGAAAGATATTCCCTTGTTTTTCAGGTGGGCGCCTGCTTACAACTTGCTTGAAATATATTCCCTTATTTTTCAGGTGGGCGTCTGCTTGTTGAAATTGAAAAGATATATCCTTGTTCTTCTGGTGGGTGCCTGCTTACAACTTGCATGAAATATATTCACTTGTTTTTTAGGTGGTCGCCTGCTTGTTAAAATTTGAAATGTATTCCCCTGTTCTTCAGGTGGGTGCCTGCTTACAACTAAAAAAGACAAAGAAATTTTTTTCTGCCCCAGTATGGTGCTTGGGTGTACCATGTTATCAAATATCAGGATTTAAGACTAAATTTCAAATGATACTTCCCTTATTCTTCAGGTGGGCGCCTGATTGATGTGCTTGAAAAACTATTCCCTTGTTTTTTTAGGTGGGCACCTGCTTACAACATCCAAAACAAAGAAACGTTTCTACCCCAGTTTGATAACTGGGTGCAGCATATTATCATACGTGCAATCTGAAAACTAAAGATTATAATTCCCTTATTCTTCAGGTGGGCGCCTGATTACTGAGGTTGAAATGGATTACTTTGCACATTATTGCTTTCTTTTGAACTGTCTTCCCTTATTTTCCAGGTGGGTGCCTGATTGCCGAAATTTGTGCTCCCTTGTGACTAAAATTTTATCTTAGGCGAAAATTCCATCGGACTAAGATTTTCATCTTAGGTGAAAGATTAAACAGACTAAGACTTTATCTTAGGTGAAAAATTTATTAGACTATGGTTTTCATCTTAAGAAAAAGATTCAACAGACTAAGATTTTCATCTTAAGAGAAAGATTCAACAGACTAAGATTCTTTCCTTTTATCTTATGCGAAAAATTCATCAGACTAAGATTTTCATCTTAGGTGAAAGTTCTAACATACTAATATTCCTTCCTTTTATCTTAGGTGATAAATTCATCGGACTAATATTTCATCTTAGGTGAAAATTTCAACAGACTAAGATCCTTTCCTTTTATCTTAGGTGAAAAACTCATTAGACTAAGATTTTCATCTTAAGTGAAAGATTCAACAGACTAAGATTCTTTCCTTTTATCTTATCTTCCTCCGAAACTTGTTTTATCTACCTTCCAACTTGAATTATCCTCCTTCAGAATCACTCCCTGAAACATGGTGTTTCAATACTCCGAAATATTACTTTCCTTAAAACTGGTGTTTCCTTCCGGAGAACTACTTCTCTCTCTTTTCTCTTTGTAAAAACAATTGTGTTGACCTTCATGTTCTTCAGCTGGGTACTTGAACATGACAGAAAATTTTCTGCCCCAATTTGATAATAACATTTTCGTGCCCCTGTTTCAAATCAAAGAAAATTCTGTCAGTTTAAAATGAGCTGGTTGGTTTGTGGCCTTTAACTTTGATGATGATTGTTCTTTCACTTCCCCTGATAACTGATTTCTTTCGACTATACATTTTTCACCGTCCTTGTTACATAAAACACTTCTTATTTGTTCAAACTCGAATCCCTTACGGCCTGCCATTTTACCAATTCATCATGTTCATGACAATTGCCATCCCTCTCAAAGTGTATGTTGTTCCTTTCTTAAGGATCCCACAAACTCCGATCTTGAAGTCTACTGTTCCTTCAGTGATTTCATTTGAAAACATTAGTCATTTCTTGACCGACTTCTTCCTTTGTTAGTATATATGCCTTCTCTCCGTTCGAACCCCATACTTCCATTTGTTATATTGTTCACGAGTTGGCACTTTGCCGATCTTTGTGTCTCTCACGAACCCCAAAACATTTTTAATTGTTACCCACTTCATTGCACATGTTGCTCTTTTGGTTTAAATCACTGGCTTTGCCTTTGAAGTCTTTATTGTGTCATCACTAGTCATGATAACTTTGATTTCCTTTTGGGAAGTTTTTGATTGTCATTGGCGTACCACTCTTTGTCAATCCTATCTCGGGACATTCCTTTGATCTATTCACCTTCATCTGTTGTGTTGTTTTCACATCGAGCCTTCATATTTCAATGATTCCCAAAGCACATTGACGGATAGCAACTCAATCATGTCTGACATTTTTCCTGACTTACGACAATTGATGTGTTGGCCAAATCCCATCTCGTGCAATTGGAAAGTTTGGTGGAAAATTTTGAAATCATTTCTTTATTTGTTATGTCCCGACAAACTTAAGGAGATGGGGTAAAACAAGGTGGGAAGAATAGAGAGAAAGGAAAATGGAAATATACAATTCCTAACAAAAAACTTACAAAGGAACGACCCATCGAATTTGAATATCGAATCTAGCGACCTTGACATGCACTTTCAGCCCTTTCTGTATAGCAAATCTGATATTCATCTCTTGTTGCAAGTTCTTCCGTGAAACTGGTCTCAAATACTCCATTTGCCCAATCTGATTCATAATCCTTAGCCGACTTGTAGTGCCCATAGGGTTTTCACCATTAAGCCTCTCTTATTTTTGATTTTTTTTCTCTCAACTCACCGTCGCCTTATGGTGTCCGTGAGGATTTTCATCGATAAGACTCTCCCATTTTGATTTCGCTCATCTTGGAGTCCCATGGTGGTTCTCATTATATTTTTAATTCACTATTTTCCTTTTTCGGACTGGAGTGTTGCCCCTGATGTGATTCACCTTTGCTTGCTTGACTCGGTATTTCTTGAAGATTGATCGGAAGGTCTTTCTTTGGACCGTAATGTGGCTTTAGGATGGGTTTTAGAAAGAAAGTTATACGAGCTCAAAATTTATAACGTGGGTTAAATATTACAACTTCCAAAATCGTATTTCTTCAACAACCATAACTCCTGCCCCAGTTTCATTCTTTGGGGATTCTTGGACTTTTCTTCTGTTGTGACTGAACATCAGTGAGGCTACCTATGTACCCTTTCGGGATCAAGTCAAAACGTAGTTCGGATCATAAAATCGCTTTATTGTTGCGATGTTTCCTTCCTCCCATTATTTTTCTTTTCTTTGCATTCTTTTCTTCTCTTTTCTTTTCTTCTTTTTCTTTTCTTTTCTTGTTCCTTTCTTTTCTCTTTTTCTTTCTTTTATTCTTTTTCTTTCTTTTCTTTTTCTTTCTTTCTTTTATTTTCTCTTTTTCTTTTCTTTTTTTTTCTTTTTTTTCCTTTTCTCTTTTCTATTGTTTCTCCACTTGATTTCCCCGCTCGATCCTTGATTTTTGTTGTTGATTCCCAAAGAGGGATATGAAAGAAAAATATAACAAGGCTCAAAGGGATAACAATGGATTAAGTGTTTGGATAGCAGAACGAAATGCCTTTGTCATTCCAATCTCAAAACATACCAAGTACCAAAAACACCTTTCGACTGATCCACATATTTGCCGATTCTTACTGCCATTGGGCAACAATCTCGATACCACGAATGGTCCCTTTAGCCTTGGGGTACTCTTGTCTTTGGCTTTAAACCGATGAAGCATGATACATTTCAATTGCATTTCTTTACATTTTATTTTTTCCAGTTTCACTTGGTTCAGGCTTCAAAGTATTCCAATATGTTTCATTTCTTCCAAATATCTTTACATTGTTTCATTGCTAAATTGACTTTTAGACGAGGCCGAGAATTATGTGCATGTCATGTCAACAAAATCAATATAAAAGGAATTGTATAATGATTAGAAATGGAATGACTAAATATGACGGGAAACGGAGAGTTGTAACTGAGGGGTTGAAACAACAAAACGAACAAAAAAATGAACAGACTAGACTCGAATATAAACCTAGACGGCACTAAACAAATTTACTACTAAACAAAGCAAAGTGGAAAGATAGAATGGTTTTGACTCCCAAGACAATGTCCAGATTACAACCTTAAAATAACCCGGGCAACAGAAATGACACAAAAATAAACCACCAAAACTCCAAGAGATGGAGCGCCTTCCCAATTACCAAGCATGGCATTTTAGCCACTGAGTTCTACATTAATGTTGCCAAGACCACTATCTATTTCAATATCTTCAAATTTAGTTGACAATTTCACAAGAAGATTCTCATCCCTCACGTCACCGGGCATCATTCCCACTAGGTGAGCCTCATCATGTATTGGATGCATCATGATATTCTGAATGCCATTGTCTTGAATCAAATTTTCCTGGATCATCCTTTCTATTTCTCTTTTCAAATCCCGATATTTTTCCACATTGTGCCCTAGAGCATTGGAGTGGTATTCACACCTTTTAGATGAGTCAAAGCTTCTCGCGCGTCGATCTACCTGATTTGAGGGAATGGGTGCAATCATGTCATGTTGTTTTAACTTCTCAAACAAGCTTGCATAGGACTCTCCTATTGGTGTAAAATTATCTTTCAACTTCTATTCCCTTCCACACCCCTGGCTTAGATGTGGGTTATAAGGTACTTGAAAATTTTGCGGAGGCTGGTGGAGATTTCATGATATTCGTGCTCGCTTTCTTGAGTGATTTGAGGGTTGGGCAATATATTGGACTGGATCAACAAAGTATGGAGGGTTCTGAGGCGGGTAGTAATGCTTAAGGGGACCATGGAAAACCTGATGGGACTGCATATACCTTCGAGATGTTCTCTTATGACCTCTTCTTGAACCTGATGTCATCATGATTTCTTCATCCCTCCCATTCACGTTCCCAAATTCAATTTAGATAGCCAGAGCTGCATCTTTGAGAGCTGCTTGACTTATAATTCTGCCTATATTCAGACCATTTCTCCCATTTTGATTATTTCTTCAAAGGATTTACCAACTGCGGACATCATGTTTTGAAATTGATCTGGCTCTTGAGCCTGAAGGAAAACAGTGACTAACTCGTTATCATTCATGGGCAGCTTAGTTCTAGCTGTCTGCTCTCTCCATTTGATGGCATATTCCCTGAATCTTTCAGTTGGTTTCTTTTTCAGTTTAGAAAGGGAAATGCGGTCTGGGGCGATGTCGATATTGTATTGAAACTGTTTAATAAAGGCCTATGCCATGTCATCCCAGACGTACCAACAAGACTTGTCTTGATCCCAAAACCATTTAGATGCTACTCCCGAGAGGCTTTCCCCAAAATAAGCTATAAGCAATTCTTCATTTCTTCCCATACCTCTCAATTGGTTGCAATACCTTTTCATGTGGGAGATGGGGTTTCCATGTCCATCGTACTTTTCAAATTTGGAACCTTGAAACTAGGCGGCAAGTGGAAATCGGGGAACATACATATATCTCTTAAGGCAACACTCTTTTGACCTGCCATTGCTTGCATGTTTTTCAGTTATTGTTCTAATCTTTTCACGCTTTGGGCTATTTCTTCGTGTACCCTCTTTCGGGTAGGCTTCTCAATGTTTGCAGGAAGATCAAATGAGTACGAGTGGTACTCGGGAAAGTGGTACTGTTCTTGCTGTATAGCAAATTGTGATTCATGAGAAGGTTGTCCCTGGCCATTGGCCCATGCTTGACGCATTTTGGTCATTTGTTGTTTCAGTGTTCTATTTTCCTCAACCACAGTAGACCCTTGTTGAACTCCCTGACCCCGAGTCTTTTGAGAACTTGTAACAACTTCGATGTCAGTTATCATTTTCCTTGGATATTGTTTTCCAGTTTTACCACAACTAAACACCTCGACTTTCTAGATTAAAAAAACGAAGCCACCATGTTAGCGTTAAGGTATTTCACTTATTGATTTTCTTTGTTTTTCTGCTATTTTCTTTTCTTTTTACCTTTTTGCGGGGTTTCCCCCTTTTTTCTTGTGTTATGGTCGAATCCTATGTGGATTGCCTAGTATCATGACCCCGCATGAATCAGATCGAGCGTAGTTCTTGCAAATTAATGCAAAAATAAAGAGATATTTATTTTGATTTTTTTTAATTTGTTTTCTTTGAAGAAAAATTATAGAGGCCTACTTTAACTACAAACTTGATGAAAATTTTCATATTTTATGGATCGTGGGGCATCACTCAGTATCACAACAGATTTCCACAAGACTAAGAATATTTTTGATGTCAATTATGACTGTTTTTACAAGATTGAGCATGTTATGGCTTATTTTGGCAAAGTGGCTATTTTTGCAAAATTTTATTTAAGAAAATAAACTCTAAAATTTTCTCATCCTTGGCTTATGGGACATCATTTGGCATCGCCACAAGTCAACACAGGACTTAGAAGTTTTTAATGTCAATTGACTATTTTTATTAAATTGGCCATGTTACGGCTTATTTTGACAAAGTGGCTATTTATGCAAAAAAATTTAATAAACTTGAAAATTTCTCATCCTGGAGCTCATGGGCATTATTCGGCATCACCACAAACCAACACAAGACTGAAAAAGATTTAATGCCAATTATGGCTATTTTTGCAAAGTTTTGTTTGAGAAACTACAAATTCGATGATTAAAACTAAATCGAAACAACTTGGGGCCCATGGGGCATCATTCAGCATCACCACATGCGAACACAAGACTGAGGAAGTTTTAATGCCAAATATGGCCATTTCAGCAAAAATCGGCCATGTAATGGCTTATTTGACAAAGTGATTATTTTTGTAAAGATGAATATGACTCTAACTTGATTTTGCAGATATGGTCTTTTGACAATTCCACGATGGATATTTTATGGCTGTACCCACAAATTATTAAAAATGACTCAAAGTGGCTATTCTTTCAAATACGGCCTTCCAGTGTCCTTTTGAGGGACATTTGGCTTATTTTAGGCAAGAATTGCATCACCCGACTTATTTATAACAAAAACAAAAATTTTGATATATTTTTGGCTATTTTTGCAAAAGGTGTGGTTAGACCCGTCAAGGGTTTCCTACGTATCTCACACCCGGTGAGAATCAAAACAGCGTAGTTCGGTCAAATTATTTTTAGACCAACTATATTTTTTTTAATTTTTGGCAAAATTGAATTATTCTAACTATTTTTCGATGATACAATGAATCAAAAATTTCCACAAAATTTGGACAGAGTTTCGATAGTATTTAAACATCGGTTTTCCTCTAAAATCGACAATTATTATTTTTCTCTTTTATTTCCCTCAATTCTTTTCCTAATCGGTCAGCATGATGGCCCAAGACAAATAAATGCAATATATAATCATGATGGTCTTTTCATATTCAGGTCACCTGTCCTAGACAGACCCAACCCCTAGGTTGAGTCCCCTAAGTCAGATATGATGCAAATAATCGTCCTATTTCTAGGTTCAATATCCTGGTTTTATTGTTCTAGATTGTGCACCCGAGCAGACCACTCGAGTCGAGGAGGGCTCTACATACCGAGGACCCGCGGGATCGTCCGACTTAGTAACTTCTCCAGCCTCTTTTCTTATTTGGGTATGACACTAACATAATGGGGAGTCTCAACCAGTAAGCACATCACCAGAGGTAAGAAGAGAAGGGTTTTTGACACAATTTATATACAGTTCAAGTAATATCAAAACGGTAAACATTTAGCACATTAATCATAAACATATTGGAAAATCAAGTATAAGCAAATACAATAATTTAACTAAGCTCGAATTCTTAAACTCTGAACCGAAATTCTACGTTTCTTATCCCCAGCAGAGTCGCGAGAGCTGTCACACCTACTTTTTACGTTATACACCGTGAAGGGCATAATAAGGAGTTTGTCCAATTAAAGGATAATCGGAACATGATCGATTATTATTTATTCAGCGTCACCACTTGGAAAATTAATGGTGTCCCAAGTCACCGGTTAAACCCCGAACTGAGGAAAAGATGACTCTGTTAACAGTCTGCGAACTAGAAATCCGGATAAGGAATTTTGTTAACCCGGGAGAAGGTGTTAGGCACTTCCGGATTCCGTGGTTCTAGCACGATCGCTCAACTATTGTATTTGATTTTTATCTGATTTTTATATATGTTCTACTTTTTTGTGCCTTTTATTGACAATCCGTTTTATTTATTATTATTTTTAAAGACTTGAAACGTTATGAAAATGTACCTCGAACTACACCGCACCAGTACACCCGTGGCTTTTAGCTCATTTCAGCTCCGTTGAGATTTGGATTTGGGTCATGCAAGGATAGGCCCTTATTTGGATGGTAAAATTTATTAAAATACGCGCCTAAGATGACTGCGTAATTATTAACTTTGGGGACGACCGTGGAATTATCTAAACGGTCTTCCCAATTTCTACACATGCTTGTATTGTCATTATTTTGAGGGCCCCGTGCATTTTATTCTTAAACGAGGCTCATCTCATTTATTTTAAGAGGTCAAGCCTAAGGTATGCTACATTTTCTACTACTGTTTTTGTCTTATTAAAGTACCAAATAATTTTGCCTATCTGTGATTTGTGTTTTGATTTCATTTATGTTCAGGCCTTCGTGTGCATTGGGCCTTGAAATCAGGCTAGTGAGGAAACAGAGCACATCTATGCGCGGAGGCTCATTCTAGCCCAGTTCATACACGTTGGTTCATTCAATAGGCCACGAGGCTATTGCTACTGGATATGGGCCTTTCTGCCAGAGTTAGGCCCATATTACTAACGTGACTCCAAAATAGGCACAAATGTGATCACTAATCTAGTAGTGGATTTACAGGGTTATTATAGTTGCTATATATTACAAGTTTCGGTCAATTATTAGCTTATCAGCTTTATTTGATTCCTATTGTTTCACCTAATCTAACTCCTATAACTTATCAGCTTTATTTGATTCCTATTGTTTCACCTAATCTAACTTCTATAACTATGTTTTGTATGATTTACGTATTAAACTATCATTTTCTACAACATATATTCTACGATCATGATTATTAGCAGTTACTTCCCAAAGTCATGATTACTAAATCCTTTACTCTTATAACAGAACCTTTAAATTCCAGTAATTAAAGTACAATACACTATGTTCATAGCAATTTACGATAATGACTCTAAAATCATGACATATTGTCTCCAGTATATAGAATCTACTTATACTTTTTTAGATTTTTGAAAGCTAAAAGTGTTAACGAAATACTATTAACAAGTAATAATATCGACAAATTATTTTATTTCCTTTTCATATTGTGCTAGATGCGATATAAATCTCTCAACATACTATCACAGGGATTATAAGGATTGCGGACAAAACATGTGAAGTCTGATTTTACCGTTTAGTTTATCACAAATGATCCTACGTGGTTTCTAAACTTCATTATAGAATTTAACCTAATCGCTTTTCTAGGTTTTTGACTTTCATACCTACCTAGATTTCAAATAAGACTACATATTAACAATCCAGTCCAGTCCAATCCAGTTTATTTGTACAAAACAATGTCAATTTGACCTAGTAACTAATCTAACACAAATCTATCTTAATGCATTAATAATAAAAAAAATAGGAATGACTTCTATTTTCTATTGCTCATGTAAAGTCAAATCGCAAACCTTCAAACTTGATTTCTCGTTATAGAAGTATTCCTGGAAAGGCGACATAAATCTGATGAGTTCTAAAGCAATAACAAGAGAAGGATCATCAATAACAGGACTCCACCAAATAATAAACCACAGGAGATTCACAACGAGTGCACAACGGCCAAATTTGATCACAAAAGCCTAAAAAACAAACAACTTTCTAGGGAATAACCACAATAAACAATTTTTGACCAGTAAACCAGCAGGAAATCCAATACGAGTTGTAATCAAGCAGGAATACAGCAGATCAACCACAACAGTTTCGAATCAATTAGAAATAAAAGGAATTTCTAGGTTTTTTTTAGAGATTTCTAGGGTTTTTGAATAACGAAATGGCCGAAGAAGAAACTGAAGAAAGAAAACTAGGATTTCTCAGAATTCCAAAACTCTTAACTTCAAAAAACTCAGAAATGAGACCCAAGGGGTCTATTTATAGATTTAGATTTGGAGGGAAAATCAAATTCCGTTGATTATGAATCAGCTCCCTTTTATTTCTCTTATGACCTTATACTTTATCTTGTTATTTAATTGACCACACTTATTTATTAGAAATTGTATCAATACCCCAATCTAGAACCTTCCATCCTAGTGCAATTCCTATTCTACCCCAACTTCCTTAGAAAATCTACTAAAGTACCCTTTCTGTGTGCCCAAATTGCCCTTATCCTCTATATTTTATACAGTTAGACCATTTTCCCTTTCCCAATCTACCCCTACTTGTAACGATCCGGCTGGTCATTTTTAGAATTTACGCCTTGATCCCCAATTAACAGCTTTCCCTAAGTTCATTTCTAATATTTTGGTTTGCCGAGATGTTCGGTTCTAGAATTCGGAGTGTTTTGGGATGCTTAGTCCCTAAATGAGAGCTTTATAGTTGAAAAATGGCCCGTATTCGGAATAGTGTTAAGACAACCTCGGGACAAAAATTCGATATCCGTTAGCTCTGTTAGGCAATTTTGGGGTTGGGAGCGTGTTTGGAATATATTTTGGAGGTCTGTAGCTCATTTAGGCTTGAAATGCCGAAGTTTGAAATTTTTGAAAATCCGGTCGATAGGTGAGATTTTGATCCGGGGCCGGAATGGAATTTTGACAGTTCCAATAGCTTCGTTAGGTTATTTTGGATATGTCTGCAAATTTTCAAGTCATTCGGATATCGTTTGGTTGGGTTTTTATTGGATATTGGTTTCGGAAGTTTTAGTTGAAACTTAGGCTTGAATCCGCCTTAATTTGATGATTCTTGTGTTTAACTGTATGTTTTTATGATTGGAACAAGTTCGTATGATGACTTAGAGTGGATTTGTACTTTTGGTTGAGGTCCCGGGGGCCTCGGGATGAGTTCGAGTGATTAAACAGGAAAATTTTGGAAGTGTAGCAGGTCTGGCTTCTGTCTCCTGTTGTTTTCACTTCTGCGGAACTTGGATCATAGAAGCGAGTCCGCAGAAGCGGCGAAGGAAGCTCAGGTGCGAGTTTGTGGGGGGTGAGCTAAGTCCGCAGAAGCGGACCAATGTTCGCTGAGGTGAGCCCGCAGAAGCGGACAGGAGCCCGCAGAAGCGATGAGGTCGTTTGGTAACCTTTCGCAGAAGCGGACAAGTTTTAGCGTAAGCGGTGTCGCAGAAGCGACTGAGAGTCTGCAGAAGCGGAACTCGAGTTTAAAGCAAGGGTCGTAGAAGCAACCAAGATTCCGCAGAAGCGAAACCGCTGGTGCATTCCAGGTATCGAAGAAGCAAAAATGCCTAGGGTTTAATGTAACAGTGCTCATTCGAATTTTAGAATTCTTTCGAACTTAGAGGCGATTTTGGTGATTTTGAGGAGAAATCAAGGGGTATCATCAGTTAAGCACTCATGGACTCAAATTATGTTAATATATTGATAAACCATGGATTTAACCTCTGAAAATGGAGGAATTAAGGTGTAACAATGGGGGATTTTGCTCTAAGCCTAAGAGAATAAAAACTGTTGATTTGAATGAGCAAATGGACTCCGATTTTGATAAATTTTATATAGTTAGACTCGTGAGAGTGCGAGAGTTCTGAAAACCTAAAAATATTTCGATTCAGAGTTGATAGTTGGAGGGGTATTTTGATCATTTTACCTATTTTCGCGCCTTAGCTTTAATTTTAACAACGTACTTAGTTTCTTGTGATGTTATTTACACTATATAATTGGTTTGAATAGATTTGGGCCTCTCGGAGTCGGATACTCATGGCAATGGCTTTATTTCTTAGGGGTTTTGTAGTGCGATTGAGGTAAGTGGCTTGTCTAACCTTGTGTGGGGGATCTTCTCCCCTATGATATATTATGTGTTGATTTAGATGCCTTGTACACGAGGTGTCGGGCGTATACTTGCGCAAATTGTTGCAACATCCACTTTACTTGAATTGCTCAATTAGTGTTATCTCTGTTATTCGATTGGTTTAATTGCAAGAATTATCCTGTGTTAGCTAGGGAAGCATGATTAGATAGGATTAACTATCTAAATGCCTACTTGTCTTAATTGAATTTCCTAGAACATGTTGATACTGGATTTGATTGTTAATCGTAGCAGTGTATTTCATTTCTCTCTGTGTTTTCTCTTATTTGATTCTGTTTCTGTTATGTTTATTACGGGTTCAATTCCTGGAGATCCGGTGCTACTGAGATATAGGATTGCGGGTTCAATTTCCCGGAGATCCTGTGATACTGATATAAAGGGTTGCGGGTTCAATTCCCGGAGATCCTGTGATACTGATATAAAGGACTGCGGGTTCAATTCCCAGAGATCTTGTGATACTGATAAGGACTGCGGGTTAGGTTCAATTCCCAGAGATCGCGCGATACTGATATATAGGACTGCAGGTTCAATTCATGGAGATCCTGTGATACTGATATAAAGGACTGCGGTTTCAATTCCCGGAGATCCTGGCTTCTGATATATATATGGACTGTGGGTTCGATTCCCGGAGATCCTGAGCTGTTAAGTATAACTAGATTGCGGGTTCAATTCCCGGAGATCCTGAGCTATTGATTTTGTACTTGTGGTGTTGATTTCTCTTTGTTAGCTTAACTGCAAATGACTTGTAGTTTCTATCTCATTTAGCTGTTGTTTCAGATTTACTCATGTTTTACACTATTCAATTTATTATTATTATTATTATTATTATTATTATTATTATTATTATTATTATAATTATTATTATTATTATTGTTGTTGTTGTTGTTAATATTATTATTATTATTATTATTATTATTATTATTATTATTATTATATTATTATTATTATTATTATTATTATTATTATTCTCAGTAGGGCCCTGACCTTCCTCGTCACTACTCCATCGAGGTTAGGCTTCACACTTACTGAGTACCACCGTGGTGTACTCACGCTACTCTTTTGCATACTTTTTGTTGTGCAGATCCAGGTCCATCTGATCAGGCACATTACCGGTGATCTAGGAGTATTTTTAGAAGACTCGAGGTATGCATCTGTTGCGTCCGCAGATCCGGAGGGTCTTCTTCTGTTCTTCCCTAGTGATGCCAGTTATTCCTTTTTATTTCGGTTGTATAGATACTCTTGGTGGATAGAGCCACAGTTATACTCTCTTTGCCTGTGTCCGTGAGTTTCCGGGTCTTGGAGGTTATATATTCTAGAATTTTGGTAAAGTGTGTGTGCCGAGTGGTACCTATTACATTTTCTATGATATTTCGCTGTTATTTTTTTTTGTTTGTAAAAGCTGTAAATTCTGCATTGTGTTAGGCTTACCTAGTCACGAAGATTGGGTGCCATCATGACAGGTTCACAATTGGTGAACTAGGGACGTGATAAGTTGGTATCAGAGCTCTAGGTTCATAGGAGTTACGGGACACAGGCCGGTTATTTAGACTCTCGCTGATCGATACAGAGACGTCCGTATTTATCTATGAGGAGCTATGTAACTATTTAGGAAACTCTTCATTTCTTTTGAATTCCTCGTCATGCAATATTTTGGCACCAAATCTAAACTTGTGTCTTCCATTGTCTCACAGATGGTGAGGAAACATGCTACTCATGAGGATTAGGCACCCGCGCCCCTACTACTGCCGTTAGAGGCTGGGGCCGGGTAGAGGCCGAGGTTGTGCCCGAGATGTAGCCATAGCACCCGCGCACGCTGTTGATGAGGCACCACCGGTAGATCAGGTTGGAGCGCAGGCACCTAGTACACCTACTACAACTAGTACGACTCTAGCACTCCAGAATACTCTAGCCTAGTTTATGAGCATGCACACTACTCTAGCTCAGGCGAGGTTGCTTCCTCTCGATGCAGCCACATCTCAAGCCAGGGGAGGGGCCCAGACTCCCGTATCCCGCACTCCTGAGCAGCGAGTGCCCATGGAGCAGGTTCTAGAGGTTATTCCTATACCACATGCCGCACCAGTACAGCCTGGAGGTGGGTTAGGTGCCTCCGAGGATGAGTAGCGCAGGTTGGAGAGGTTTAAGAAGTATAATCCCCCAGTTTTCAGTGGTTTAACTTCAGATAATGCCTTGGGATTTCTAGAGGAGTGTCATCGCATCCTCCGTACTATGGGTATAGTGGAAACTATTGGTGTTTCTTTTACTGCTTTTCAGCTTCGAGGGGCCGCTTATGACTTGTGGCGCACATATGAGTTGGATAGTCCAGTCAAGTATGCCTCGCTGACTTGGACACAGTTTTTTGATATATTTTTGAGGGAGTTTGTTCCCCAGAGGCTTAGGGATGCTTGGCGTGCGGAGTTTGAGCGGTTGCGCCAGGGCTCTATGACTGTATCTGAGTATGCCATCAATTTCACTTGGTTAGCCAAACATGCACCGGCTTTGGTTGCCATGATCTGGGAGAGAGTGCAGAGGTTTATTGAGGGTCCTATTCTGCCTATCCGGTCTAACATATCTAGAGAGCTAGATATGGATGTGCCATATCAGCAGGCGGTGAGTATTGCCAGACGTATTGAGGGTATGCTTGCTAGAGAGCGAGGAGAGAGGGAGGCCAAGAGGTCTCGTGAGTTGGGTCATATCTCTGGTGCCCGTACTACAGCAGTCGGTCGATTTGGTAGGGGTTATTTTAGTCGTCCAATTCATTCAGCATTGCCAGCAGCTGGTGGTGCTCCAGCTCCTCCAGTACCTCAGGTACCTCCAAGGGTCAGTCCAGCGAGAGCGGGGCCAGTCAGACACAGCCACCGTGTCCTCCCAAGGCTTGTTATGAGTGCAGGGATACTCACCATCTGGTTAGGGAGTGCCCCAGGCGTGGGAGAGGAGCGCCTCCACAGACTTCACAGCCTCAGCATGGTTCACAGGGTCAACAAGCCATCATTCCAGCTCCAGCTGCTACCCCACCTAGCCAGCCAGCCAGGGGCAGGGAATAAGGTGATAGAGGCCGCCCTCGAGCAAGGGGTCAGGCCAGATTTTATGCTATTCCTAGTCGCACCACAACTATTGCCTCTAATTCTGTTATCACAAGTATTATCGTGGTTAGTCACAGAGAGGCATCGGTTTTATTTGACCCTGGTTCTACGTTTTATATGTGTCCTCTTAGTTTGGTTCACATATGGGTGTGCCTTGGGATTCTTTGAGTGCCCCCGTTTATGTTTCTAGACCGGTGGGAGATTTTTTGGTTGTGAACCGTATGTATCAGTCGTGTTTGGTCACTATTTGTGGTTTTAAGACCAGAGCTGATCTTTTATTACTCGGTATGGTTGATTTTGATATTATTCTAGGCATGGACTGGTTGGCATCCCATCATGATATTCTTGATTGTCACGCCAAGACCGTGACGCTGGCTATGCTAGGCATTCCATGTATTGAGCAGAGTGGTACACTAGATCACAACCCCAGCCGTGTTATTTCCTTTCTCAAAGCTTAGCGTATGGTTGAGAAGGGGTGTGCTGCTTATCCAGCTTATGTGAGGGATGTCAGTGTTGACACCCCTTCTATTGATTCAGTCCCAGTGGTACATGATTTCTCTGATGTGTTTCCAATTGATCTCCCATGCATGCCGCCCGATAGAGATATCAATTTTGGTATTGACTTATTGCTGGGCACTCAGCCCATTTTCGTTCCTCTGCACCGCATGGCTCCTCCTGAGTTGAAGGATTAGTTACATGAGTTGTTGGGTAACGGATACCCAGTGTTTCGCCTTGGGGTGCTCCTATGTTGTTTGTGAAGAAGAAGGATGGTTCTATGGTGTGTGCATTGACTATCGCCAGTTGAACAAAGTTGCAGTGAAGAACCGATATCCTTTGCCACATATTGATGACTTATTTGATCAGCTACAGGGTGCACGGTGTTCTCCAAGATTGATTTACGCTCTGGTTATCATCAACTGAAGATTCGGGGGCCAGATATCTCGAAGACTGCCTTCAGGACTTGGTATGGTCATTACGAGTTACTCTTTATGTCTTTTGGGCTAACTAATGCCCCAACAACTTTCATGCATTTGATGCACAGTGTATTCAGGCCATATCTTAACTCGTTCGTGATTGTTTTCATTGATGATATTTTGGTATATTCTCAGAGTTGGGAAGAGCATAAGAAGCACATGAGGATAGTGCTTCAGACTCTGAGGGAGAAGCAATTATATGCAATGTTCTCTAAATGTGAGTTTTGGCTGAGTTCGGTGGCATTTCTAGGCCACGTGGTGTCGAGCAAGGGTATTCAAGTGGATCCGAGGAAGTTGGAGGCCCTGAAGGGTTTGCCCAGGCCCTCCTCAGCTATTGAGATTCGTAGTTTTCTTGGTTTGACAGGTTATTACCATCGCTTTATGGAAGGGTTCTCTTCGATTGCAGCACCTATGACCAGATTGACCCAAAAGGGTGCCCCTTTTCAGTGGAGAGAAGAGTGTGAGGCGAGCTTCCAAAAGCTCAAGACAGCTTTGGCTTCGGCCCCTATCTTGATGTTACCTACCAGTTTGGGGTCCTATACAGTTTATTATGATGCCTCATGGGTTGGACTCAGAGCAATATTGATGTAGGACGGTAGGGTGATTGCCTATGCGTCTCGACAACTGAAGGTGAATGAAAAGAACTACCCTGTCCACGATCTTCAGCTAGCTGCCATTGTTAACGCCTTGAAGATTTGGCGTCATTATTTGTATGGGGTTCCTTGTGAGATTTACACTGATCAGCGGAGTTTGCAGCACTTTCTTAAGTAGAAGGACCTGAACATGCGTCAGAGGAGATGGTTGGAGTTGTTAAAGGACTATGATATGACTATTCTTTATCACCCGGACAAGGCCAATGTGGTTGCCGATGCCTTGAGTTGTCGGGCGGAGAGTTTAGGGAGTTTGACATATCTACCAGCTTCGGAGAGACCTATGGTGATGGATGTTCAGGCTTCTGCCAGACAGTTTGTTAGATTGGATCTTTCGGAGCCCAGCCGGGTTCTGGCCTGTATGGTTTCTCGGTCTTCTCTATTTGATCGCATCAGAGAGCGACAGTTTGATGACCCTTATTTGCTTGATCTTCAGGACAAAGTTCGGCGTGGTGATGCTCGAGATGTCACCATCGGGGATGATGGAGTGATCCGGATGCAGTGGCGTATTTGTGTGCCCAATGTGGATGATCTTCGAGAGTTGATTCTAGCTGAGACCCATAGCTCGCGGTATTCCATCCATCCGGGTGCCGCGAAGATGTATCAGGACTTGAGGCAGCACTATTGGTGGAGGCGGATAAAGAAGGATATAGTTGACTATGTTTCTAGGTGCCTTAACTACCATCAGGTGAAGTATGAGCATCACCGTCCGAGTGGGTTTTTACAGCAGATTGAGATCCCAGAGTGGAAGTGGGTGCGCATCACCATGGACTTCATATCTGGACTTCCACGGACTGTGAGGAAGTTTGATTCTATTTGGGTAATTGTGGATCGGCTGACCAAGTCCTCCCATTTCATACCTGTGTGCACTACTTACTCATCAGAACAGTTGGCAGAGATCTATATCAGGGAGATAGTCCGGTTCCATGGTATTCCGGTTTCCATCATTTCAGACAGAGGCACTTAGTTTACTTCGCAGTTCTGGAGAGCCGTGTAGCAGGAGTTAGGTACTCGGGTGGAGCTGAGCACGGCATTTCACCCCCAGACGGATGGTCTGAGCACACTATTCAAATTTTGGAGGATATGCTCCGTGCGTGCGTGATTGAGTTTGGAGGTTCATGGGATCACTTCTTTCCACTGGCGGAGTTTGCTTATAACAATAACTATCAGTCTAGTATTCAGATGGCGTCGTATGAGGCCCTAAATGGTAGGAGATGAAGGTCCCCGGTGGGTTGGTTCGAGCCGGGCGAAGCTAGGTTGTTAGGTACTGAGATGGTCCAGGATGCAATGGAAAAGGTCAAGGTGATTCAGGATAGACTCCGTTCAGCCCAGTCCAGATAGAAGTGTTATGCGGACAAGAAGGTTCGCGATGTGGCATTTATGGTTGGCAAGCGGGTTCTACTTCAGGTCTCGCCCATGAAGGGTATCGTGAGATTTAGGACGAAAGGAAAGTTGAGTTCGAGAATTATTGGGCCTTTTGAGATTTTGAGGCGAGTTGGGAAGTTTCTTATGAGCTGGCCTTACCTCCCAGCCTAGTCGGAGTTCATCCTGTCTTTCATGTTTCCATGCTCTGGAGATATCATGGTGACCTGTCGCACGTGTTGGATTTCAGTTCAGTTCTGCTAGACAAGGATCTATCTTATATTGAGGAGCCAGTGGCCATTTTGGATAGGCAAATCAGGAAGTTGAGGTCAAAGAACATTGCTTCAGTGAAGGTGCAGTGGCGGAGTCAGCCGGCCGAGGAGGCGACTTGGGAGATCGAGCATGATATGCGCAGCTAGTACCCTCATCTCTTCACTAATTCAGGTATGTTTTCTATTCTCGTTCGAGGACGAACAAATGTTTATGTGTGGGAAGATGTAATGACCCGGTCGGTCATTTTTGGAATTTATGCCCCGATCCCCAGTTAACTACTTTCCCTAAGTTCATTTCTACTATTTTGGTTTGCCGGGATGTCCAGTTCTAGAATTCGGAGTGTTTTGGGAATCTTAGACCCTAAATGAGAGCTTTATAGTTAAAAAATGGCTCATATTCAGAACAGTATTAAGACGACCGCGGAACAGAAATCCGATGGTTCTGTTAGCTCTGTTAGGCGATTTTGGGGTTGGGAGCGTGTTCGGTATATATTTTGGAGGTCCGTAGCTCATTTAGGCTTGAAATGCCGAAGTTTGAAATTTTTGAAAATCCGGTCGATCGGTGAGATTTTGATCCGGGAGCAATAATGGAATTTTGAAAGTTCTAGTAGCTTCGTTAGGTGATTTTGGATATGTCTGCAAATTTTTAGGTCATTTGGACATCGTTTCGTCGAGGTTTTGATTGGATATTGGTTTCGGAAGTTTTAGTTGAAACTTAGGCTTGAATCCGCATTAATTTGATGATTCTTGTGTTTAAGGGTATGTTTTTATGATTGGAACAAGTTCGTATGTTGATTTAGAGTGGATTTGTACTTTTGGTTGAGGTCCCGGGGGCCTCGGGATGTGTTCGAGTGATTAAACAGGAAAAATTTGGAAGTGTAGCAGGTCTGGCTTCTGTCTCCTGTTGTTTTCGCTTCTGCGGAACTTGGATCGCAGAAGCGATGAAGGAAACACATGTGCGAGTTTATGGGGTGAGTTAAGTCCGCAGAAGCAGACCAATGTTCTTTGAGGCAAGACCGCAGAAGCGGGCAGGAGCTCAGAGAAGCGATGAGGTCGTTTGGTAACCTTCCGCAGAAGCGGACAAGTTCCCGCGTAAGCGGTGTCGCAGAAGTGACTGAAAGTTTGCAGAAGTGGAACTCGAGTATAAAGCGACCAGGTTTCCGCAGAAGCGGAAACGCTAGTGCGTTCCAGGTATCGCAGAAGCAAAAATTCCCAGGGTTTAATTTAACAGTGCTGGTTCGAATTTAGAATTATTAACTCATTTGGGGCTTCGAACTTAGAGGCGATTTTGGCGATTTTGAGGAGGAAATCAATGGGTATCATCAGGTAAGCACCCATGGACTCAAATTATGTTAATATATTGATAAACCATGGATTTAACCTCTGAAAATGGAGGAATTAAGGTGTAACAATGGGGGATTTTGCTCTAAGCCTAAGAGAATGAAATTTGATGATTTGAATGAGCAAATGGACTCCGATTTTGATAAATTTTATATGGTTAGACTCGTGAGAGTGCGGGGGTTCTAAAAATGTAAAAATATTTTTATTCTGAGCCGATGGCTGGAGGGTTATTTTGGTCATTTTACCTATTTTGTGCCTTAGCTTTAATTTTAACAATGTAATTAGTTACTTGCGATGTTATTTACACTATGTAATTGGTTTAAATAGATTTGGGCCACTCGAAGTCGGATACTCATGGCAAGTGCATTATTTCTTAGCGGTTTTGTACGGGGATTGAGGTAAGTGGCTTGTCTAACCTTGTGTGGGGGATCTTCTCCCCTAGGATATATTATGTGTTGATTTATATGCCTTGTACGTGAGGTGACGGGCATGTACTTGCGCAAATTGTTGCAACATCCACTTTACTTGAATTGCTCAATCAATGTTATCTCTGTTATTCGATTGGTTTAATTGCAAGAATTATCATGTGTTAGCTAGGAAAGCATGATTAGATAGGATTAACTGTCTAAATGCCTACTTGTCTTAATTGAATTTCCTGGAACATGTTGAGACTAGATTTAATTGTTAATCGTAGTAGTGTATTTCATTTCTCTATATGTTTTCTCTTATTTGATTGTGTTTGTGTTCTGTGGACTGCGGGTTTAATTCCCGGAGATCCGGTGCTACTGAGATAAAGGACTGCAGGTTCAATTGCCGGAGATCCTGTGATACTGATATAAAAGACTGCGGGTTCAATTCCAAGAGTTCCTGTGATACTGATATAAAGGACTACGGGTTCAATTCCCGGAGATCCTGTGACACTGATATAAGGACTGTGGGTTAGGTTCAATTCCCGGAGATCCTGTGATACTGATATAAAGGATTGTAGGTTCAATTCTCGGAGATCCTGTGATACTGATATAAAGGACAGTAGGTTCAATTCCCGGAGACCCTGGCTTCTGACATATATATGGACTGCGAGTTCGATTCCCGGAGATCGAGAGTTGTTGAGTATAACTGGACTGCGGGTCCAATTCTCGGAGATCCTGAGCTATTGATTTTGTACTTGTTATGTTGATATCTTTTTGTTAGGTTAACTATAAATGACATGTATATTCTATCTCATTTAGTTGTATTTCAGATTTACTCCTATTTTACACTATTCGATTTATTATTATTATTATTATTCTCGATAGGGCCCTTACCTTCCTCGTCACTACTCCATTGAGGTTAGGCTTGGCACTTACTGAGTACCGATGTGGTGTATTCATGCTACTCTTCTACACACTTTTTGTTGTGCTGATCTAGGTCCCTCCGATCTGGCACATTATCAGTAATCTAGGAGTATTTTTAGGAGACTCGAGGTATGCATCTGTTGCGTCCGCAGATCCGGAGGGTCTTCTTCTGTTCTTCCCTAGTGATACCAATTATTCATTTGTATTTCAGTTGTATAGATACTCTTGGTGGATAGAGCCACAGTTATACACTTTTAGCCTATGTTTGCCCGCGAGTTTCCGGGTCTTAGTGGTTATATATTCTAGAATTTCGGTAAAGTGTATGTGTCGAGCGGCACCTTTTACATTTTCTATGATATTTCGCTGTTATTTTTTGTTGTTGTTCGTAAAGGTTGTAAATTCTGCATTGTGTTAGGCTTACCTAGTCACGAAGATTGGGTGCTGTCATTACAGGTTCACAATTGGTAAACTAGGGACGTGACACTACTGCTTAAGCTTTATTACCAGTGGCCCTTTTAATTTTCGATTTTACCCCTACCTATTAACATTTATTACAATTAAGACTTTTAACCCCTTTTCCCTTTTCCTTGATTAATATAAACTAATACCAATTTAAGGGTTATTTATCAACTATAACCAAGCGAACAATTATTCAAACTAATAAATTCCATAGAATTAAAGTTATTTTTAACAAATATCAAAACTTAATCAAAATCACAAAATCTAAACGTGAGTTCAAAAACCCTAATTTCTAACACATCACATAAATCAATACGAATTAGTCAAGATCTATTTAATCCTGAAGTGTAATATCTAATATGATTTTAGCAATTTAATGTGATTCAAAAACTAAAAAATAGCAAGTAGTAAGTCAAGGGAAAATCAAAAAGAGGTATACACATGCATAAAAAAAAACAAAGGTAAAAGACACTTAGCTTTTCTTCATTCCTAGGGTTTTATCCCTTTTCTTTCCTTTTTCTTTTTTATCGCGTGACCAGTGTTTCCCCAGGTTTTAAGCCTTTTCTTGAACTCTAAGACTTTTTGGGACTCCGATTTGAATTTTTTGCAGGTTTCCAGTTGTTTTTGAACCTTATGATTTATTGAAAAGGGATCCAGGAAGGGAGATGGTTACTTGGGGTAACTTTGGGCTAGGATTTTTAATGGTTGTCTGCCGGAGTTAGGTTTCCGGCGAGACCTTCTCTCAAATTTGAGCAGATTCAGGCTTATTCGAAAGAAACAAAATAGAGGAGGTGAAAGAGAAGGCTAAGACGGACTTAGGGTGTAAAGGGGGTGGTGATTGGTTAAAGTGACGTTTCCGCCGGTAGGGTTCCAGCGGGATTTAGAGGCATCTCAAGTAAGAA
Organism: Nicotiana noctiflora; assembly: GCA_032618575.1. Taxonomy (NCBI): domain Eukaryota; kingdom Viridiplantae; phylum Streptophyta; class Magnoliopsida; order Solanales; family Solanaceae; genus Nicotiana; species Nicotiana noctiflora. The sequence goes on along the minus strand of JASVEL010005958.1, from coordinate 344,254 downwards.
GGGGAGAAGGAAAGGATTTTAGAGTGGCTAGGGTTAATCAAATATGAACGGTGGGGTGAAATGAATACAGGGGGTATATGTTTTGGTATATTAAACGTGTGATGATAGCTTTGCACCGTTTGATTAAACTAGATGAATGGACAAGATCACTCCCCTTCCATACTGCATCGTTTGCTTAAATGAGAGCCTTATCCTCGTCCGTTGTATGAATCAAATGGACGGCTCAGATTGGATTTGATGAAACGGCATCGTTTCATTTATTAACGGAATTAGGCCTAGCCGTTGGATCAGTTGTCATCAATGGCCTGGATTGATTGGACCAAAACGGTGTCGTTTGGAATTTTAATAGGGGCCGACCGGGTGGACTGGACGGGGTGTTATTTTGGGCTCCAATTTTGTATTAGCCCAAACTTTTTGAGTATTTTGTATTGCATTTTTCTTATTGTATTTTGTATTTTGCCCTTTTCTTTTTATATTTATTCTCTTTGTATTTTGTATTATATTTTTGTATTTCAGTATTTTCATTTTTGTATTTTTTCTGTATTCTGTATTTTGTATTTATTTTCATTTTATTAAAATTGTTAAACCAACTACTTCTATTTCATGGCAATTTTCAATCGAAATGCAAAAATGGTATTTGGATTTTCTTTAAATTGTTAAAAAAATGCATTAATACCAACTACATGTGAAAATGGATTTTCCTAAATGCAAATGCATATTTTTGTATTTTTATATTTGATGCGCAAATGACATGCAAACAATTAACAAAAAATTCACACAAATTATAAAAATAAGGAAAAACTATTTATTTGAATTTTATGGGAATAACTGATATGTAGGGTAAAAATCACGTGCTCACAGTGGTCAAGCCTTTCTTGAGCTTCTAAAAGCCCGCCTCACATTCATCTGACCATTCGAACTGGACACCTTTCTGCGTCAACTTGGTCATTGGGGTTGTAATAAAAAACCCCTCCACGAACAGCCGATAATAACTTGCTAATCCTAAGAAACTCCGAATCTCGGTGGCTGATGTCAGTCTAGGTCAGTTCTTGACCGCCTCAATCTTCTTTGGATCGACCTGGATACCTGCTGCCATCACAATATGACCCAGGAATGCAACTAAACTTAGCCAAAATTCACACTTTGAAAATTTTGCATATAGTTGGCTATTTTTCAAAGTCTGAAGAGCCACTCTGAGATGTTGCGCATACTCCTCCTGACTGCGGGAGTATATCAATAGGTCATCAATAAAGACTATTACACACAAGTCTAAATAAGGCCTGGACATTCGATTCATCAATTCCATAAAAGCTACTAGGGCATTTGTCAACCCCAAAGACATGACCAGAAATTCATAATGTCCGTACCGAGTGTGGACTGCCGTCTTAGGAACATCAGATGTCCTAAACTTCAAATGATGATAGCCAGATCTCAAATCTATCTTCGAAAACACTTTGGCACCCTGAAGCTGGTAAAAAAAATCATCAATCTGCGGGAGTGGATATTTATTTTTTGATAGTAACCTTGTTCAACTGCCAATAATCAATGCGCATTCTCCTCGAACCATCTTTATTCTTTACAAATAATACCGCCGCACCCCACGGCGAAACGCTGGGTCTAATGAAACCCTTTTCAAGTAAATCTTGCAACTGCTCCTTCAATTTCTTTAACTCTGGTGGAGCCATGCGATATGGTGGAATAGAAATAGGCTGAGCGCCCAGAGCCAAATCAATGCAAAAATCAATATCTCTGTCGGGTGGCATACCCGGCAGGTTTGAAGGAAAACTTTAGGAAACTCGCGAACCACGGGCACAGAATCAATAGAGGGAACCTCAGCACTAGAATCACAGACATAGGCTAGATAAGCCAAACATCCTTTTTCAACCATACACCGAGCCTTAACATAAGAAATAACATTGTAGCTAGTATGACCAAAAATTCCTTTCCACTCTATGTGAGGCAAATCCGGCAGAGCTAAGGTAACAGTCTTGGCATGGCAATCCGAGATGGAATGATAGAGATAGCCAGTCCATTCATAATATAATATCGAAGTCGACCATATTTAAGAGCCATAAATCAACACGAGTCTCAAGACCCTCCATCACCACAATGCAAGACTGATGAACTCGATCGACAACAATAGAATCACCCACTGGTGTAGACACATGAATAGGAACACCCAGTGAATCACAAGGTTGAACTAGGTAAGGTGAAAAATAGGAAGACACGTACGAATATGTAGACCCAGGGTCAAATAGCACTGAAGCCTCTCTATCACAAATTAGAATAATACCTGTAATAACAACATCTAAGGACTCCGCCTTTGGTCTGGCACGAAGTGCATAACATCAGGGCTGGGCCCTACTACCCTGAGCAATATCTCTGGGATGACAACTGCTGGCTAGCATCTACTTCTATCGGTCTGACCTCCACCTCTATGACCTCTACCTCCACCTCTATGTCCTTTATCCCTGCCTCTATATGGCTGGGCAGGATGTGGGGCAACTGGGGCCTGAATCATATCACAAGAACCCTGCTGCTGCTACGACTGAGCACCTCTTATTCTCGAGCAATGTCTCCTGATGTGACCCAAATATCCACACTCATAGCACCCGTCTAAACGCGGCAAATGAGAAAACTGAGACCGACCTCACCGCCCTGAATGATCACCTCGGAAACTCTAAAATGGCTGTGCACCAATAGGTGTTGATGGTGCAATGTATGGCTGCAGATCAGAGTAATGCGACTGAGAATCACGACCATCTGAAGTAGCGTGAGAAACCTGAAGGGTTTACTGGAAAGGCCTAGGAGAATGGCCTCTACCATAAGAATCTCTACCTCCAGACGAGGTACCACTGAATCTGCCTGAATTACGGGGCCTCTTATCTGACCTATGACCTGTTCCTTGAGACAGACCCATCTCGATCCGATGGGCTGCATTGGCCGCCTCCTGAAAAGTGATATCACTCCCAGCTCCCACAGCCATCTGAAGACGAATTGGCTGACCCAATCCATCAATAAATCTCCACACCCTCTCTCTATTAGTGGGAAGTATGATAGTGGCATATTGAGCTAGGTCAATAAACCGAGTCTCATACTGTGTGACAGACATGGAACATTGATGGAGTTGCTGAAACTACCTGTGAAGAGCCTCCTTCTGAGTCACCGGAAGAAACTTTCCAAAAGCAATTATGCAAATTGGCTCCAAGTCAAAGATGGTGATCCTGCTGGTTTAGGTAAGCAATAGTCTCTCCACTAAGTCTTGGCGAATCCAGATGAACGGAAAGTGGCAAAGTCAACACCATTGGTCTCCATAATACCTATAGTACAGAGAACCTCGTGGTAGCTATATAAAAAGTCCTGGGGATCCTCTGAAGAAGTGCCACTGTATGTGGTAGTGAAGAACTTGGTAAATCGGTCCAATCTCCATAAAGCATCGGCGGACATAGCTGCACATGATCCACTATGACTGTTAAATTGCCTCAGCTAGTTGAACCACTAGAACCTAAATCTAGGGAGCTACTAGCTCCGAAGTGCGCGTAGCGGGTGTCTGATTACCTCCTCCCGCCTGAGAAGTGGCTGGTGCTGCTAGAAGCAACCCTGCTCGGGTGACATTTTCCACAAAGCCTACCAATCGGACCAGAGTATCCTGAATAACTGGGGTAGAAATGAACCCCTCCAGGACCTGAGCTGGGCCCACTGGAACTGCTGGGGCTGGAACCTCCTCCTCAACATGAATATGAAATTTTGGCACTGGTGTTGCTACTCGGGGCTGAGCTCTCCCCCTACCCCGGCCTCTAGGATGGCCTCGACCTCGGCCTCTACCCCTAGCGAGAGTTGCTGCTGGGGCCGCAGGATGTAGGTTAATAGATGAGGAAGCATGTGTTCTTGCCATCTGCGGAAGAACAAAGTAGAAATTCAATTAACATTTGAAGAACAAATTCGCATGACAGGATAGAATAAATGTGAAATTTTTCCTAACTCTGTAGCCTCTAGGGGATAAATACAGACGTCTCTGTATCGATCCCTCAAACTTTACTAAGGTTGTTCATGAGTTGTGAGATATGTGCGACCTAGAGCTCTGATACCAACTTGTCACGACCCGAATTTCCCATCATCGGTAGTCGTGATGGCGCCTACTAGTGGGAGCTAGGCAAGATAATTCTTACTTACAGTTCCACTTTCATCGGATGTCTTATTTGAAAACATTTAGAAATAATAATATGATTACAACTGAGTAAATAAATTATGCGGAAGAGTTAACAAATTTTACTAGATGCGATACCAAAATTCAAAACATAACATACTACCCAAGAACTGGTGTCACAACAGTCACGAACTTATAAGAATACTACACAAATCGTCTGAAAGAAATATAATTGTTTGTCTCGAATACATGAGATAATAGACTAAAAAGAATAAGGATAGAAGAGACAACGGGTCTTGCAGATGCCTGCAAGGCTACCTCGATATCTCGATAGTCGGAATATCAATAATTGCAATACTGTCGTTGTTGTTTTTCGAAACTTGTATCTACGCAAAAGAGCGGAGAGTGTAGCATCGGCACAATCGACCCCATGTGCTGGTAAGTGTTTGGCCTATCCTAGCGATGTAGTGACAAGGCTAGGACCAGACACCCATATAAACCTGTACAGTTAAAAAAATATATGACAAAATAGCAAGAAACAACATCTAATATTCAAGAAGAGAAAAGATGCTCTGGAGTAGCCACAAAATATATATATTAGTAGAAATAAAATAATGGTATTTAATTAACTTTCAAACTCAACTCAGCTTATTACAAGAGTGTAACCACTCACTCCCATTTTTAATATCAATCTTTCATATATTTATCAAATCAGTACACAATATGTCATCGGCAACTATGGCCAATATCAACAATCATTTTCTGTTAGTGATGCGGCGTGCACCCCGACCCTTCCGATATGTCAGCGGCATCTATGGCCAATAACAAAAATTCATATATTTTATTAGTGATGCGGCATGCATACCGACCCTCCTGATATGTCAACGGCAGCTATGGCCAATAACAATAATCATGCAATATATTATCGGTTGGAAACCAATAATCATTAATCAACAATATATATCTTACCAGTTTGAAACCAATAATCTTTAATCAATAATATATATTACCGATATGAAACCAATAATCTTAAATCAACAATATACATATTACCGATATGAAACCAATAATCTTTAATCAACAATATATATATATATATATATATATATATATATATATATATATATATATATATATATATATATATATATATTACTGTATGAAACCAATAATTTTAATCAACAATATATATATTACAGGTATGAAACCAATAATCTTTAATCAACAATATATATATTACCGATATGAAATCAATAATAATTCCTTTCATATAATCACATAAGATTATTAAAAGTTTAATCCATTTATGACCCACGGTCATGCTCGACCCCCAACGTATAGATACTCGTCACCATGCCTATACGTCGGACTCCACACATAACAATTAGCACATAAACTTAACTCATATTCCCTCAAGCTAGGATAGATCAACCACTTACCTCAAAAGTTTACGGCCAACTCAATCCTTAGCAATGCCTTTTCCTTTTGAATTTGGCTCCAATTCAATCGTATCTATACACAATTAATTTAATATCATCAATACTACTTAACAACTAGTTCAAATGGCTAAACATATTTTCTACAACATTCTGCCCGGAATAGTAAAAATTGACCCTGGGCCCACGTGGACAAAACACGAGGTTCGAACCATTTTCTGATAACCCATTCACTCACGAGTCCAAATATATAATTTGTTCTTAAGTTCGACCCCAAAACAAGGTGTAAATCACAAATTCTTTGAAAACCCTAATTCTACCCAATTCAATAATTTTCTACCTATTTTCACATGTCTAGGCCTAAGAATTTGAATAATATTGATGGAAGATGAAGAAAACGAGTCAAGAATCACTTACCTAACAAGTTTGATGAAGAATCGCCCAAGAATCGACCAAAAATGTTGTTGGAGAATAGAGAGTTTTGAGAAAGGGGATAAAATCCCGTTCTGTTCTGTTTTCATAACTTAAAATCACTGGGCGACATTTTGTTCATCATGTTCGCGACACACAGGTTGCGTTCGCGATGAAGGAACAATGGACAGGCATCGCGTTCGCGTGGCTCAAGTCGCGAAGACGTAGAAGAAAATTGGGAGGCTTAACAGTTGGCCTACACAATTGCGTGAGGCCTTACACGAACGCGTAGAATAAAGTGGTCAGGCTCCGCGAACGCATAGAGGAAAAGACTGGGGGCCAGGGTTTGTGATACGTGAAAGCAAAGGTGGGGGGGGGGGGTTAGGCTACGCGAACGCGAAGGTATGATAGCGAACGCGAAGAAGAAGTGGCAGGCTAGGCATCGTGAACGCGAGGCAAGGATACACTTGCGAAGAATGAATTTGCTGTGTAAAAATTGCAGAACATTTGCCAGTTTTCCTAAGTTCAAAACACCCCGAACCATTTTCATAACACTCCCTAGCCCTCGGGGTTCCAAACCAAATAGGCACACTAACTCAATAATATCATTCGAACTTGCTCGAGCGATCAAATTGCCAACAGAACATCAAAATCAATGAATTGAGCCTTAAAACCAATGAAATCTTTCAAAATTTCATAACTTCCAAATCTTCCAATTTAAGACCGAAACACGTCAAACGACGTCCATTTTCAACCAAACTGTATAGGAAGCGCTTAACTAATATTTAGAACTTGTACCGGGCGTCGGAACCAAAATACGAGCTCAGCCCCATTACTTTTTGATCAAATTTCATTTTCATTTTCCTTAAATATTTTCAGAAAATAATTTAATAGAAAAATTCATTTCTCGGTCCTAGACCTCGGAATTCGATTCCATACATACACCCAAGTCCTATCTTTTTCTACGAACCTTCCGAGACCGTCAAATCACGGGTCTGGGTACGTTTACCAAAAATATTGACCAAAGTCAACTATATCAATATAATTATCAAAATTTTCAAATTTTCACATAATTCGTATATTTCAACATAAATTTTTTCCGACTTCGTGCTTGGACTGTGCATTTAAATCGAGACAACTATAGATGAGGTTTTCAAGGCCTCAGAAGCTCGAAATAACTACGAAAATAAATGATGACCCTTTGGGTCGTCACAATCCCAATGTTGTAAAGGGGATCATATCTTTTTTAATACAAGCTCTCTCTCTCTCTCTCTCTCTCTCTCTCTCTCTCTCTCTTTCTCTCTCTACCTCTTATTCTATGGAACACTCAAACTATCAAAAATAATAAGATATATAATTCACATTTCTAGGTCTTGTTATTTTCAACTACGATTTATCTTCGATATATTTATTATTGTATTTACTTGCAAAGTATTTGTTAACTTTTGAATCAAACAATTTGGCATCGTCTGTGGGGATTTCGGCAATCGAAATCAAAGTTTGCACCTAGATTATCAAAAAACAAACCACCTTCCTTCATACCCTATTGAAATTGAAAAATGGCAAAAACCACCTCATCTCATGGCTATGGCTAGCTACAGAAGGTCCACAGATAGACTCCCACTAATCCAAATGCAGGACAGCTCTCATCATAACTCTCAGGACCTTCACATGCTCTTAAAAACCAGGAAAGACCAATGTTCAAAGAACAGAAGGATCAAAGTAACCTCCCTAATTTCACCACCATCCTTGCTTCTAACATTGTTTGTTTGTATTTTGCTAGTGTCTGTCATTCCCAATGAACTGAAACATAAAAAAGGGGTAACACTGAGCCAAATGTTGACTAATCTCATGCCTCTTGTCCAGATCCTAACAAATCATCACCTGATCAATAGACTCTCCCAACAACCAACCTCATACACCCTCACATCCACCAGTGACATCTCACTGCATAAAACGACAGAAATACTCCCAGCTCCCTACAACAACATCCCACTTTCACCTCCTCACTTTCTCCACTACCATACATACACATCTGTCACCAACAGCAATACACAATTAGCCAAACACAAGGAGATGAGCAGCAATACTCACACTATTGTGTTTTTATCTAACTTGTTCTCTGTTTTGCAGGTACCTTCTATAATCAATTGGATTGATATTTTGGGAGTGTTATTAACATATATGATGTTCATTATCCCAAAGAAGATCCATTTGATTCCCATGCTACACATACATGCAAAATCACACACACAGATGCACTCTCACCAAAACTGGGCATTTACAACCATTATTCACATTGAGCATCGACAAATTTGCATGCAGACCACACAAGAACATGCACCAAATATGTAGAAAAGGGATCATCAAATCTCCCCTCTCCCCAGATTCAACTCCAGCCACCACAAGAACCTGGAGATTGAACTCCCTTTACACTAACCTCTCTGTCTCCTTTTTTGCAGATTCTTGGGAGTTGCTTGATCAGTTGGTAAAGTATCATACAGTGATATCAGCATTTAAAATGCTCAGCCTGCAGAAACTAATACCACTTGACTCATGTAATCTTTCCTCCCATCCCTATATACAGCATCACAAGGCTTCTCAACAATACCCTATCTGGCAACACACTAGCATAGCTCCAACACTTTCAGCAGCTACAACTGCAAATCCAAGCACCAGGAAATGAAAGAATCAGCTGATCACTTCTCAGCAACAAAGGACTCCACTTCAGATTATCCATTGGATTCCCAGAAAAAGGCTCCTCCCAACTCACTCTCTTCTGTCAACTACTCTAGACAGTCTTCTAAACTGTGTATTAACCTCCTTTTTGATAGCTATCTTCCTTTTTGCTTTCTTTATCCTTATTGATAAAGCAATTAGGAAGATAGTCACTTGTATGGGGCCTTTCTGTATAGCAGACCATCCCCCCTATTTTTGTCCCCTCCACTTAATCCAAAGGGATATAAGTAGTAGATATGCATGGAGTCTTGTATTCCATTCATCCAACTCTATAGATTTAGCTTCTATGGTACTTCTATGTACTAAGTATCTAGATTTCCTAAAGTAATTTTGTATACCTCAATGTACTCTATTAGGAAACACATTGAGATGCTACCACATATAGGCCTAGCTTATCAAATTGTACAGGTTCTATTTGGTGGCCATTTTTGGAGCCAAATAGACCATCTTTGTTTAGGTGGAGGTAAGGTTCATGTCCCCCTCCACCAATACTATAACATGTGTTTATATATATATGAAAATCAACCTAGGCAATGCCTAGTTTATTAAAAAAATGGCAAAAACTAACACAAAATTGAAAGCAATAGCAGGCTTCACAACAAACCTCATAGCCCTCTTCAACGAGGCTGGTAGAGAAAATATCTTGAGCACAACGCATGGCAACACTCAAGAGGGAGAAATATCACCCTCTCCATCTGAAGATCTAACGATCTTGCACGAAAAGGAAGCTTCCACCTGTAGTGAAAGAAACACCACCCCGATGGTCAAGAAGCTACTGGAAGAATCGCTGATGAACACCCTAGGTAGCTTGCTCAAAAAATCGCCCCAAAACAACATTAAGAACCTGATGACGACATACATCGCTACCACTAGTGAACACGATACTGTACGTACAAACAACAACCATACCAATGACCAGACCAGCAATGGCACACTTGCATCCATCCTTAAAAAAATGGAGGAAATGGAGAATAAAAACAAGGAACCTCGGGATCAAATGAAAGAGCTTCAGGAAAGAGTAGACAAAATTCTTGATGCTCCTAAGTTACTAGCGAAGTGCGATGTAGGAAGATTTGTCGAACAACTATATAGCGAAGAATTTTCATGTCACCCGATCCCAAAAACCTTCAAGATGCCACCTTACTTATGGATATATGACGGGACGACAGACCCCGAAGACCACCTGATCCACTATGTGACCGCTGTGAAGGGTAACAATCTGTCGAAGGAACAAGTACCATCCGTAGTGTTGAAAATGTTCAGAGAAACGTTAATGAGCGGGTGTTAACATGGTACTCACAACTGCCAGCTAGAACGATATCAACATTCGAAGAAATGGAGGATAAGCTCGCCACCTCCCAGGTAGAAGTAAAGAAAGTAGAGGCGAGGGTCAATGATATCTTCGTCGTCCGACAAACTGCATGTGAGGAATTTAGGGACTTCCTGGCCAGATTCAACAGAGTAAGGATGAGCCTACCAAACGTATTGGAAGGTATGGCGGTCCCAGCTTTCCAAAACGGGCTTAGCAAAGATTGTTCTAGAGCAACCAAAAAGCTACTGACCCGACTCATGAAGTATCCCCCCACCACATGGGAGGAGATCCACAATGCCTACTGTGCCGAGGTACGAGCACATAAGGATGACCTCAACGGACCAACCTAGCGGCTCACGATTATACAGTCAGAAGCTAAGAGGGATCGGCACAGCAAGGGCCGGCGGGAACATCCCTCGCGCTTCAACAAAGAAAGGCATCAGCTTTATATAAGATCCTCGCATCCGCCACCGCCAAGACATACAGAAGAACTGCAGCGACATGTCGCCCCACTCCATAATGAAATAGGTATGCCCACCTTTATTATCTGCCCATAAATTTTGTATGTCTCCCTCAGAAATAGTGTACGCACTGGATAAACTGGGCACAAAAGTACAATGCCATAGAAAATGAAATCAAACCCCGCCACGAGAAAGTCAAACATCCTGTGCAAGTTCCATTAGGAATGAGGGCACAAAACCAAAGATTGCATAGGGCTACAACAAGAGGTAGTCATAATTCTGAACCAAGGATACTTGAGGGAGCTGCTCAACAATAAGGGAAAGATCAACTTCGCACGAGGGCGGGAACAACCTCAGGAGCCGCCAAAGATACCTTCGCCATCACGCACCATCAACATGATCGTCGAAGGAAGAAACGACCAGCAATCAACCATGTAAAATTCACCACCTAGCACAAACTGAAATGAACAATCACCCACGAACGGTATGACGACTTCTAAGAAAGTATCACCTTCGATAAATCTGATGCCGACGGTTTGTCTTTTCCTCATTATGATGATTTGGTCATAACTTTACATATTGATGACACGGATGTTAAGAGAATCATGGTTGATGATGGATGCAGTGCTAGTATTATCCATCCAAGAGTCTTTGCGCAAATGACGCTAGAAAATAGGATAGTACCACACTGCATAACACTGACAGGTTTTAACAATGCAGCGGAACGAACCTCCGAGGAGGTACCATTGCTGATTTTAGCAGGAGGAGTTATACTAGAAACCACCCTCCACGTCATGAATCAAGAAAAAACCTACAACGCCATCATGGGAAGCCCATGGATACACGCCATGCGTGCAGTCCCCTCAAGCTTCTACCAAGTGATCAAGTTCCCCACCCCTTGGGGAGTATTTAGGATTCGTGGCGAGCTGCGCACCGTGCAAGAATACTATTGAATCACTCAAGACTGCTCACACACCAAACAGGTGAACGGAGGAAGTGTAGAGGCATAACAATCAGTTATGTCGGGGACTAAGTTCGACCCGACAACGGAAGCCATCAAAGATCCGGATATCGTAGAATCCTGCAAAGCAACGAACGCAGATCTCGACCCAATACAACTGGACAACACCAACCACATAAAGAAAGCCTACATTGGACATAGCCTCTACGACCCAAATAAGTACCATGAATTCCTAACTAACCATGCAGATCTATTTTCTTTTTCTCAGTCAGGTATGTCGGGGATACCAAGAGACATTTCCACCCACAAGCTGAACATCGACCCACTGTATCCACTCGTGCGGTAAGTTAGAAGAACGTTCAACGCTGCAATTAACGAGGCCGTCAGCGAAGAGGTAGATAAGCTACTAGCCAACGGATCCATAAGGGAATTAAAATATTCCTAATGGGTCGCCAATGTTGTTATAGTCAAAAAGAAAAATGCAAAATTGAGGATATGCGTTGATTTCACCGACCTTAACAAAGGATACTGAAGGACTCGTTCCAGTTACCTCACATCGACCAGTTGATCGATGTCACAGCAGGACATGAGCTGCTATGCTTCTTAGATGCCTACTCCAGCTACAACCAAATCATGATGGCCGAGTAGGACCGAGAAAATACAACCTTCATCACCTACTAGGGGATATATTTCTACAAGGTGATACCCTTCGGACTCAAAAACGTAGGGGCTACGTATCAGAGACTGGTTACTAGAATGTTCAAGGAACATCCTGGCAAGACCATGGAAGTCTACATCGATGATATTCTGGTAAAATCAACAAACAAATAAGACCACCTCGACTATCTGAAAGAAGCCTTTGAGACACTACGACAGTATGGGATGAAGCTGAACCTAGAAAAGTGCGCCTTCAGCGTAGCATCGGGGAAGTTCTTAGGTTTCCTTGTATCACAATGAGGTATCGAAGTCAACCCGGACCAGATCAAGACAATAGACACAATACCTAAGACCTTGAACAGCAAAAAATAGGTATAAAATTGACAGAGCGAATAGCCGCTTTATCTAGGTTCATCTCATGATCCTCCAAACGATGCCATAAATTTTTCAATGTATTGAGAAAAGATCACGGACTACAATGGAATGAGGAATGCATCGAGGCTTTGAAAAAATTAAAAGAATACCTGTCTTCGCCACCATTGCTAGTTAATGAGAACCCTGGTAAACCTTTGTTAGCATACCTAGCAGTATTCGAAGTCGTTGTCAGCGCTGTCCTGGTCCATGAAAACATAGGTACACTGTCTCCTATTTACTATATCAGCAAAACCCTAGTGGACGTCGAAATACGATATCCACACCTCGAGAAGCTGGAACTGGCACTAGTCGTAGTTTTACGAATGCTTAGACCTTACTTTTAGTGTCATCCCATAAAACTCATAATGACATTCCCCATGAGAAGCATCCTACGCAAACCCGAGTTGTCGGGCATGCTCTCTAGATGGGTCATAGATCTCAGCAAGCATGAAATATCCTATCACCCAAGAAATGCCATCAAGTCGCAGGTACTTGCAGATTTTGTTGCCGATTTTAGTACAAAATTCTGCCGGAAGCAAAACTAGAGGCCATTCGTGATACTTCTAGTGCCGACCTCTAGACCCTCTACACTGAAGGCACTTCCAATACCTCGGGATCAGGACTGGGACTCGTACTCGAAGTCCCCACGGGCAAAATAATTCTTTAATCCATACGATGCCCCGAGATGACTAACAACAAGGTCGGGTATGATGTTGTGATTGCATGTATAAAGTTAGCCATCAGGTACAAATCTCGATGACTCATCCTCCATTGCGATTCTCAACTCGTGGTGAACCAGGTCACTGGGACTTACCAGATCAAGGAATACAGACTGTAGAAATATTAATCAGAAGTTCACAAATTGATGCTCGAGTTCGACGAGTGCTACCTGGAACAAATCTCGAAGGCGCAGAACGGTGAAGCAGACGGCCTAGCCAAATTGGCTGCAGTCACCAAAAACATCCACAAGGAAAATATACTCACCCTACTCCATTCAGCCAAAGATCACACTGAGGTACTCTCTTTGAGTCTAACTTTGGACTGGTGCAACCAGTTTATCTCATATCTGCAGGACGGGACACTCCCATTCGGCAAGAAAATAGCCAAAAAGCTCCATGTACAAGCCGCCCGATACTTCCTAATAAATCATGATCTATATAAAAGAATGTTTGGCGGACCCCTCGCTAAGTGCTTGGGGCTGCACCAAACAAGGCAAGTACTTGAAGAGATACACGAGGGCCACTATGGCGCACATACCGACAATTGCGCTCTCATCCGTAGCATCATACATACCGGGTACTACTAGCCCACAATGAAAAAGGAGGCACCATAATATGTTCGTAGGTGCGAACAGTGCTAAAAGTACGCCCCCATGATACATCAACTGGGAGAGCCCCTACCCTTAGTAGCATCACCTTGGCCCTTCATCAATTGGGGAATGCACAAAATTGGTCCTCTGCTAGTAGGGCGAGGAAAGGTACGTTTTCTGTTAGTTTTGACTGACTATTTATCCAAGTGGGTAGAAGCAGGTGCGTACGCCCAAATACGCAAACAGGAAGTTATCACCTTCATATGGAAAAACATCATATGCCGCTTCAAAATTCCTAAAGAAATCAGTTGTGACAACGGCCCCCAATTTATCGGCAAAAAGATAATGGAGTTCTTCGACAAATGGCACATCAAACGGAACTCTCCATGCCACATCACCCTTCCGCTAACGGCCAAGCAGAATTCTCCAACAAAATAATATTGAACATACTGAAGAAGAAACTAGAAGAAGCCAAAGGGCTCTGGCCCGAATTACTACTAGAGGTACTTTGGGCATACTAGACAACGCCCAAATCTAGCACAGGAGAAATACCATACTTGTTAGTCTACAAAACTGATGCAGTTATACCAATTGAAATCGGAGAACCAAGACTGAGATTTTCACTCACCAGCGGAGCATGCAACAACATGGGTAGGCTTCAAGACCTCGACGAGGCTGAAGAGTGAAGGGATATGGCCCACATAAGAATAACGGCTCAAAAGCAATAGGTCGAAAGGTATTACAACAAAAAAGCCAAAATACGACCACTCAAAGTCCGAGAATACATTCTCAAAGCCTAAACTTTAGCGTCAAAAGACCTGAGCGAAGGAAAAATTGGCACCAATTGGAGCGGGCCATATAAAATTACAGCGGATGCAGGCAATGGAGCATTCCAGTGGAAACAATGGAAGGAAAAATTCTCTAGAACAACTGGAACGTCATCCACCTCAAATACTTCCATTTTTAAAGGGTGTCACCTGAGTCGTACTCTTTTTCCCTTACTCGAGTTTTATCCCAATTGGGTTTTCTCGGGGAGGTTTTTAATGAGGCGGCAAAGGGAACACCCAGGGGCGTATGGAGACAAGTTTATCATACCGACCATTTGACACGTTTCTCCACGCTGATATCATAAAGGGACTAGCCTAGTTGAGTCTCTATTATGTAAGCGGCTAATGCCACCTTCTCCATTATGTAAGCGGCTAAGGCCACCTTCTCCATTATGTAAGAAGCTAAGGCCACCTTCTTTATTATGTAAGTGGCTAAGGCACCTTCTTCATTATGTAAGCGGCTAAGGCCACCCTCTCCATTATGTAAGCGGCTAAGGCCACCTTCTCCATTATGTAAGTGACTATGGCCACATTCTCTATTATGTAAGCGACTAAGGACACCTTCTCCATTATGTAAGCGGCTAAGGCCACCTTCTCCATTATGTAAGTGGCTAAGGCCACCTTCTCTGTTATGTAAGTGGCTAAGGCCACCTTCTCCATTATGTAAGCGCTAAAGTCCATCGCCAGTGTTCGTCGACCCCGCTCAATGACGACGGATAACATTTCAATGACAGTTGAAGTTATATCCTGAGGCCAAAGGCCATCATCAGTGATCGTTGATCCCGCTTGACGATGATGGATAACACTTCAAAGACAATTAAAGTTACATCATATGGGCCGAAGTCCATCGCTAATGATCATCAACCCCGCTCGACAACGACGGATAACACTTCAACGATAGTTAAAGTTACATCCTATGGGCCAAAAGCCATCGCTAATAATCGTCGACGCCGCTTAACGACGTCAAATAACACTTTATTGACAGTTGATGATACATCCAATGGGCCAAAGGCCATCGCCAATGATCGTTGACCCCGCTCGACAATGACGAATAACACTTCAATGAAAGTTGAAGTTACATCCTACGTGCCAAAGGCCATCGCCAATGATCGTCGACCCCGCTCGATGGTGATGGATAACACTTCAATGACAGTTGAAGTTACATCCTATAGGCCAAAGTCCATTGCTAATGTTCGTCGACCCCACTTGACGACGATGGATAACACTTCAACGATAGTTAAAGTTACATCCTATGGGCCAAAGGCCATCGCCAATGATCGTCGACCTTGCTCGACAACGACGGATAACACTTCAACGACAGTTGAAGTTACTTCTTATGGGCCAAAGGACATCGTCAGTGATCGTTAGCCCTGCTCAACAACGATGGATAACACTTCAACAATAGTTGAAGTTACATCATATGGGTCAAAGACCATCACCAATGATCGTCGACCCAGCTCGACGACGACAGATAACACTTCAACGACAGTTGAAGTTACATCCTATGGGCCAAAGGCCATCGCTAATGATCATCAACCCTGCTCGACGATGACGGATAACACTCCAATGACAATTAAAGTTACATCCTATGGGCAGAAGGCCATTTTCCAGTAATTGTCGATCTCGCTCGCGATGACGAATAACACTTCAATGATAGTTGAAGTTACATCCTGTGGGCCAAAGGCCACCATCAATGATCGTTGACCCCACTCGATGATGACGAATAACACTCCAATGATAGTTGAAGTTACATCATATGGGCCAAAGGCCATCGCTAGTGATTTTTGATCCCACTTGACAATGGCGGATAACACTTCAATGACAGTTGAAGTTGCATCCTATGTGCTAAAGAGATTTTCGATCCCGCTCGGCGACGATGGATAACACTTCAACGACAATTGAAGTTACATCATATGCGCCAAAGGCCATCACCAATTGTCAACCACGCTAGACGACGACAGATAACACTTCAACAAAAGCTAAAATAACATCCTACAGGCCAAAAGCTGTCACCATTTATGCGTCGGCCAAGTTTGATGGTGACAAGCAATGTATAAACAAAGAACAACACAAAAAAATAGCAACAAAAGTATAACTCTTTCACTATTAAAAGAATTATATACATTTAGTCCCATGGAGGACTCCCATTACATTCCAAAAAGAAAAAAGGCAAAACCTATACAAATCCTTAGGAGCCTCACCAGATTTACCATTGCCAGCCACTCGCTCTCCTTCTCGACCATTGCCACCGAGGCGGTAAGTCTCATTAAACCATGGGTCAGACTTGAGCCGGTTGACGTCCTCTAAATCAGGAGAGTCGGAGATGTACTTGCAAGCTACACAAGCGGCATGAGCCTCGCACCACAGCTCTTGAACTTCCTCATCAGAGGCATATTACGTAACGAGAAGTTTTTTATACACGTCCAATTTGGCCTCCGCATATATTCACATCTCCTGCGTATCTTGGGCCACGTCCCTGGGGCGTGGCGGGGTACTACGCCTGAGGATGTTGACCTCAACTACCTTAGCTTCAATCTTGTCTATCAAAGTCGCCACCCTATGATGAAGATCGGTTACCTCCGCCGCCACTCCATGGCAAAGCTCCAACTCCTCCTCCCTCAGCTTGAGGAGTCATTCTAGCTCGCTATTTTGAGCCACCGACTTCATTAACTCCTCATCCATTTTCTATAACTCCGCCACCCTGCGGCACGATTATGTCTCCCTCTGTTCGAGGCCTTCCCAAAATACCTGGAATTTTGGATCTTGCTAGAAAAGATCCACCATTGATTGATGCTTGGAGCGATACCGTTTATACCTCTTCAACATATTATCAAAAATGATCGCCTTCTTCTCCTCACGGCGCCTCCTCTACACTCCCAAAACCAGGGTTTATTTCATAACATACGGAAGAACCAAAAAAGTTACCTGTATAGCCATACCATCAACACTTCAAGACAACTCTACATCATTGACAACGCTTAACATCTCGCGCTCGGGGCAACACACAGTAGGGCTATCTCCAGCGTAGCCCACTCGCTGTGCTGTAACAAGTTGTAAGCCCTGGAATCACGGTGCAGTAATCAGATCCATCTGATGTCATCTCCACACATGCAGGGTTTACCACCATCTCACCCACGTTCCCATTGGCGGCCTCAACAGTTGGCCCCGCAGCATTGCCACCAACAAGGGGTGATGAGCCACCCTCGGAAACACGAGCCAAACTGGTACCAACATTAGCACTTATCTGGTTGGTCGACCTCCCTAAACGGATGGCGTCCGCCATAAAGATGGGCCTAGTTGTTTGGCAAGGCGCGTCACTCTCTTCATCTCCGGGAGCCACCCTCATACCTATTACGACTCTCCTTCCTTTTCTCTCATCAGGCTCTTCTGCCTCAGAACGCTCGTTCGTAGGTTGTAGAGACGATGTCGACGGCCTTGCCTTACTTATAGCCACCTCTGTAGGAGTAGCTTCTTGTAAAGAGGCTACGGTCACCCCTTCCCAATCAGATTCATAAAGTATCTCCTGCATATTCCGACCAACATCTGATTGAGAGGAGGTGGATGTCATCACCCTCGTCTTATAAGCACTTCGACCTGACAACAAAAGTGATTTAGTTGATGAAGTTTTTGAAAGTGCCTAACTAAAGTTGAAGAAATACCTGAAGGGCTTGCGGGTCATAACGTTTAATGAATTAATACCATGTATGGGTCTCTTCCGCGAAAGGCAGCAAACTAGATACCCACTTCTTAATATCGGTTATGAATCGGGGAGTGTGAGTTATTACTGAAAAATAACAAAAAAAATCATAAGGATGATATAATCGGAACCGCAAAAGTCACGTACGATAAATGACTCGACAGATAGGAATACTTATGTCTCGAATTTCAACTCTTATGGAATTCGACGGGGTTAGACAGCAGGTTCTATGTCATGATAAAAAAGTATCTATGCCAATAGCCCCGATTAGGGCGATCATTGGTTTGCACGACCAACCCCTTCGAGCCACGATTTTTTAGATGCAACATGGTACCCCTCAAGTAGCTAGTGCTAAATAGCTGCAGAAGGTGGTGGATAGAGACTTCCAACCCAACCAGCTCCACATATGTAGACAGTAGCGTACACACCTTTAGAGTATATAGAGTCAGTTGGGTGGGACACATATTGTAGAAACGACAGAGTTCTTCCACCAACGGAAAAATGGGGAGTCCATATATGATCAAAAAGGGATATTCGTAGAACATACAGTACCCCGATCTGTGGGTATTCGTGTAGTCCGCTCCTACTAGAACCATCTCCACGTGAGCGGGTATCTCATATGACGCACGAAGAATATCTAAATAAGTTTGTTTTAACTCAGATTTCTCCCAAGGTTGTTCAGGAAAATCCCGTTGAAAGTTCCTCTTGACAAGGAGTTGCTTCGGGAGTACAT
Organism: Nicotiana noctiflora; assembly: GCA_032618575.1. Lineage (NCBI taxonomy): Eukaryota > Viridiplantae > Streptophyta > Magnoliopsida > Solanales > Solanaceae > Nicotiana > Nicotiana noctiflora. Next base: position 325,150 of record JASVEL010005958.1, on the reverse strand, counting down.
TATTTACAGTAAGATGGGTGAGATCCTCCCCTTTCTCTCCCTTATTGCCACTGGATGGAGGCGGTATCTCAGATGATTTATTATTACAAGCCCCCAGAGTGTTATCACATTTAGGTTTTGTCATGATTTCCAATTGAGGAGTGATGTAATACACTACCACAAAAATACTTCCACTGAAGCGGTGGGTTTTCGTATAATGGAAGCATTTTCTTGAAATAGTCGGAAAACTTTTGCAAACGATCTAAAGCTAGGTTAAATTGAACCCTTTCCCTATTTATATGGTTGGGTAGCATTGAAATTGAAGAGGAAAGACCCAAGCAAGCACGGGAAACCAAGCATCAGAACACCTTTTTGTACTTCCTTGGGAACACGCGTAATGATGATGCTAGTATACGGTGATGTCATTTCAGGGAAGGGCTTGTGTGCCAATATTTCAATAGATTAAATGGTCACGGTCACCCATCCACGTTGTCGTCTCCAAACATGGTCAAAATTTACCCAGTACAAGGTTCATGGTTCTGTCCATCAGCGACGCACTTCGTTATGTCACCAACAAATAGAGGGACTAATTGTATAGGGTCAAATTCAGCCCACTACGGTAGCAACGACCCATGACTAAGCAATAGTCGTAGTGTGGGTATGACTTCAGAATGTCGGAGCGAAAATATGCCCTTTAGTCTCGTCATCCCCTCGAAGGCATGTGACCTACCCCTGTATTATTTTATTATTTCGAGGGGGTTCTTCTGTTATATAAAGGAGGATCCCAATATTGTAAAGGGGATCAGATCTTTTCAAATACAAGCACTCTCTCTCTTTCTCTCTCTACCTCTTATTCTCAGTAACACTCAATCTATCAAAATCAATAAGATATATAATTCACATTTCTAGGTCTTATTATTTTCGATTACGATTTACATTTGATCTATTTTTTGTTGTATTTACTTGCAAAGTATTTGTTAACTTTCAAGTCAAACATGACCTACGATGAATACGACAAATGATCAGGCATCTTTGAGTCGACGTCCCGAAAGAGATGACCTTATTACAAAAGAGGAGGCATTACGTCCCTTCTAATATTGTAAGCCCATTATGGGACATTGAGAATATTCTATCGAATACTCTTGGTAGTTCATTTCTGACAACTTAGGGGAGTCTCCCTCTAGTATATAAGGGGGACAAAGAGCTTTGTAAGAGGGGGAAAACTCTATAAGAAAATATTATCTGAGAGCAAAAGGAAATCTATTATCGATCATATCTTCACTTTACTTAATCTAGTATTTATTATAGTCATCTAATATTTACCCCTTCATCTTTCGATTCATTTGTTCAAAGAGATTTTTGCATCTTTTGAGTCAAACAATTTGGCACCATCTTTGAGGATTTCTATAGCTGAAACTATAGTTGTTTATCTAGATTCTTGAAAGCGATAACTATTTTTCCTCATACTTCATAAGAACTAACAATGGCTGGAAAAGGGGAAGTAAGGCTAAAGGCAGCAGCGGATGTCACAAACAACCTCTTGAGTTCTCTCAATGAGGCCAGTACAGAAAATAATGAGAATACAATGGCAAGCGCCACACCTGAAGGGGAGATCTCACCCCTATCGCACGGTGATATAAGAATCTTGCGTAAAAGGAGATCATCAACATCCACGGCGAGGGGAAGCACCACCAGCAGTCAAGAAGCTACTAGAAGAATGGTTAACGAGTGCCTTGAGCAACATGCTCAAAAAACCTGCTCAAAGAGATGTCAAAGGCTCACCACCTACAGAAATCACAGCTGCCGAAGATAAGCCGAGCGCTACCCAAACGGTTACTAATGAAGGTGACGGTGCACTCATGGCCATACTAAAGAAAATGGAAGAGATGAAAAATGAGAACAAAATACTTCGCGATCAAATGAAGGAACATCAGGAGAGGGTTGACAAAATATCAGGCGCTCCGATGCTACTATTGAAATGCGATGTGGGTCGATTCGTCGAACAACCCTATAGCGAAGGGGCAGACCCCCATTCCATTCCAAAGACCTTCAAAATGCCACCATACTTGAAAATATATGACGGGACCACGTACCTAGAGGATCATTTAATCCATTGCAGTAATGCAGTGAAGGGCAATGATATATCAAAAGAACAGGTATCATCAGTGGTGCTAAAAAGGTTTGGTGAAACTTTGACAGGTGAAGCATTGACGTGGTACTCCCAACTACCGGCACACACGATATCACCATTTGAAGAAATGGTAGATAAATTCTCTAACTCTCACGCGGGGGCAAAGAAGGCCGAACGTGTCAGAAGGGATGATTCTACTGAATGTGTCAGAAGGGATGGCAGTAGAAACCTTTTAAAATGGATTAAACATGAACAAATCTAAAGCAACCAAAAACTACTCAGCAGACTCATGAAATACCCTCTACCACATGGGAAGAAATCCACAACGCCTATTGCGTCGATGTAAGGGCAGTCGAGGAGGACCTGAACGGCCCGCTTCAGCCGTTAACATCAATCCATACTGAGCTAAGGAGAGATCAATGTAACGATGGGTGAAGAGACAAACCACCATATTCCAATTGAGAAAAGCATCAGCAATATGTCTGAACATCCAACCAGCCTCCTCCACGACACATGGCTGTCATGCCTCGACACACTACGGCCCTCTGAAATGAAAGAGGTATGCCTCAACTATTATCTGATCATAATTTTAATGTTTCCCCCTCAGAGATAGTGTACGCACTAGAAACATTAGGCACGACGGTGCAGTGGCTACAGAAAATGAAATCAGATCCAAGCACTAGGAGGTCGAACGTCCTATGTGAATTCCACTAAGAACGAGGACACAAGACCAAAAACTTCATAGGTCTATGGCAAGAAGTAGTTAGGATGTTAAACTGGGGGTACCTGAAAGAACTGCTAAGCGAAAAATGGCGGGCCAACTTTGCTCGAAGGCGCGATCCACCTCAAGGACCTCCAAAGCCACCATCACCAGCCCATACCATACAAATGATCATTAGCAGCGATGATGACTGTGAGCACGTGAGTTTTGCACCGGGCAAATAATTCCAAAATCAAAATAAATATGTTTTTGAGTGTAATTACCTGCTTTGTTTGAAATTAGTTATACTTTATGTGTTTGAATAAATAGAAATTATAAAAATAAAAAAATTAGGCTAGGCAATTATTTTGTCTTAATTAATTAGTTTAAAGAAGAAAATTAGCAAAAATAGTTCTCAATAGCGGAAATTAGAGAGAAAAATAGTAGAAAAATTTCAAAAATATTAGATAATTAGCATAAGTAGGAAATTCGGTTTTTTATAATATTCCATAAAAGAAAAGAAAAAAAAGTATAAAAAAAAATACATAAAAAATATTAAAATCAGAAAAATACAAAAATAGGTAGGGTATAATAAGATTGGGCCAATTGAAGAGAATCTGAAGGCCCAAATTCGTTGGCCCAAGGGATCTGATCCAGTTGTTGGGACTGAGGTGATCTTGGCCGTTCACTTCATCAGATCCAACGGTTGGAAGCATTAGTGAGTTTTTATTTGATAATTAATATGAGAAAAGTGATCTGGGCCGTCCGTTTAAGTTGATCCAACGACTAAAGCCTTTGGTCTCCCAGGCAATGAAACGACGCCGTTTATGTAACGCGTCTGATGGCCGTTGATCTTCATCAGATCAACGGTCCAGATCACCTCGTATGACCAGCCTATAAAAGGCTTTGGTTTGAACGATTTTTTCCATTTCTTCAAATTCGTAACCCTAGCCGCCCTCTCCATCGCCCCTCTTCTTCTTCATCATCCTCAGACTTCAACTGGCCATGGCGGCCACCACTCTTCACGGTGGTCGCCGGCTTTTCTAAACCCCTCCCCTCTTCTTTTCCTTCTTTTGTTTCTTCTTCTCCAGCAAGACCCCCAGAATAGACCCCTATCTTTTGAAACTCCGGTCACCGGAACTCCGCCGGTGACCACCCAAACAATGGGAAAAAGTACCAAACCAATGCCATTCTATCCCGGTTGACTTGATCTATCATCCCATCATAATGGTTCCCTTCGAATCAGCTTGGAACTCGTCGAATATTCAAAAGAAGATCGCCGGAAACCTAACTCCGGCGACCCCCAAATTGAAACCTCTTCAAGACTTTACCTTTTACCCTTACCAAATACCCCTCTTCAAGCCAGAACTTAAAAGACTTTACCTTGAAGTCTGAAAGAAAGAACCAGTCAGAAATGAAAAAATAAAAATAAAAAAAAATAAGGAAAAAGAAACAAGGAAAATGGTCTGAAGGGAGTCCGTGAGTGAATAAGAAAGAAAAGGAATAGGAAGCTCAGGGGACCGGCCCTGCGAGCTAAGTACCCCGATTCCTTTTTCTGCCTTGATTTCTTTCATCTTGCATGTTATGTGCTTCACATGTTAGTCATAGGGTTTGTTCTTTGTTTGTCTTCTGTCGTCTTTGTTCTTTACTTTGTTCTTGTGTTTCACATGCTATTCTGTTTATCTTCTTTCGTTTCACAACATGAACCTGTTCATCTTCTAAGAGCCTGCTATGTTAGGGTTTTTCTATCTCTCTGCTTATCATTAGTTCTTTGCTTGTTGTGTTTCTTTGCATAATTAGTTATAAATTTCTTACCAGTTGTTTCTTCTTCTGTTTCACATCTTTTGCCCGTACCTCTAATGCTTAGTCATGGGGTTTCATAACATGTTCCTTCAGAGCCTGTTAGTAATAGAACTTTATCCATCATATGTCTTGTGTGATCACATGGTTCTTTGCTCTAAGATTGAGAAATTCATCTTTTCTGTGTCACTTTCGACTGTTGGCTTCTGATTCATCTCAAAGTTTGGCTGTTGATAGTTGTTCTCTTTTATTTTTGATCCTGATAAGTTGAAGGTCACCTTGATTCTCTTCTCCTCTTTCATCTTGTGAACCATGTTAGATCTTTCATACTGGTTGTTTGTTAGGTCTTTTTGTTTCTGAGTATGTCTATGCCACAAACCTAGGTGATTTTGAAGTTGATCAAACTTTCATATGACATGAATTGGTAGTAATTAGGTCCTGTTTAACATGAGTTCATACTTTGTCTCATAAAATTGGATAAAGTGAGCTAATTAACTGAAATTCAACCATATCAATTGCCTCTCTGAGTTTTGGTTGATTATTACACCTTGTTTGGTTTTATATGTCTTAATATGCAATCCATGTTGAAGTTGACTTAGTTTTATTGGTTCTGGTTGAGTGTGAGTGTTTGATTAACACTGATTGAACTCTAGGGGATTGGTTATAGCTGCTAGTATTAGGATCCTTGGAAATGGCTAGTTGTGAAATAGGCTAAAACTGAAAATCACAAAAAATAGGCTATAAATTTAATAATTGACCTAAAGAGTGGTCAACTTTGTAAAGGTTGACCAACTCTATAAGGTCCTAACACACTGACCCACCTCAAAAGGGGTCAGTTGTGCAAAATTGGTTAAGTCTGCAAATGCAGACTCACCAAGGCTCAATTGAGCCCTGAAACACAGATGGCTAGACCTACAAAGGTCTTGACCAGGCCTGTGATCAGTTTTGAGCCTTAAAATGGCAAGGCCAAGTCCAAATTGAAGACTGGCCAAGTTTCAAATGGCTTAAGTGCATTAATTGAGCAGGTTAAGCCTGCAATTTAGTTTAATTAACCTTAAAATGAACAAAATAGGTTATTAAGCAATAATTGGCCTAAGAGTGGTTAACTTTGCAAAAGGTTGACCAATTCTATAAGGCCCTAACACACAGTCCACCTTAAAAAGGGGCTGGTTGTGCAAAATGGCTAAGTCTGCAAATGCAGACTGGCCCAGGCTCTCTTTTGAGCCCTGAACATTAAAGTGGCCAAACCTGCAAAGGTTTTAGGCCCAACTGTTCAGTAATTGGGTTTAATACCCAAGCTAAGTCTCAACTTGAGACTGGTTAGCTTTTTAATAGTTTAATTTCAATAATAAAGCAGGCTAGTCCTGCAATTAGTTTAGAATTGAAATAAAATTGGTCTTAATTAACTGGAACTAAGTAAAAGAGACTCAAATGGAAATAGTTCTTAATAGTAGGATTGGCCAGCCCTTAAATACCAATGCAAGGGCTAGCTATTAGTTAAATAAGTTCCAAATGAGCTGAAATTAACCTAGGCAGTCAGGTAAATCAGCAGTGGCCTTGAGGACATAATTGGAAACCAAATAGGTAAAATAGTGAATAGTTTGAAACTTAAGAGGGTAAGGAAGTCATTTGTACCCCTGATTTCTGCAATTTTGCAGAGATTTAAGGGTATAATGGTCTCCCTAAAATGGGGAAATCTGTAAAAATCCCAAACCCTTAGGGCTACATTGGTAAAAACCCATAAAAAGGAATCTTTAGAACCTTCCAGCACATGCTGGAAGGATTTCTGTTAACTGAAATGGGGCTTAACTGTACATTGGGTAAATTTTAGAGGGGGAGAAGTGGGATTACTCCCATACTTTCTCCCCAAATTTTAGCCCTTTTGCCCAACTATAAATACACCCTAAAAGGGGCTGAAAAGGGGGTTCCAATTTTTGAAGCTGAAATTCATTTAGGCTAGCTTGGATAAAAGTTTTCAGAGTAAAATATAGCAATAGAGTGATTGGGTCTTCAGGGATTTTTTGAGCTATAATCTGTTAATTGCTTCTGGTTTTGGGTTCTTCGCTCGATCACTTGCCTGGATTACTACTTGTTTGCTGTTGCCGGGTCTTTTTATTATTGTTGCTGTGGGCTTCTATTTGGTTAATATTCAAGTTTCACGGTTGCATTGCTTTGCTTGAGTCCATTGCTGTCTTACATGCCTGATTTCCCTAGAACTCATCGGATTTTCCTTATTCTTTCAGGTACACTACTCTTTCACTTGAAGCTGTAATGGCGAGTTATTGAAATAGAAATGAAGATCTGGACTCGATTATATGCTGCCTTATAGTCTGTTTTAGTGTTGCTAGTTTAGATTTGTAATTTACCTATTGTAGTATTATGTAGTAGCTGAAAAACGAAAAACAAAAACATTGTAATAAGTAGTAACATAGTAGTAGTAGTAAGTAGCACCTCACTTAGCTAATTAGGTAAAATCTCTAAAACAAAGTCAATTAGCAATCACATGAGTCGACAACAGTCAATGCTCACGCAATTAGTTTGTTTCGTAGATCAATATTGGAATCTGAGTAAGATAAAAGAGACTAATTTAATGAAGGGTGAAACTGACTTTGATAACATCAAATGAGCTTAACTTACAGTAACATTAGCGTTTAGTCATATCAGTGAATTAGTATGTGGATACAGATAAGTCCAAAGGGAAAAGAGTAAGAAAAATTGATAAATCATTTGTAATGGGGTCTATGACACAGTATGAACAAAGACGAATAAGAATCACCAGTTGTGTATACATCATCAGGTCAATTAGCTTAGATAAGTTGGTTGTCATTAACAAACAATTAGATTGTTTAAATACAGTCTCATAAAGTTAAACCATTTCTTAGCTCGTTAATTTCAATGTTGTTTAGGACATTAGCAGAAAACAAGAGGATAGAAGTAGTTCATTCATGTATACACTGAATAGTTGTAATTTAGAATTAATATTGATCTCTTTGTACAGTGATTCGACTCTTCTAATGAATAAAAGCAATCTGATTTCGCTTCTTAATCCTGTATGATTGCATTATTTCTGGTTCTTTGTATTTACTTTCATAGTTATTTACTACCAATTGGTTTGGGCCTAATATGCAATATAAGTTTGAACCATAATGTGAAGCTAACGAAGCCAGTGAACAGAAGTCTAAAAATAGCCTGGGTCTCGAATATCTGGACGGTTAGAACGTGTGTTTGATGAAGAGAAGACCAGGCCCCGTTGAATAATAGTAATCATATGGGCCTGGAATGCTTAGTAAAAACGATTAAGGAAAAAACACAATTAGAAAAACATAGTATATACTCCTTAGGATTGAACTTTAAAATTTACTTGGGATGAGCCTTGCCCGACTTTAAACAAGCGGGGCCCCCATTTAGTAATGGTTTAATACAATTAGACTCGGGAAGACTACTAGCTAATTCCATAGTCTTACCTAAAACAATCAAAAGCCGATAGACTATTTTAGGGCATGATTTTAAAATACCTTCCATTGAACGAGTGTGCACTTGGTGCGACTCAAATCCAAATCTCGGCAAAGTTGAAATACATCGAAAGTCATAGGCGTACTGGTTGCGGTATGACTCGAGACGTGTTTTCGCGATGCCGCAAATTCTTTAAAAATAATACTTAATGTAAAAAGCACTATATATTGTTAAAATCTGTGATTAAGTCAAACAAGAGTCGGGAACGATAATTGAGCGACCGTGCTAAAACCACGGAACCCGGGAATGCCTAACACCTTCTCCCGGGTTAACAGAGTTTCTTATCCGGATCTTTGCTTCGCAGACATTTTTAAGAGTCAAATTCCTCGGATTCGGGATTAACCGGTGACTTGGGACACCATTATCTTTCCCAAGTGGTGACTCTGATTAATCTCAATAAAATCCCGAACCGATTGTCCTTTTATTGGAAAAACTCCTTCCTCAACGTTATTTTATCCGTTTCGGGTATCTGAGCGTCGGGGTATACCCTACGAGCATATTTATATGCTTATTCCCAATGTGGGGTAGTAAAAAGGGAGGTGTGACAGCTCTGGCGACTCTGCTGGGGATCCCAACCCCGAACTTCGGTTTCAGGGTTTAAGCACTCGAGCTCTTTAGAATTGCCGTTCGCATTATTATTTGGCTTCATTATATGATTTGAACAACATGCTATGTGCTTTATCGCTTTGATATTATGTGGATTGTATATAAAATTGTGCCGAAAACCCTTCTTTCTTCACCCCCGGGGATGTGCTTACTGGTTGAGACTCCCCTTTCTGTTAAAGTCACCTTAAATTAAGAAAAACAGAGGCCGGATAAGTTACAAAGCCGATTGACTCCGCGGGTCACCAGTACGTAGCCCCCTCCTCGATTCGAGTTGTCCGCTCGGGTACACGGTCTAGTACTCTATGAAACCGTAAGATTTTGAACATAGGTCTAGGACGATTATTTGCATCATATTTGACTTAGGGGACTCAACACAGGGGTTGGGTCCGTCTAGGACAGGTGACCCGGTATTGGAAATGACCCAGCATGTTATATGTTGCATTTTATTGTCCTTGATCGTTATGCGGACCGACGGAAATCCCGAGGATAGAAAATTGTTGAAAAAGAAAAAAAAAAGAGAGAGGAAAATAAGATTTATAGAAAATTGGGTATCCAGAAAATTTGAAAAATAGGTGGAACATTTTTGTTGAAATAATTGGCCAATTAATCTGACCGAACTACGCATGTTTGATTCTCGCCATTAGGTGGGATACGTAGGCAACCCTTAAACTGGTCCAACCACACTTTTTCAAAAAAGACCAAAAAGATTTTCCTTTCAAATAATCGAGGTGATCGCTATTTTTGGAAAATGGCCGAATGTTCCGAAAGGACGCCGGAAGGCCGTTTTGGCAAAAATGGCCATTTCGAAAGTCATTTCCTTTTCTTTCCTTCAAAAAATGAAAACTTGCATTGAAAAAGATTTTTCTTTTTTCTACATAAAATCGCCTTAATAAATGTGCAGGATGAGCACAATGATGACCAACATACCTTGGATGCTCGCACTGAACAAATAAGCCGATTGTTGCAAGAAAAGGGGGTCATTCGAGAGAAGATTGTTCGCATTGCCCAATACATCACCCGAAAGAGTCAACTGTGTGAAGATATGTCTCGAGGAACCTTTGTATCAGCAGTGAAGTTCTTCGTGCAACAAGTCATGTCTGACCTAGATAGGCTCCAAAGGGGATTAGCATATAGGCCCGCGGCAAGGCCGAACGATGCCTCGCGGGCACTAGGAGCATTAATGTACTCATAAGGCATGCATCATCTTTTTATATTTTTTCTTTTACAACATCACCTTGTAATCAACTGTTTTGAATTATCAGTGGAAATCAAGTGTTGTTATCAATTCTTTTGCTTTATGTCATTTCTTTTAAATTCGCCAGGCAAATAAATAGGAACGTAATTATGAAAATGACAAAAAAAAAAGAGAAAGAAAAAAGAAAGAAAAAAGAAAGAAGGAAAAAAAAGAAGAAAGAAAGAAAAGAAAGAAAAAAAAAGAAAAAAGGAAAGAGAAAAAGAGGTGAAAAAGAGAGAAAAAAAAAGAAGAAGAAGAATTGATTGGTTCAAATGAGCAGCGGCCGGGATGATGCATGACGACTCGAGGAAAATATGTTTGTTTTAAAGTCGTTGCATTTTATTCATGCGCTAACAACTAATGGGTGTTGATGCTTGTGAGTTCAGATTTTTTTGGCAACTGGCATTCTGGCTACCCACCCCTATAACACAAGATACAAGAAGATGACGAAAGTTGTGTCCCAAGAAATTGAGGCAACTATCGTAGATCCTGCTCATGAAGAGGAGATTGTAGACGTAGCAGGAATGAAGGAGGAAATGTACAAATTGAGGCAGCAGATGGCCGAAATGTACCAGGCCTGGTCTAGAGGTCAACCCCTGCCAGCTTACCCTGCCAACCCCGCATATATCCCTCCAGCCAATCCCAATCCTGAACCACCTACAATGAATTCATCCTCCACATACCCCGATTACCCTCACTATTATGCCTCCACCTCCCAGGTACCACCACCTCCAGTAAAACAAGCACCACCTCACATACCCCAAGTTGCTCCAGTGTATGTGGCACCTCTACCCGCTGCTATGCACAAATCCTCTAGTGAACCGATGTTCTACATACAGGATCCTCATTACTACCCTCCAGAACCAACTTTCCGACAACATGAGTCTCATGCTCCGCTGATAGAAACAAGTGAAGAGAGAATTGCCAAGAGTGCAGGGCAAGAAGAGATGGCCAGAAAAGTGAAAAGTCTGGAGAATGCCTTCCGCACTATGCAAGGATTAGGAGGACAGGTGAGTGTGGCCTACAAGGACTTATGTCTATTCCCTGAAGTGCAACTTCCCGTGGGATTCAAGTTGCCAAAATTTGATATGTATAGCGGACACGGAGATCCGGTGGCCCACCTCAGGGGATACTATAGCAAAATGAGAGGTGCAGGAGGCAAAGATGAGCTATTGATGGCGTACTTTAGCCAGAGTCTAAGTGGCTCAGCTTTAGAGTGGTATACCCGACAAGATCTTACAAGGTGGTTCGTCTGGGATGACCTTGCGCAAGCCTTTGCAAATCAATTTCAATACAACTTAGAAATCACACCTAATAGACTATCCCTTACAAAAATGGAGAAGAAGCCAGGGGAAAGCTTTAGGGAGTTCGGTTTCAGATGGAGGGAGCAGGCTGCAAGAGTAGATCCACCCATGAGGGAAGGAGAGATGGTGGATTGTTTCCTACAGGCTTTGGAGCCTACATATTACGGTCATTTAGTGTCGGTGATTGGGAAAAGTTTCAATGAAGTCGTGAAGATGGGAAGCTTTGTGGAGGAAGGTTTGAAAACAAATAAAATCATGAGTTTTTCGGCCATTAAGGCCACCAATCAAGCAATACAAACTGGAAACGGAGGAGCAATGGGAAAGAAGAAAAAGGAAGAGGTAGCAACTGTAGAGAGCAGGCCATGGAACCGTAACCCACATCATCACCCACCAAGACCCTACCACCAACACCCATCAAACCCATCAACCCCGTATAACCCACCACCATCATCTTACCCGCCTAACCCATACAACACATCAACCCCATATAACCCACCACCACCATCATACCCACCAACAGTCCTACACTACCACTACCCACAAGCCCAAGCCTACCTACCACCACCACCACATGTGTGGAGAGCCCAAACCCCACACAATGTTTACCACACCCAGAACACATACCCAACCTCTAAACCCTACAGAAACCAAAACAGGCCCAGGCCTGACTCAGAATGGAGGAATAAGTCAAGGAAAACATTCACCCCATTGGGGGAATCATATACCAGCCTTTATCATAGATTGAAAGAGTTGGGGATGCTGAGCCCGGTTGCACCTAAAGTTCCAAACCCACCCCCGAAAAACCTTGATCCATCTGTTAGGTGTGAATATTGTTCGGGAACACTCGGCCATGATACTGAAAAATGTTGGCAATTGAAGAATGCCATTCAGGATCTTATTGACGATCGGAGAATTGAAGTTCAGGCTCTAGAAGCTCCAAACATCACCCAGAATCCACTGCCAAATCACCATGAAACACACATGATAGAATTGGTGCAAGGTGATAGCAATCAGAAGCCATCTCAGTCTGTGATGATGATAAAGGCAAGTGGCAGAGCAGAAAAGGAAGTTGTGAAAGAAAAAGTGATTGTTGAAGAACCAGCGGGAAAGCCAGTAGTGGTGGAGGGTTTGAAAGTTGTAGTACCAGGCATAAAGCTGATTGTGACTGTGAAAGGCGTAAGTGCGGAGCCAGTAATCATAAGACCGGTGGTGCAGATGCCGGTAGTGAGCACAAAGACTGTACCTTAGAACTACAACAAGGTAGAAGTGGTTTATAAAGGAAAAGAGGTGTCTGGGGAAATTAATGAAACCCACGGTCTCACTCGGTCTGGGAGGTGCTTTGCTCTAGAAGAATTGAGAAAAATGAAAACAGTGAAAGAAAACCAGTTAAAGAAACCAGTGTCAGAAGAAGAGGCGGAGGAATTCCTCAAGAAGATGAAGTCACAGGATTATTCTGTAGTTGAGCAGCTGAGGAAGACCCCTGCGCAGATCTCTTTGCTATCTTTGTTAATACACTCAGAAGAACACAGGAAGGCTCTGATGAAGATACTGAACGAGGCTCATGTTCCGGAAAAGATCTCAGTTTGCCACCTGGAAAAGATTACCAGCAAGATCTTCGAGTCTAATAGGATCACATTCTCAGATAAGGAATTGCCTGTTGAGGGAACCGAGCACAATAAGGCGCTGTACCTTACGGTAAAGAGCGAAGAGTCGGTAGTGACCAGAGTGTTGATAGACAATGGATCAAGCGTTAACATTTGCCCACTGTCGACTTTGGGAAAGCTAAACATCAGTCCGGACAGAATCCGGAAGAACAGTATAAATGTGAGAGAATTTGATGGTGGGGGTAAAAACACATTGGGAGACATTATTCTGGAGGTGACCATCGGTCCTTTGGATTTTACTATGGAATTCCAGGTGCTCGACATTCCTGTGTCATATAATTTGTTTTTAGGCCGACCCTGGATCCACGCGGCTAAGGCAGTACCATCGTCTTTACATCAGATGGTCAAATTCGAGTGGGAGAAACAGGAGATTATGGTACATGGGGAAGAAAATGCTTGCAATATGGTGACACCGTTTGATGATACTGACGGAGATAGAGGTCCTTGGGTCTACCAAGTGACAGATGCCATTGCAGTAAACAGAATTGCTGAAGGGGAGAAGTTGCCGATCCCTATGGTGGCACCAACTGCTGTGATGGTGGCCAAGGAGATGCTTAGAAATGGGTTTGCGCCAGGGAAGGGATTGGGCAAAGCATTGCAGGGAGTTATTCAACCGGTTCAACTTCCAGAAAACAAAGGTACTTTCGGCTTAGGGTTCAAACCCACCTTTGCCGACATCCAGAGAGCCTCCAAAGCCAAAAAGAACTGGACCTTGCCTAAGCCTATACCCAAACTATCCGACACCTTCGTCAAGCCTGGTACAAAATATCGGACATCTGCTGCGACAAAGTACATCGAGACCCGACCTGATGAAGAAATGCTGAGTTTTGAGAAGATGTTTTGGGATGTGAATATGGTTGAAGTGGGGGAAGGCACAAGCAAAATGGATGTGCAGCTTGTGGGACCTGGAATCATGTTGAACAATTGGGAAGCTACTCCTTTCCCTATCAGGAAGGAGTCTTGGTAGTTAGCTCCAAAATTTCATCATTGCTTTCCCAAAAATTGTTATTTTTATAGTTCTCCCACCCCCTCATGAAAAGAAAATCAAAATGTATCCCGAACTTTGTTCGTTCTTTTTTTTTATCAATGAAATGCAGTTTTCCTTTTCTTCACTTTTTGCCTTATTTTTCTTTATTTTTTCCTTTTGTACAGTTCTGCATGTGTTGATTCTGATGCTATGTCATGCGTGAATAATTCTAGACCCAGTTCTGACAGTCACATTACCATACAAGAAATTAAGGAGGATAGTGAAATAGAATGTGAAGATGAGGAAGCCTTGGAGGAAATAAGCAAGGACATGAAACAATATGAGGAAAAACCCAAACCGAATCTGAGTGATACAGAATCTGTAAATTTGGGGAGCGAAGACATTGTCTGGGAAACAAAGATTAGTGTTCATTTGGAGGCACCCCTCAGGGATGAATTGATAAGGTTGTTACATGAGTTTAAGGACATTTTTGCCTGGTCCTATGATGACATGCCCGGACTTAGCACCGATTTGGTGGTACACAAGTTGCCTATCTATTCTGAATGCCGGCCGGTAAAGCAGAAGTTGAGGAAATTTAAAACAGATATTAGTGTGAAGATAAAAGAAGAGGTGAATAAGCAGTTTGAGGCAAAGGTCATACGAGTTACCAAATACCCCACCTGGTTGACGAATATTGTGCCGGTCCCAAAGAAAGATGGAAAAACCAGAGTGTGTGTGGACTACAGAGACCTCAACAAAGCCAGTCCGAAGGATGACTTCCCATTGCCAAACATTCACATATTGATCGACAATTACGCCAAGCATGAAATCGGCTCATTTGTGGACTGTTATGCCGGTTATCACCAGATCCTGATGGACGAAGAAGATGCTGAGAAAACTGCCTTCATTACACCTTGGGGAACATATTGTTACAGAGTAATGCCGTTTGGATTGAAGAATGCCGGGGCAACTTATATGAGGGCAATGACCACAATGTTCCACGATATGATGCACCAAGAAATTGAAGTGTATGTGGACGATGTCATCATAAAGTCCAAAAAGCAACCTGATCATGTGAGAGATTTGAGAAAGTTTTTCCAAAGACTTCGGAGGTACAATTTAAAGCTCAATCCTGCGAAGTGCGCCTTTGGAGTACCTTTAGGGAATTTACTGGGATTTATAGTGAGTAGGCGAGGTATTGAACTAGATACATCAAATATTAAGGCTATCCAAAGTCTACCTCCGCCGAAGAACAAGAAGGATGTAATGAGTTTACTAGGAAGGTTGAATTACATTAGTCGATTCATTGCTCAATTGACATCAACGTGTGAGCCGATCTTCAAGTTGTTGAAGAAGGATGCAACAGTGAAATGGACCGACGAGTGTCAGGAAGCCTTTGACAAGATCAAGGAATATTTGGCCAATCCTCCAGTGTTAGTCCCTCCAGAGCCAGGGCGACCTCTGATTTTGTATCTGACAGTGCTTGATAATTCCTTTGGTTGTGTACTGGGTCAGCACGATGAGACAGGCAAGAAAGAACAAGCCATATATTACCTCGGTAAGAAGTTTACATCCTACGAGGTGAAATATACTCAACTTGAAAGAACTTGTTGTGCGTTGATCTGGGTAGCTCAGAAATTGAAGCATTATTTGTCAGCATATACCACATACTTGATATCACGATTGGATCCTCTGAAGTACATATTTCAGAAGCCTATGCCTACAGGAAGACTTGCTAAATGGCAAATTCTGCTCACAGAATTTGACATTATCTATGTAACTCGTACGGCAATGAAGGCACAAGCTATTCCAGACCACTTAGCTGAGAATCTGGTGGATGATGAGTATGAACCATTGAAGACGTACTTTCCGGATGAGGAGGCAATTATTGTCGAGGAGATGGAGCAAGATGAGAGACCAGGATGGAAAATGTACTTCGACGGGGCCGTCAACAGCAAAGGCGTTGGTATCGGAGCGGTACTCATTTCAGGTACAGGTCAACACTATCCTGTCAGAGCTCAGCTCCGATTTTTCTGCACCAACAACATGGCCGAATGTGAGGCGTGCATCTTGGGTTAAGAATGGCAATTGACATGGGTATTCAAGAGATTTTGGTCATGGGTGACTCGGATCTCTTGGTACATCAAATCCAATGGGAATGGGAGACACGAGATTTGAAATTGATACCTTATCGATATTGTTTACACGAGTTGTCTCAAGGATTCCAGTCTATAGAGTTTAAGCACATCCCAAGAATGCACAATGAGATCGCAGATGCTTTGGCCACACTGTCCTCTATGTTGCATCATCCTGACAAGACATATATAGATCCGCTCCGGATCCAAGTCCGTGATCAAAATGCTTATTGCTTCGCTGTGGAAGAAGAGTCAGATGGAGAGCCGTGGTATCATGATATCAGGGAATACCTGAAAGCTGGCAAATACCCGGAGCAGGCCACTGGAGACCAGAAGAGAGCCATCAGGCGTTTGGCTAATGGATTTTTCCTCGGTGGAGGAGTTATATACAAAAGAACACCAGATCTGGGCTTATTGCGGTGTGTGGATGCACAACAAGCAGATGAAATCATGATTGAAGTACATGCCGGAGCCTGTGGACCCCACATGAGCGGATATATTTTAGCAAAGAAGATTTTGAGAGTTGGGTATTACTGGCTCACTATGGAGCGTGATTGTATCGGGTATGTAAAGAAATGCCACCAATGCCAGGTACATGGGGATCTGATCCACTCCCCGCCTTATGAGTTGCATACAATGTCTGCACCATGGCCCTTTGTTGCTTGGGGCATGGATGTTATCGGCCCAATAGATCCAGCCGCTTCCAATGGGCATAGGTTCATTCTGGTTGCAATTGATTATTTCACCAAGTGGGTTGAAGCGAAGACGTTCAAGGTAGTAACGAAGAAAGTGGTGGTGGATTTTGTGCATGAGAATATTATATGCCGATTTGGAATCCCCAAGGTGATTATCACATATAATGGAGCCAATCTAAACAGTCATCTCATGGCGGAAGTTTGTGAGAGATTTAAGATCACACACCGCAATTCCATACCTTACAGGCCAAAGGCGAATGGTGCAGTAGAGGCGGCGAATAAGAATATCAAGAAGATTCTCCGAAAAATGGTGGAGGGATCCGGGAAATGGCATGAAAAGCTACCCTTCGCTCTCATGGGTTACCGCACGACAGTGCGTACTTCTATCGGAACCACCCCTTACACACTGGTATATGGAACGGAGGCTGTTATACCCGCAGAAGTGGAAATACCGTCATTACGGATCATAGCCGCAGCTGAGATAGATGACGATGAATGGGTAAAAGCCCGGTTGGAACAATTGAGTTTGATTGATGAGAAGAGGTTGGCCGCAGTTTGCCATAGGCAATTGTATCAACGAAGAATGGCCAGAGCATACAATAAGAAGGTACGACCTCAAAAGTTTGAAGTCGGACAACTTGTATTGAGGCGTATCTTACCGCATTGGGCCGAGGCGAAAGGCAAGTTTGTGCCAAATTGGCAAGGACCGTTTGTGGTATCACGGGTGTTGTCCAATGGGGCATTGTACTTAACAGATGTTGAAGGAAAGTGCGTAGAGACTGCTATCAATTCAGATGCAGTCAAATGATACTATGTATGATTCCTTTTCAATTATGTGTTTTGTATTTTGTTGTGATTTTGGAATTGAAATGACGAAGCCGTTTTATTCTCTATCCAAACACTTTATCCATTGACAACCCCTTTGAGCCTTAATGAATATATTCTTTCATATCCCTCTCTCGGAATCGCTTATAGCGCAATAAGATCGAAAATGACAAAAAAAAATAGAAAAAGACAAAGAAATCGGGAAAAAGTCAAAAAGAAATCCATCTAACTAATGACGTTGGATGAACTACGTCTAACTTGATCCCGAAAGGGTACGTAGGCAGCCTCTCTGAGGTTCAGTCATGATAAAGAAAAAATTCAAAAATTCCCCACATATTGAAACTGGGGCAGAAGTTATGTTTAATAATTCCGAGAGTTGTAAATATTTTTGAACCCTCGTGAGATTTTGAGCCTTTATACATTTCTTTCTCAACCCATCCAAAAGCCACGTTACAGTCCAAAGAAAGACCTTCTGATCAATTCTGAAATGATCACGAATGCAATGAAGGAGGAGCGAAACATCGGATAATACCCGTGGTACAGAAAACAAAATACAAAAAGGAAAAATGAAAAATGAAAAAATGAGAGAGTCTCATCGGTGAAAACCTTAACCGGCACTGTGAGGCGATTGTGAGTTTGAGAGAAATAAAATGAGAGAGTCTCATCAGTAAAAACCTTAACCGACAATGTGAGACGACTGTGAGGTTGAGAGAATAAATGAGAGAGTCTTATGGGTGAAAACCTTTCGAGGCACCGTAGGGCGATCGTGATGATTACCAGAAAAGATAAAAGCAACAAAAATAATATCGGTTTGGGTTGGAAACAATTCGGAGACAGAACAATGATTGGAACGAACTGGGTCAGAGTTTAAATACATGGCATGGTCAGAGGAATCAGGCAGCAAATACCCAGATAAGTTCTATCATCTATCCAAAATGCCCTTACCTTTCTTTCATTTTTCCGCATTTCATTGTTTACCTTTTGAGAGCTAACTACCAGCTCCTGATAACGAAAGCTGAAACAACACTGGGTCAGAAAGAAGAAAGATTTGGGAAGGAGATAAAGAAGCTTGGCAAACATGGCCAAAGGAAAAGAAAACAAAACAAAAGTGGAAAAAGTGAGAAAATACAAAAAGAGTTTGCAAGGGATAAGCAGTTGAAAGTTACGCAGCATGAGAAAAGCAAAAAAAAGAAAAAGCAATAAAAAGCGGGGACGGCAGATGCCCGTTGCCAGCAGTTTATATCTAATAAATTTTGTTTCATGCAGGAACAAATTGTCACTAATCACTTTAAAGTGAATGTGACCAATGTGGAAAATAGAAAACACCAAAAAGAGAAAGTT
The DNA here is from genome assembly GCA_032618575.1 of Nicotiana noctiflora. NCBI lineage: Eukaryota > Viridiplantae > Streptophyta > Magnoliopsida > Solanales > Solanaceae > Nicotiana > Nicotiana noctiflora. The sequence continues at coordinate 306,256 of JASVEL010005958.1, read as the reverse complement.
CACCAATAATGTGGAGAAATTCACAAGCAAGAGATAATTGGTAAAAGAAAATGCCAAAAAGAGGAAGGTAGTATCTTTTAAAATTCACTCCCCAGATCTCAGGCTGCGGGAATACATTTCTGCATTGCATTGCACGTTTAATTTCTGTTAGGTGCCCACCTACGAATACGGGAATATTTTCTGCATCGCATTGCACGTTTAATTTCTGTTAGGTGCCCACCTTCGAATACGGGAATATTTTTCTGCATCGCATTGCACGTTTAATTTCTGTTAGGTGCCCACCTTCGAATACGGGAATACTTTTCTGCATCGCATTGCACGTTTAATTTCTGTTAGGTGCCCAGCTTCGAATACGGGAATATTTTCTACATCGCATTGCACGTTTAATTTCTGTAAGGTGCCCACCTTCGAATACGGGAATATTTTTCTGCATCGCATTGCACGTTTAATTTCTGTTAGGTGCCCACCTTCGAATACGGGAATATTTTCCGCATCGCATTGCACGTTTAATTTCTGTTAGGTGCCCACCTTCGAATACGGGAATACTTTTCTGCATCGCATTGCACGTTTAATTTCTGTTAGGTGCCCACCTTCGAATACGGGAATACTTTTCTGCATCGCATTGCACGTTTAAATTCTGTTAGGTGCCCACCTTCGAATACGGGAATATTTTTCTGCATCGCATTGCACGTTTAATTTCTGTTAGGTGCCCACCTTCGAATACGGGAATATTTTTCTGCATCGCATTGCACGTTTAATTTCTGTTAGGTGCCCACCTTCGAATACGGGAATACTTTTCTGCATCGCATTGCACGTTTAATTTATGTTAGGTGCCCACCTTCGAATACGGGAATATTTTCTGCATCGCATTGCACGTTTAATTTCTGTTAGGTGCCCACCTTCGAATACGGGAATATTTTTCTGCATCGCATTGCACGTTTAATTTCTGTTAGGTGCCCACCTTCGAATACGGGAATATTTTCTGCATCGCATTGCACGTTTAATTTCGGTTAGGTGCCCACCTTCGAATACGGGAATATTTTTCTGCATCGCATTGCACGTTTAATTTCTGTTAGGTGCCCACCTTCGAATACGGGAATATTTTCCGCATCGCATTGCACGTTTAATTTCTGTTAGGTGCCCACCTTCGAATACGGGAATATTTTTCTGCATCGCATTGCACGTTTAATTTATGTTAGGTGCCCACCTTCGAATACGAGAATATTTTTCTGCATCGCATTGCACGTTTAATTTCTGTTAGGTGCCCACCTTCGAATACAGGAATATATTTCTGCATCGCATTGCACGTTTAATTTCTGTTAGGTGCCCACCTTCGAATACGGGAATATTTTTCTGCATCGCATTGCACGTTTAATTTCTGTTAGGTGACCACCTTCGAATACGGGAATATTTTTCTGCATCGCATTGCACGTTTAATTTCTGTTAGGTGCCCACCTTCGAATACGGGAATATTTTCTGCATTGCATTGCACGTTTAATTTCTGTTAGGTGCCCACCTTTGAATACGGGAATATTTTTCTGCATCGCATTGCACGTTTAATTTCTGTTAGGTGCCCACCTTCGAATACGGGAATATTTTCTACATCGCATTGCACGTTTAATTTCTGTTAGGTGCCCACCTTCGAATACGGGAATATTTTTCTGCATCGCATTGCACGTTTAATTTCCGTTAGGTGCCCACCTTCGAATACGGGAATATTTTTCTGCATCGCATTGCACGTTTAATTTCTGGTAGGTGCCCACCTTCGAATACGGGAATATTTTTCTACATCGCATTGCACGTTTAATTTCTGTTAGGTGCCCACCTTCGAATACGGGAATATTTTTCTGCATCGCATTGCACGTTTAATTTCTGTTAGGTGCCCACCTTCGAATACGGGAATATTTTTCTGCATCGCATTGCACGTTTAATTTCTGTTAGGTGCACACCTTCGAATACGGGAATATTTTTCTGCATCGCATTGCACGTTTAATTTCTGTTAGGTGCTCACCTTTGAGTACGGGAATATTTTTCTGCATCACATTGCACGTTTAATGTCTGTTAGGCGTCCACCTTCGAATACGGGAATATTTTCTGCATCGCATTGCACGTTTAATTTCTGTTAGGTGCCCACCTTCGAATACGGGAATATTTTTCTGCATTGCATTGCATGTTTAATTTCTGTTAGGTGCCCACCTTCAAATACGGGAATATTTTTCTGCATCGCATTGCACGTTTAATTTCTGTTAGGTGCCCACCTTCAAATACGGGAATATTTTTCTGCATCGCATTGCACGTTTAAATTCTGTTAGGTGCCCACCTTCAAATAAAGGAATATTTTCTGCATCGCATTGCACGTTTAATTTCCGTTAGGTGCCCACCTTCAAATACGGGAATACTTTTCTGCATCGCATTGCACGTTTAATTTCTGTTAGTGGGGCAGAAAAAAAAAAGGTAGTTTGTTGTTTTGTTTTGAGCAGGTTTCAGCTCGAGGACAAGAAGTACCATTGAATATAAAAAAAAAGAGAGGGGAAAACAAGAAAAGAAAATCAACAAAAAAAAAAAGAGTCAGCATCAAAGAAAATCAACAAAAAATAGAGTCAGCATCAAAGAAAATCAACAAAAAGAGAGTCAGCATCAAAGAAAATCAACAAAAAAGAGAGTCGGCATTACCGAAAATCAAGAAAAGAAGGAAGAAGAGCAAAAACTAGATTAGGAACAATTGTAATTGTAGGATCATAGCTTAGAATAGCTTCTTCATTTTACATTCCCCCCCCCCCAAGTGTAATAAGGAGTAAGTCAGCAAGTCTCGACAGTGTCAATGCAACAGTGAGTCTGGTAGTTTTAAACTGCCAGACCTTCCCGAACTACACTGACCTGATTCCTGTTTAGCCCAGGATATGTAGGCAACCTCTAAAGCAGGGTGCGGTCAAAAGGTTTTCCAAAAATGCTTTCACGGAATGTGCCAATGTGCAAAAATCTCTCATTACTTCTCACTTGTCTTTGCACTGAAACTCTTCGTATTCCCGAGCAAAGAGGGGCAGTTGTGAGCACGTGATTTTTGCACCGGGCGAATAATTCCAAAATCAAAATAAATATGTTTTTGAGTGTAATTACCTGCTTTGTTTGAAATTAGTTATACTTTATGTGTTTGAATAAACAGAAATTAGAAAAATAAAAAAATTAGGCTAGGCAATTATTTTGTCTAATTAATTAGTTTAAAGAAGAAAATTAGCAAAAATAGTTCTTAATAGCGGAAATTAGAGAGAAAAATAGTAGAAAAATTGCAAAAATATTAGATAATTAGCATAAGTAGGAAATTAGGTTTTTTATAATATTCCATAAAAGAAAAGGAAAAAAAAGTATAAAACAAATACATAAAAAATATTAAAATCAGAAAAATACAAAAATAGGTAGGGTATAATAAGATTGGGCCAATTGAAGAGAATCTGAAGGCCCAAATTCGTTGGCCCAAGGGATCTGATCCAGTTGTTGGGACTGAGGTGATCTTGGCCGTTCACTTCATCAGATCCAACGGTTGGAAGCATTAGTGAGTTTTTATTTGATAATTAATATGAGAAAAGTGATATGGGCCGTCCGTTTAAGTTGATCCAACGACTAAAGCCTTTGGTCTCCCAGGCAATGAAAGGACGCCGTTTATGTAACGCGTCTGATGGCCGTTGATCTTCATCAGATCAACGGTCTAGATCACCTCGTATGACCAGCCTATAAAAGGCTTTGGTCTGAACGATTTTTGCCATTTCATCAAATTCGTAACCCTAGCCGCCCTCTCCCTCGCCCCTCTTCTTCTTCATCATCCTCAGACTTCAACTGGCCATGGAGGCCACCACTCTTCACGGTGGTCGCCGGCTTTTCTAAACCCCCCCCCCCTCTTCTTTTCCTTCTTCTGTTTCTTCTTCTCCACCAAGACTCCCAGAATAGACCCCTATCTTTTGAAACTCCGGTCACCGGAACTCCGCCAGTGACCACCCAAACAATGGGAAACCGTACCAAACCAATGCCATTCTATCCTGGTTGACTTGATCTATCATCCCACCATAATGGTTCCCTTCGAATCAGCTTGGAACTCGTCGAATATTCAAAAGAAGATCGCCGGAAACCTAACTCCGGTGACCCCCAAACTGAAACCTCTTCAAGACTTTACCTTTTACCCTTACCAAATACCCCTCTTCAAGCCAGAACTTAAAAGACTTCACCTTGAAGTCTGAAAGAAAGAACCAGTCAGAAATGAAAAAACAAAAATGAAAAAAAAAATAAGGAAAAAGAAACAAGGAAAATGGTCTGAAGGGAGTCCGTGAGTGAATAAGAAAGAAAAGGAATAGGAAGCTCAGGGGACCAGCCCTGTGCTTCACATGTTAGTCATAGGGTTTGTTCTTTGTTTGTCTTCTGTCGTCTTTGTTCTTTACTTTGTTCTTGTGTTTCACATGCTATTCTGTTTATCTTCTTTCGTTTCACAACATGAACCTGTTCATCTTCTAAGAGCCTGCTATGTTAGGGTTTTTCTATCTCTCTGCTTATCATTAGTTCTTTGCTTGTTGTGTTTCTTCCCATGATTAGTTATAAATTTCTTACCAGTTGTATCTTCTTCTGTTTCACATCTTTTGCCCATACCTCTAATGCTTAGTCATGGGGTTTCGTAACATGTTCCTTCAGAGCTTGTTAGTGATAGAACTTTATCCATCATATGTCTTGTGTGATCACATGGTTCTTTGCTCTAAGATTGAGAAATTCATCTTTTCCCTGTCACTTTCGACTGTTGGCTTCTGATTCATCTCAAAGTTTGGTTGTTGATAGTTGTTCTCTTTTATTTTTTATCCTGATAAGTTAAAGGTCACCTTGATTCTCTTCTCCTCTTTCATCTTGTGAACCATGTTAGATCTTTCATACTGGTTGTTTGTTAGGTCTTTTTGTTTCTGTGTATGTCTATGCCACAAACCTAGGTAATTTTGAAGTTGATCAAACTTTCATATGACATGAATTGGTAGTAATTAGGTCTTGTTTAACATGAGTTCATTGTCTCATAAAATTGGATAAAGTGAGTTAATTAACTGAAATTCAACCATATCAATTGCCTCTCTGAGTTTTGGTTGATTATTACACCTCGTTTGGTTTTATATGTCTTAATATGCAATCCATGTTGAAGTTGACTTAGTTTTATTGGTTCTGGTTGAGTGTGAGTGTTTGATTAACACAGATTAAATTCTAGGGGATTGGTTATAGCTGCTAGTATTAGGATCCTTGGAAATGGCTAGTTGTGAAATAGGCTAAAACTAAAAATCACAAAAAATAGGCTATAAGTTTAATAATTGACCTAAAGAGTGGTCAACTTTGTAAAGGTTGACCAACTCTATAAGGTCCTAACACACTGACCCACCTCAAAAGGGGTCAGTTGTGCAAAAATTGGTTAAGTCTGCAAATGCAGACTCACCAAGGCTCAATTGAGCCCTGAAACACAGATGGCTAGACCTGCAAAGGTCTTGACCAGGCCTGTGATCAGTTTTGAGCCTTAAAATGGCAAGGCCAAGTCCAAATTGAAGACTGGCCAAGTTTCAAATGGCTTAAGTGCTTTAATTAAGCAGGTTAAGCCTGGAATTTAGTTTAATTGACCTTAAAATGAACAAAATAGGTTATTAAGCAATAATTGGCCTAAGAGTGGTTAACTTTGCAAAAGGTTGACCAATTCTATAAGGCCCTAACATACAGTCCACATTAAAAAGGGCTGGTTGTGCAAAATGGCTAAGTCTGCAAATGCAGACTGGCCCAGGCTCTCTTTTGGGCCCTGAACATTAAAGTGGCCAAACCTGCAAAGGTTTTGGGCCCAACTGTTCAGTAATTGGGCTTAATACCCAAGCTAAGTCTCAACTTGAGACTGGCTAGCTTTTTAATAGTTTAATTTCAATAATAAAGCAGGCTAGTCCTGCAATTAGTTTAGAATTGAAATAAAATTGGTCTTAATTAACTGGAACTAAGTAAAAGAGACTAAAATGGAAATAGTTCTTAATAGTAGGATTGGCCAGCCCTTAAATACCAATGCAAGGGCTGGCTATTAGTTAAATAAGTTCCAAAGGAGCTGAAATCAACCTAGGCAGTCAGGTAAATCAGCAGTGGCCTTGAGGACATAATTGGAAACCAAATAGGTAAAATAGTGAATAGTTTGAAACTTAAGAGGGTAAGGGAGTCATTTGTACCCCTGATTTATGCAATTTTGCAGAGATTTAAGGGTATAATGGTCTCCCTAAAATGGAAAAATCTGTAAAAATCCCAAACCCTTAGGGCTACATTGGTAAAAACCCATAAAAAGGAATCTTTAGAACCTTCCAGCACATGCTGGAAGGATTTCTGTTAACTGAAATGGGGCTAAAGTGTACATTGGGTAAATTTTAGAGGGGGAGAAGTGGGATTAATCCCATACTTTCTCCCCAAGTTTTAGCCCTTTTGCCCAACTATAAATACACCCTAAAAGGGGGCTGAGGGGGGTTCCAATTTTTGAAGCTGAAATTCATTTAGGCTAGCTTGGATAAAAGTTTTCAGAGTAAAATATAGCAATAGAGTGACTGGGTCTTCAGGGATTTTTCGAGCTATAATCTGTTAATTGCTTCTGGTTTTGGGTTCTTCGCTCGATCACTTGCCTGGATTACTACTTGTTTGCTGTTGCCGGGTCTTTTTATTATTGTTGCTATGGGCTTCTATTTGGCTGATATTCAAGTTTCACTGTTGCATTGCTTTGCTTGAGTCCATTGCTGTCTTACTTGCCTGATTTCCCTAGAACTCATCGGATTTTCCTTATTCATTCAGGTACACTACTCTTTCACTTGAAGTTGTAATGGCGAGTTATTGAAATAGAAATGAAGATCTGGACTCAATTATATGCTGCCTTATAGTCTGTGTTTTAGTGTTGCTAGTTTAGATTTGTAATTTACCTATTGTAGTACTCTGTAGTAGCTGAAAAACGAAAAACAAAAACATTGTAATAAGTAGTAACATAGTAGTAGTAGTAAGTAGCACCTCACTTAGCTAATTAGGTAAAATCTCTAAAACAAAGTTAATTAGCAATCACATGAGTCGACAACAGTCAATGCTCACGCAATTAGTTTGTTTCGTAGATCAATATTGGAATCTGAGTAAGATAAAAGAGACTAATTTAACGAAGGGTGAAACTGACTTTGATAACATCAAATGAGCTTAACTTACAGTAACATTAGCGTTTAGTCATATCAGTGAATTAGTATGTGGATACAGATAAGTCCAAAGGGAAAAGAGTAAGTAAAATTGATAAATCATTTGTGATGGGGTCTGTGACACAGTATGAACAAAGACGAATAAGAATCAGCAGTTGTGTATACATCATCAGGTCAATTAGCTTAGATAAGTTGGTTGTCATTAACAAACAATTAGATTGTTTAAATACAGTCTCATAAAGTTAAACCATTTCTTAGCTCGTTAATTTCAATGTTGTTTAGGACATTAGCAGAAAACAAGAGGATAGAAGTAATTCATTCATGTATACACTGAATAGTTGTAATTTAGAATTAATATTGATCTCTTTGTACAATGATTCGACTCTTCTAATGAATAAAAGTAATCTGATTTCGCTTCTTAATCCTGTATGATTGCATTATTTCTGGTTCTTTGTATTTACTTTCATAGTTATTTACTACCAATTGGTTTGGGCCTAATATGCAATATGAGTTTGAACCATAATGTGAAGCTAACGAAGCCAGCGAACAGAAGTCTAAAAATAGCATGGGTCTCGAATATCTGGACGGTTAGAACGTGTGTTTGATGAAAAGAAGACCAGGTCCCGTTGAATAATAGTAATCATATGGGCCTGGAATGCTTAGTAAAAACGATTAAGGGAAAAACACAATTAGAAAAACATAGTATATACTCCTTAGGATTGAACTTTAAAATTAACTTGGGATGAGCCTCGCCCGACTTTAAACAAGCGGGGCCCCTATTTAGTAATGGTTTAATACAATTAGACTCGGGAAGACTACTAGCTAATTCCATAGTCTTACCCAAAACAATCAAAAGCCGATAGACTATTTTAGGGCACGATTTTAATATACCTTCCATTGAACGAGTGTGCACTTGGTGCGACTCAAATCCAAATCTCGGCAAAGTTGAAATGCACCGAAAGTCATAGGCGTTCTGGTTGCGGTATGACTCGAGACGTGTTTTCGCAATGCCGCAAATTCTCTAAAAATAATACTTAATGTAAAAAGCACTATATATTGTTAAAATCTGTGATTAAGTCAAACAAGAGTCGGGAACGACAATTGAGCGACCGTGCTAAAACCACGGAACCCGGGAATGCCTAACACCTTCTCCCGGGTTAACAGAGTTCCTTATCCGGATCTTTGCTTCGCAGACATTTTTAAGAGTCAAATTCCTCGGATTCGGGATTAACGGGTGACTTGGGACACCATTATCTTTCCCAAGTGGCGACTCTGATTAATCTCAATAAAATCCCGAACCGATTGTCCTTTAATTGGAAAAACTCCTTCTTCAATGTTATTTTATCCGTTTCGGGTATCTGAGCGTCGGGGTATACCCTACGAGCGTATTTATATGCTTATTCCCAATATGGGGTAGTAAAAAGGGAGGTGTGACAATGACATGATAATCAACCATGTGAAGTTCATCACCACACATAAACTCAAATAGACAGTCGCCCATGAACGGTATGATGACCTCGAAGATAGTATCGTCTTCGATAAGTCATATACTGACAGTTTGTTTTTCCCTCACTATGATACTTTGGTTATAACTTTACGCATCATTGATATCAGTGTAAAAAGAATCATGGTAGATGATGGAAGCGAAGCATGTATTGTTCATCCATAATTCCTCATGCAAATGAGGCTAGAGGATAAGATAATATCGTGTTTCATAATACTAACGGGTTTCAACAATGTAGTAGAGTGGACATCCAGAGAAATAGTGCTACCATTATGGCGGTAGGGTCACCCTGGAAACAACATTCCATGTTATGAACCAGGAAACGACTTAAAATGTCATTATAGGACGACCATAGGTACATGCCATGCGAGCTAAATCCTCAAGCTTATACAAAGTAATCAAATTTCCCACCCCATGGGTTATATACAACATCCGAGGTGAGCCACGCACCGCCCAAGAGTGCTACTGAATCACCTAGGACTGTACGCACACCAAACAACTAAGATGGGCAAGTGCGGAAGCATAGCAATCAACCATGTAGGGGACCAAATCAAACATACAGGCTAAAGCCATCTAGGACCCCAAAAATGTAGAAGCCTGAAAAGAAACTGTGAAGAGCTCGACTCCGCCCAATTGGACAACACCGATAGCACAAAAGAGGCTTACATTATACATAACCTCTTAGAGCCAGGTAAGTATCGTGAGTTTTTAACAAACAATTCTAATTTTGTTTGCTTTCTACCACTCAAATATGCCATGAATCCCAGGGACATCGCCACACATAGGCTGAACGTTGATCCACTTTATCCGCTAGTGCGGCAGATAAGGAGAAAATTCAATGCCACAACAAATGAGGTAGTTAGCGAGGATGATGATAAATTAATCGCCAATGGTTCCATCAGGGAATCTAAATACCCCCAATGGGTCACCAAAGTGGTCATGGTGCAAAAAGAAGAACGGGAAATGGCGAATGTGCATGGACTTCACCGATCTAAACAAAGCATGCCCAATGGACTCCTTCCCATTACCTCATATCGACCAGCTTATCGATGCAACAATAAGGCATGAATTGCTAAGATTCTTGGATGCCCTACTCTAGCTATAAACAAATTCTAATGGCTGAGGAAGATCAAGAAAAAATCACCTTCATCACCCATCAAGGGACGTACTCCTATAAGGTGATGCCATTCAGGATCAAGAATGCAGTGGCCACATATCAGAGGTTAGTCACCAAGATGTTCAAAGGACAACTCGGTAAGACCATGGAGGTTTACATCGATGATATGTTGGTAAAATCAGCAAAGAAAGAGGACCACATCAGTCATCTGAAAGAACCCTTCAAAATACTAAGGCAGTACGGGATGAAACTGAATCCTAAAAAATGCGCCTTCGGCGTAGCTTTCGAAAAGTTCCTCGGGTTCCTAGTATCACACAATGGAATCGAGGTTAACCCAGATCAAATCAAGGAAATCGATGCTATACCGGAGACACTGATTAACAAGTAGCAGGTGCAGAAACTAACGGGACAAATAATTGCCTTATCAAGGTTCATTTCATGATCCTCGGATAGATTCCATAAATTCTTCAATGTGCTAAGGAAAGATCACATGCTGCAATGGAACAATGAATGCATCAACGCCCTGAGAAAGCTGAAAGCGTATATGTCCTCGGCCCCGTTACTCGTCAAAGTAGACCCACACGAATTCTTACTGGTGTATCTTTCCATTTTCAAAGTTGTGGTAAGCGCATTCCTGGTCCGTGAAAATAAAGGTATGCTATCTATGGATTATTATATCAGTAAAACCAAGGGCAGATTTACATGGTGGTAAGCAGTGTCAAGAGACACCGCTTCATCAAATTTCTTTTTACTATTTATATATATATATATATATATATATATATATATATATATATATATATATATATATATATGTATATATATATATATAACACAAAAATACAAGATAAAACCATTAAAAGTGACAATACTTGCAATAAAACATCTTAGTAGTCTAGTGATTGTTAGATTCTAAGTATTATGTGAGAGGTTTGGGTTCGAACTCCCTTGGCTTCACAAAATATTTTTTGATAGTTACAGCCCTTTTACTAGAAATAGTGACACCACTTATGAAAACTCCTGCGTATGCCACTGAATAAAACTTTAATGGATACCGAGATGAGATACCATCACGTGAAGAAACTTGCTCTGGCATTGGTCAAAGCTTCACAAAAGTTTAGACCATACTTCCAATGTCACCCTATAAAAGTGGCACAACGTTCCCCCTAAGGGTGTCCTACACAAACCCAAACTATCGAGTTGACTTGCCAAATGGTACATAGAGCTAAGCGAGCATGATATAACATACCAAACGCGAACTGCCATCAAGTCGCAGGTACTTATAGACTTCATTTCTGATTTCAATACGGAGATATTTCCCGAGGTAGAATAGGAAGCACTCTATGCTTCTACACGTACCGACCTTTGGGTTCTCTACACCGATGGTGCCTCTAATGCCTCGGGATCGGGACTAGACTCAACCTTAAAATACCTATAGGCGAAGTAATTTTCCAGTCCATACGATGCCTCAAGATGACTAACAACGAGGTCGAGTATGAAGTCGTGATTGCAGGTCTGAAGTTAGCCCTCAAAAATGGTGCTCGACGACTCGACCTCCACTATGATTCCCAACTCATGGTGAATTAGGTCACCGGACTTTCTAAATTACAGAATAGAGGCTACAAAGGTGCTAGTTAGAAATCCACAAACTACTGCTAGATTTCAACGAATGCCGCGTCGACCAAATACCCAGAGCACAAAATATCAAAGTTGACGGCATCACTAAACTAGCTGCGGTCACCAAAAATATCAATAAGGAAAACATGGTCACCCTCCTTCATTCCGCAATAGACCATGTTGAGGTACATTCTATAAACTTAACTTGGGATTTGTGTATCCGCTTCGTAGCCTATTTGTAGGATGGAACACTCCCGCAAGACAAAGAAGAAGCCCAAAAACTCCGGGTATAGGAGCCCGATACATCCTAGTAAATGGTAATCTCTATCAAATAACATTTAGCGGCACCCTAGCCAAATGCGTTGGACCGCACCAAGTAAGGCAATTACTGGAAAAAGTACACAAAGGGCACTACGACACCCATACAGGAAACCGCGCTCTCACTCGATGCTTTACCGCGTCGGGTACTACTGGCCCACCATGAAAAAAGAAGACGCCGACTATGTAAGGAAATGTGAACAATGTCAGAAGTATGCCCCCATGATTCACTTCTTCATTACGTCACTTCGCCATGGCCGTTCATAAAATGGGGAATGGACTTAGTTGGCCCCCTTATAGTGGGACGAGGTAAAGTATGCTTCCTTTTGGTTTTAACTGACTAGTTCTCTAAATGGGTAGAGGCAGGTGCATACACTCAAACATGCGAGCATGGGGTCACTGCCTTCATATGGAAAAATATTATATGCCGCTTCGAAATCCCTAAAGAAATCAGGTGCGACAATGGCCCTCAGTTTTTCAGAAAAAGAAAGATTGAGTTTTTCAAAAAATGGCACATAAAACGAATTCTCTTCTCGCCATACCACGCTGCCGCCAATGGTCAAACCGAATCCTCCAATAAAATAGTGTTGAATATATTGAAAAAGAAGTTGAGGAAGCTAAAGGGATATGGCCTGAACTGCTACCACAAGTATTATAGGCATATCGCACTACGCCAAAATCCAGCACAAGAGAAATGCCATACTCACTAGTCTACGTAACTGATGCATTTATACCCTTCGAGGTCGGGGAGACCAGTTTTAGATACTCCAATGAGAGGGAAACATGTAATGATGAAAGTAGGCTACAAGAGCTAGATGAAGTTGAAGAATGAATACACATGGCCCATGTAAGAATGGTAGCTCAGAAGCAGCAATTAGAAAGATACTACAACAAGAGAGCCAAGGAACGACCGCTCAAAGTCGGAGACTATGTCCTCAAGGCTAAGACACATGCATCAAAAGACCTTAATAAAGGAAAATTGGGAACAAACTGGGATAGACCATACAAAATCATAGCTGCAACAAACAATGGAGCATTCCAGTTAGAAACTATGGATGGAAAGACACACCAAAAAAACTGGAACGTCACCCATCTCAAGTACTTCCACTTCTAAGAGAATGCGTCGCCCAAGTCATAGTCTTTTTCCCTCACCTGGATTTTGTCCCAATCGGGTTTTCCGGGGAGGTTTTTAACATGGAGGTAAAGGAGACGCATCAAGGATCGGAGTATTATTCATTACCTTGACCCACCGACAGGTTCTCCAGAGCAAAGTAACGAAGGGACTGAATATATATAAGTGGATCTCCATTGTATGTGCAGAATCGACATGTGATTCTCACAAGAACTTAATCAAATCTCCATTATATATATAAGTGGGTCTCCATTGTACGTGCATAATCGACATGTGATTCTCACAAGAACTTAATTTAATCTCTATTATATGTGTAGAGTCAACATGTGAACTTTATATCCATTGTATAAGCAAAGTCATGTTTTCCTATGAGAGCACGAACGAACCTCCAACGAAGAATAGCAAAGGCCTCGACGACAAAATAGGTTTGACCTCGTTCGAACCACAATGGGATCCTACTTTGACGATAGTTCGAAGCAATATATCAACGGCCAAGGTCATCGATGATGCATAGGTTCGACCTCATTTGAACCACGATAAGAACCTACTTTGATGATAGTTCGAAGAGACATCCCAATGTCCAAGGCCATCAACAATGATTTAGGTTTGACCTTGTTCAAATTAGAACGGGATTCTACTTCAACCTCGTTCGAAGAAACATCCCAATGGCCAAGGCCATCAACAGGTATTACAAATATCGTAAAACATCTATAAAAGAGCAAATCAACAAAATATATTTTACATTATATTAGAATGATAGTTACAGTATCCACAAACGGGCTCAAGTACGCCCTCTACAAAAAATCCCACCAACAAAGACAAGTACAAACACAATCTACACACCACCCCCATAAGGGTAAGCATCAGCCACCGTCGAGAGTATTTGGGTCGTACCTGCAAGCCTCATAAGTTGCGGTATAAATGGCCTGAAGCTCCACTTCGGTCACTCTTACCTCGGCAAAAAAATCCCTATACACATCTAGTCAGGCCTCAGCATGAACCCATAACTCGTATAAATGATGAGGCACGGCCGAATCAATTGTAGGATGAGACGTAGAAGGCCGAGAGCGTCGACTCGCATCCTCTGCCCTCGGCGAGGCCATTTGACTATTTAGTTCAGCTAGATCCACCTTCAAATCTTTGATACAGCTTTCAAACCCTGTAACCCGCCGACCAGTGGCTTTCTTCTCTTCAGTCAAAAAGGCATCCTCCAAATATATAATCCAGAAATAGTCGTTGCCAACTTGTCGGCACTGACGCCCAGTTCTCTCTTGAGGCCCTAAATATCTGCCGCTTTGCACCCAACTCAACGGTCAAGTCAATCACTTTTACCTTTAAGTCACGATTTTCAGCTATCAACCATTTGTTCAACTCGATCTCATCCTCCCTTGCCTTAAGGGAATCCTCCAGCTTACTGTTGCGAGCGACAACCATAATGAGTTCCTCATTCCTCTCCCTCAACTCCTTAATATTGCGCTCCAACTGATTCTCTTTCTTCTTCAGCCCCTCACAAAACACCTGAAACTTAGGGTGTTGGTGATAAAGGTCAGCTATCACCGAGTGCTTAGCATGACATTGATGATACTTGGGATATCTTCTCATAAAGACCTGTCCGTATCCTATCACGATAATCCCGTTCGAACTCCATGAGGAGGGTCTAACAAAAGAAAAGGCGAGAAGTTAGAAACAAAAAAATTCAAAACAACAATTACTACACAAATTCGATGACAAAACAAAAAGACAACGCATCTACAGGCCATACCGGCGACCTTCTGGCATAACTCTACGCCGCTCATAGCCCTAAGCATCTCTCTTTCTAGAGCGGCATACAAGGGAGTAAGGCAGATGCTACTTGCTCGTTGTTAAGTAACAAGTTGTAATCCCCAAGATGACTACATCACGGTCAGAACCGTCCATTCAAACCTCCACGTAGGTATGTCGACCTAGAACCATGAAAATCCTCTAGGTAGACATCCAAACCAGAGCCGCCATCCTCAACACGATGCCTTCCAACATTGGATGAAGCACCACCCTCAACAGATTGCACTGAACCGGCCCCTGGACAAACCCCTTCCACTTAGGGAGACCTTTCCGACAAAATAGAATCAGCCATAAATACGGGCACATGGGCTGTCCGGGATGCCCCGCTTCTATCAACATTGGTAGCGACGCCTTTCCCAAGCTCCAACCTCCTTATTTTCCTTGATAACGACTTATCTCTAATAGAATATTCATCCAAAGGATACAAGGCTGGCACCGAGGAAGCTTCCTCTCTCACGACCAAGGCCCGAGACGAATCTCCCAACTGAATAGGATGAGGACGACCCTCCTGAACAGACTCATTCAAAACAAACTGCATGTCTGCAGTGGCAATGGCTTGTTGAAAGGCGTGAACAGGCGCCCTTAGACTAGAAGATCCTCGACCTGTCACCATAAATGGTCATACCATTAAATACGGTCGTGCAGACAATAAAGCAGTAAGTACAACATTTACTAGAAGAAACGTTTGGGCATTATAATTTCATGAAGGCGGGCCAAGTTTGAGTTTTTGCTGTGTAGGGTAACAGATGGGCTACCCAATCCCTGCTGCCCGCAATAAGGCGAGGCGGACGACCCATCACTGAAAAACGGCAAAAGAATGAGCTTTACAGTAAATATAATAGAAAATAGAACAAAATGAGTGATGACACTTACGAGTCTCGTTCCACCGCTCCGGGAATCCGGCAGAATCAAAAATGACGTGCTCAGTCTTGACAAAAAAATACTTAATGCCAAAACTTACGACTTGCCCTATCATCCATCCCGACCACCGGCCCTATTGTGCCATGAAGTCTTATATTCACCATGGTACCCCTTAGGAAGCCAGGCGTGAACAAGTGCAGAAGGTGGTAGATAGAAACGATGCACTCAGCCAACTCTGCATACTTGATCAGTAGCAGAAGCACCTTGAGCGTATATGGCGAGAGTTGTTGTCACACCCTTTTTTTGATCAAGCTTCACTAAGCCCTCTTAAAATTAATAAAAAAATTTAGTAATAGCGTGAAAAGGCTTTTTCAATTTTGAAAGTGACAAAAGATAGTGTTCAAAAGGAAATAACTCAGAGTCGCCACCTGACATATGATTTCAGTGTGTCAGGTCCCATTTTTTCAAAAATAGTTCGTTTCCTTTAAAAACACTTGAGACTCCAAAACTAAGTTTGCACCGGAGATTCAGGTAAGGGGATTCATTTGACTCAGGGAGAAGGTGTTAGGCATTCCCAAGTCCCGTAACTAGTACGGTAGCGTGCTTGATCTAATCGGCTTTTAAGATGTTCGAATTGATGTAATCACACAAAAAAAGTAAATAAACAATCAAAGTAGACTCGACGTCGTCCCCACCTAATAAAATAAAAATAAAAATAAAAATAAAATAAAATTCAACAAGTTTCTACTTTTGGCCTCCATTTATATTCACTTCGGGGCATACGTGAAATAAAATATATACAAATCCATTGGGGCATTCTCCGGATAAATTTATCTAAGGAACCACCTCTAGCCTCTAAACTAACAAAACCCTAAAGCTTGCCTACCTGAGTGTTGTCGGCCTATGCATGCTGCTAGTTCAATAAGTAACTAGTAACAACAAAATAGAAACATTAAAGCACTTAATAGTAAACCCAGTTATGTATTCCTTCGATTTCTAATCCTATATTATCTTGATTCAATTAAATTAATAACTCATGATTTGATTCATCTATGACAAATTATGATCTATCTCCGTGATTAATTAAAATGATCAATTTGGCTTCTAAATATTCACTAAGATATCATAGTGAGACAACTTCAAATCATTTCAAAAGAGAAGAGCAACAGCAAGATAGAAACATATAAATT
Source organism: Nicotiana noctiflora (assembly GCA_032618575.1). Taxonomy (NCBI): domain Eukaryota; kingdom Viridiplantae; phylum Streptophyta; class Magnoliopsida; order Solanales; family Solanaceae; genus Nicotiana; species Nicotiana noctiflora. The sequence continues at coordinate 289,497 of JASVEL010005958.1, read as the reverse complement.
GCAAACACGCGCATCATATTAAGAAGGCTGGAGCAACAAAAAAAGAATTGGACCTTCCATGGAAGAATTCAAAGTTGCGACTCAGAAGACCAACCAAAAATGAACACAATCGGAACAGCAGGCAAGAATCGATGACCTCGAACGGAACCTCGGGTTTGTAAACGGATAGCTTGTCAACTCGACTCGAATCTATGGTGGTGTTTTGGGCGCTATTGCAGTAGATATTAGCTGCATTTCGGGACTGAGTGGAGGTTTTTTGGTGGAGGTTTCAGGTGGCATTCATGGAGGTGAAGACGATGGCTTTCATAGCTGGTCTTTCAGCAGCAATCGCTGGATTTTTGTTGCTGATTTGCGGGTGGATTTCAATTGTTTTGTGGCTATTTGTAGGTTCTTTGTTTCTTGAGATTTTTACATCGTAGAGTACTTTTATGAGACTATTTATATAAAGGAAAGCGTTTTTCATTTATTCCAAATTTGGCAGATTTATTTACAAATAGAATAGATTTTGAAAAATTAAACGTTCATGACTTTCCCACAAATCAAGGGATCAATTTTGTTCCATTTTAATTTATTAATCTTCTATCACACTATTATACTAAAACTATACTTTTTCAGTACTTCTAATTTCTGCCATATTTTTTTCCTTCCAACTATTCTCTAGCATTCTCTACGAACCTGAAAAAATCTAACTTGATTTGCTTTGTGGAGTCAACACAGATAGAATCACTTATTTTTTCTTTCAATGGTTCTCTTTCTAAAGTAAGAATTCATTAGGATATCAATTACTTCATGAAAGCACTACGAGGTTCTCGAATTATCACGATCCAAAATTTTCCATTACGGGAATCGTGATAGCGCCTAACAATTCAAATCACATATGAATCATTCATGATACTATACTTATACAACTATTATTTCATGTATAATGTTAAAACTAATATACCTAAAAAAATAAAATAAAAAAAAACCACATCTAAAAAGTCTAAAAATTAAGATACCATTATTACAACAACATATCCAAATATACGATTATTATATTAAAACAATATCATATATAAAATTTGCAAATACATAACAACACAGTTGAATCATCAAAATAAATTATTAATATACTAGCATTATACAATATATAAGACCTCCTATTGATATTATGTAGTTAGTAATAAAAAATGCAACCCGTGATATAATCGTACATGATATATCTATTGTTACATAAATTATACCATCATTATATAGTAAAATATTCAAAACACATATGACATACATTTAAATTCTTGAATATATTTATAGGTTCATGTGGAAAAAATACTTCAAATAAAAAACCATTATTATACCTATCAGTTTGATACTTTAAACTTTCTTAATCCTATTTTTATCTATCATAAAGTGGGCCCTAAATCTCTATATTCCACAGCTAATAAATTAGTGATGTACTGGTGATATTATGATTACTACAATAAAATGTAAAATATTAGGTTATTAAAGAAAATATATCAAACTAATAATAATCGAAATACATGCAATTAAGGACTGATGAATCTCGGCAAAAAGAAGGTTCTGTTGTTGGAATCTGCTACAACATATTAATATTTAATTGTCAGAAATGATAATCAATAATTACTGCTATGGTTTTGTAATTTTTTCTCAAATATTGGCTAATTATGTTTTTCCCTGTTGTTTCTTTAGATTTTTACTGCCCATTTCTGACCATTTCAACGGATGGAAGCCATGGCTGTCTAGGTATAGGGTGCTGAAATTTCGGTCTTATGGTTAGTTTAGAGGGTATTGCGTTTAGGTTATTTGGGCCTTAAATTAGGTCCAAGATTACGAATGGACTACAAAAGTCATTAAATTGGGATAAACCAACCCAAAGCTAACTCTTACTTCTAAAATTATATACAATTTATATTAAAACATAAAACTAATCTTAATTAATTAAAATAAATAGTATATATTGTAATACTATTTTGGTAATTTTTTTCAAGATTATATAAAAATAAAAATCCTAGTAAAATAGTATGACGCAAGAACATCCACAATAGATCCAGTGTGCTTGACAAGATCTCTTCTTTAATAGCTCTCCCCTGAATAAGTAAGGCCCCGTTAGCCTGGGCGAAGATGGGAATAAAGAGTAAGGATTGAAGCCCCAGAATATTAAAATATACTGATCACTGATCAGGATCATATAAAGTCTGGTATTCCCAGAAAGGATAGTCATGTTGTCCCTTCATGGCCGGCCTGGGGGGAGCGAGATGAGTGATACATCTGGCGAGCGCCTTATCGACCAGACGAAGGAGATATGAATTCCATTTAGGCGGGCTAGGGCCGTCTTATGACCCACAACTCAAAATGACTCTTGCGACGAGACGCAGACATTCCCCATGTTGCGGTTCCCTCCGGTCCATTCCCGGGTTGGGTTAGGGGAACATTTGAGCGATTGCCTTCGCGGATCCAAATGCGATTTCATTCTTGTTGAATAATCCGAGTCCTTGAGAGCTTCTTCATGTTGGCAATTTCTTATGTGAATTCGGCGGGTCGTCCCCCTTCCTACGGGTTCCCCTACCAACCCAGTGACACACCAACCACAGGCTCACTTTCTCACCCTTTATTACGAAATATGTGTGATCAGAAGCACAGCTTTTGTAGCCAAACTAAACTATGGCCTTACTGTACTTCTCAAAACACATCCACCCGAAATATGTGGAAGAGGATAAGATTTCTATGTGGATATGACGTATAAGCACCTTTTGCATCAAAACATTAATGAAACTATTTTTGTAATTTTTATTTTTTATGGTAGAATAAAGTAAAAGAATCAAAGCTAGTTGAAATAACTACATTAGACCTAAAACAAATATTTAAATATTAAAATTTATAAAATATTGGAGAGGTTCAAAAATCACATGTCTACACCCTCCCCCGAGCTGCATGTCCAAAACATTTTCGCTCATCGGGCATCGATTATTGCACCTTAAATTACTTCTCTTTTTGTTTCTTGTAGAGTTGCGCTCGGCCTCATTTCCCCTTCGATCTCTAATGTGTGGTTGATACTGATCTCAGACTGGATTTGATTCTTGATCGACAATTCTCTTAGGCCTGTCATCAATTTTGATGGGATAAACAGACCCATAAGGGGATCAGAATCTGTCATCCTCGACTCTAATTTTTTGACTAGTACTTGTTATAGAAGTCGGTCCAAGTTACCGTCGGGTATTTTTCCAAGTTTTGCTTCAGCTGCTGCTATCACGACCCTAACTGATGGGCTGCGATGGGCACCCGATACCTTACTCAATGGAGTACCAACATAACATATCTTTTCAGGTCATACTATCATAGATATAAATAGAATACAACACGTGATACCATCTTATTCATAAGAGATACAGTCCTAGAAGACCTACATAACCACTCATATACTAAACATAGTCCGATAAGGCCATACAATCTTTTACGTACATGACATATGTCTACAAACCTCTAAGAACACATAATTTTCATAAAGATCGGGACAGGACCTCGCCATATCAATCAAGATAAGTAATAATCATACTGACCAAAGCAACAACTCCGGCGCAAATAGAGCGCACCAAGACCTTCTGCTGAGCTGATAGCCTACTTGGAGGATTCTCGACCTGCTTATCAGGACATGCGGGCATGAAATGCAGTATCCACATCAAAAGGGATGTCAATACAAATAATGTACCAAGTATGTGAGGAATAAAAATCAGTAACTAGTACACATGAGAGAAACATGGAGTAAAAGACTCAACATGTATATCTGAATAACTCTACGCATCATTTAATATTATAATGTCGTGAATATGCGTATAAAATGTCATATCATGGGTATATGCATCATAACATCATCAAGCCTCGGAGAGCATCCCGTCATATCACCTCGGCCACTATGGGCAAATCATCAACGTATACCGGATGATCAAGTGGTGGTGCGTATATAACACCATAACCTTTTCTCATATATATATTATCACACCTCCTCGACCACTATGGGCAAATCATCAACGTATACCGGACGATCAGGTGGTTCGTATATAACACCATAACCTTTTCTATATATATATATATATATATATATATATATATATATATATATATATATATATATATATATATATATATATATTATCACACCTCCTTTTTATCGAGCTTTACTACACCCCGAGGAAGGGTGTAATAAAAAAAGAGTTTTTCCAATTAAAGGACAATCGAAACACGATTCATTTTATTAAAAGATTCAGAGTCGCCACTTCGGAGATTTATTGTGTCCCAAGTCACTAGTTTGAATCCCGAATCGAGGAAAAGGTTTGACTCTGTTTAACAGTCGTGAACCAAAAATTTGGGTAAGGAATCCTGTTAACCTGGGAGAAGGTGTTAGGCACTCCCGAGTTCCGTGGTTCTAGCACGGTCGCTCAGCTGGTATATTTGGCTAAATGTTTTTGATTTTTATACATGTTATGCCTATAGAGAAATTTAGAATGATTTAACAGCTATTAGTCAATTTTTAAGAAAGTGAACATCGTTTAAGAACGTATTTTTTGGACCACGTCACATGAAATGTACTCGGATCCTCGACACATTCTAATCCAATGTTTTCAGATTTGGATTTGGGTTGCATGAAATGCACACCCATATTTTGGAAGGTAAAATTATTAAAAGCACGACTAAAGCGACTAACGTATTATTTACTTTGCGGAGGACCGTGAAATTCGCTAAACGGCACGCCCCGAGTTCAAAGTATTTTTAATATATACATTTATGAGGGCCCTGCAATTTATGCATTTTTTTGTTCTCATTTTATTATTAAGGGCCTACTTAAAGTAACTAAATTTTCTATTTATTATTTGTCTCTAAAGGTCAATTAATTCCAGAATATAAATTCGAGCCCCCGAATTCAAGTCCGAATTCAAACAAAAGGGAAAACCCTTTTAGCTTGAACTCGCTACTTAATTCAAAACCCAAGTTTATATTTATGAATTAATTCCCTAATTAATCAATTATTTTTATTAAAGCAAATGGTCTTTCAACATTAATTTGGGCCCAAGAATGTTTGGCCTGTGGCTGGAATGGTAATAGTCTTGCCTTGTGAAAGGCTAGACCTGCATGGGTTATGTGACTCATTTTTTTGGCCTTCTATTACTGGGCCGAGTTTGTCTTGCAAAGGATACCAAATCTCTTATGTTAGGCCCGGACTTCCCTTTTACACGGAATTTTAATATTTACACATAGCTTTACACTATTGAGATTTCACAAAAACATACGTAATTCATGCATTCACTTTGATAAAACAATTGAACTTTATGATTTGTCAACTTTAATTTGGATTATTTCATTTATGAGCTACTAGAACGCCACTAAGGCAAGAGGAAACAACAATTGAGAATATTGAACTAATGATCAAGCGATTCAAGATCTAATATCAATTCAATTGTTACTACATGAGAATTCAAAGCTTTAGAAATGACTTTCAACTTAAATTACTTCCTGATTTTAGTAATCAAATTTTTAAGAACAAAATTAAACTATTTAAAATTGAAGTGTAATTTCAAATCACATTATATTATTTAAAAATTCTATGCAAACGTATAACCTAAATCAGCTGTAACTATTTCAAATCACTCTCGATATTCTAACAATTAACGAACATTAGATCCTTATACGAATTATTAGACATTGACAACATACTATCCAAATCAACCTAAGGTAGTCACGAGCAATGTCAAATATCCCAGCAGTAGTCCAAAAGTCCTATTATACAGCCTATACGCATATTGTCTATGTAGTTCCAAATAAGCTAATCAAGCAACTATACATAAGAAAAACTGTAAAGCTAATATAATAGGAGCATTCTCCTGTAAATCCGAGGAACTTCTTCATTTCAATTTTCAATTCACAATTACATTGAAGAGATCTCAGAGATATGTACCTGAAATTAAATAGAGATGGAGGAAAAGAGAAGGATCAACAACAGAAGTAAGCAATATCAACGAGCAGAGACTAGTTACAGCTAATTGAACCCCAAATGATTCCAAATGCTTTAATATTCGAGCACAAAATAGAGAAAATAGAGAAATTTGAACTACTTCTGATCTCGGAATGATCAATGGAACATGAATTTTTCTAGATTTTTTACTAAAAGTTTATATTATTTTTGGAGTTTTTGCTATGAATTTCGAAAAAAGTTGATCTTAATTTTGAAGAGGGAATTGATGAGGGGAAATATAGGAGTTCTAAACTTATATCCGTATGTCTTCTATACTTTTTATCTCTCTATTTTTTTAGTCTTTTTTCTTCTCCCTCTTTTAGAATCCTTCCCCATATTTTTATATCCTCCCAAACAAGCAACTTTTTTTCTTCAAAATAGCTTAAACCTGACCAAAATCCCCAAAATTCTGCCCATTTCTACTTTAAAATCCCACTAAGGAATATCTTTCCTTACTTTACTCCCTAATTCCCTCTTGTTCTGCATTAACTTGTTAGTTTAGTCACTTCTAATTCCTCATTATTAGATTATTAATACTAAATTATTAACCTAATTTTTTCCTTCCCAAATTACCCCTGAAACTCCTAAATATTACTCTCCTACCTCATCCGCTATAACCAGGATCATGTATTATTCAGCAGTAATCCATCAATACTTAATTAAAACCAATCCTATGTTAAAAACCTGAAATAATTCCTAACAGACCAAACTAAACAAACATAATGACATTGATCAATTAACAAAGAATTAATGATAACAAAAGTCACACAATGAATCATGACATCCAAGCAAAAAAAAAAACAACTACTAGATCATGAATCAAATTTTAGAATTCAAAATATGAGTTGAAACTGAATCAGATAAACTGGAACCTAATTTCAAAGAATTCTAAAAAAGCATTAGTACGTAATAACCAGACAAGTATTTGGAAAGAAACTGAACTATAAACATGAACTACTTAATCAACGAAATTTATTTAACCGATTACTAGATAGTTATAACATATGCCAATTGATAATCAATAGAAAAATAAAGAAACTGAATCCATAAGGGTTTGATGGAGAAAGAGGGAAAATACTGGAGAAGAAATGAATTACAACGAAAATTAAACAACAACAACAAATAGGAAATATAAGGGAAACTAGAACGAATACCTCGGACAATCAGAAGCCAAATGGACTTCGTTCAACTAACTTTCAACTTGCACCCTTTGATGTTAAAATGGACTTTAATCGAGTGTTTTCGACTGAAAACACTCGACTAAAGTTGATTAAAAACCTCAATTACTTCTTAACTCGGACAGGTTCAGGTTTTGGTACCTTTAGGGTTCCTTAGTCGATTTAGAATTCGACCAGCATTAGAGGGATTCAAACGAAGCTGGGGTGAGACTTGGGATGAGGGGCGACCTTGTGGTTCAAAGATGTGGCTTGGGGAATGTAACGACCCGGCCGGTCATTTTTGAAATTTACGCCCCGATCCCCAAGTTAACTGTTCCCCTAAGTTCATTTCTGCTATTGTAGTTTTCCGAGAGGTTCGGTTCTAGAATTTGAAGCATTTTGGGGACACTAAGTCCCTAAATGAGAGCTTTATAGTTGAAAAATGGCCCGTATTCGGAACAGTGTTAAGACGACCTCGGAACGGAGATCTGATTGTTCCATTAGCTCCGTTAGGTGATTTTGGGGTTGGGAGCGCATTCGAAATGTATTTTGGAGGTCTGTAGGTCAATTAGGCTTGAAATGTCGAAGTTTGAAATTTTTGGAAATCCGATCGATGAGATTTTGATCCAGGAGTTGGAATGGAATTTCAACAGTTGCAGTAGCTCCGTTAGTTAATTTTGGATGTGCTTGCAAAATTTCAGGTCATTCGGAGTCGCTTGATCGGGTTTCTGATCGAATGTTGGTTCCGGAAGTTTAAATGGAAACTTAGGCTTGAATTTGCTTGGATTCGATGTTTTCCATGTTTAAGGGTGTGTTTTTAGGATTGGAACAAGTTTGTATCGTGTTATGGAGTATGTTGGTGGTTTTCGTGGGGGTCCCGGGGGCCTCGGGATGAAATCGGGGGTCCAAACGGACCATTTTTAGCCTAAGTGAGCAGCTGATTGCTGCACTAAATTGCAGCAGACATTTGTTCTTCGCGTTTGCGTAGGTGTCCACACATTCGCGAAGTGTATCAGAGGGTCGAGGAATTTGTTCTTTGCGTTCGCGAGGCGAAGGACACGAACGCGTAGGGTAAGGCTTGGGGTGTATCGCGATCGCGAAGACAGGTCCGCATTCGCGTAGGTCTGAGATGGTTGGTCATCGCGAATGCGGATGAAGCCACGCGTTCACGTAGAGGAATATCGAGGGATGTTGCGTTTGTTCATTGCGAACGCGTGAGTAGCGTCGCGTTCGCGTAGGGTAAAATTGTCTAGCAGTAAATTAAATTCCAGAACAGTCCAGTCGCGAGGCTCATTCACAAAAACACCATTGTTGAGTCTTAGAGAGAGAAACTCACGGGAAATTTCTGGGAATTCATTGGGTTTTCATCGGAGGTAAGTTTTATGGTTCAATTATGTGTTTTTATCTTAGAATCCTCACCTATTCCAATGAAATTGGATGAATTAATGGGGAAATTTAGCCCTAAGCCTGGGTTATGGTACATCGTCGGTTTGAATGGGCAAACGGAGTCCGATTTTGGTAAATTTTATATGAATAGACTTGTATTGAGATAAGGAACCCGAATATGTAACTTTCATAATTTTTCGAGAAGCGTACCGAAAGTGGGGTTTCGGCAACTTGTAGTTTTTGGTGTATTTCGAATTGTTTCGATTGGGTAATGCTTAATTGGCCTATTTTGATGTATTTCTATTGATTTTGATCTGATTATATACCTATGGAGGCCGATACTCGTGGCAAGAGAGTTTCCTCTTAGCAGTTTCGTACCGAAGTTGAGGTAAGTGGCGTGTCTAACCTCGTGTGGGGGAACCTTCTCCCCTAGGATATTATGTGTTAATTTAAATGCCTTGTACGCGAGGTGACGGGCATGTACATGCACAGATTGTTGGAACCCATGTTACTTGAATTGTTCAATTCGCGATATTTCTGTTCTTAGCTGATTAGATCGTGACATCTACCTGATATTCGTTAGAAAAGCATGGTTAGATAGGATTTATCTGTCAAAGTGCCTAAGTGTCTTACTTGAACTTCTTGATATTTGTTGATACTGCTTTGGTGAAATTGTAGTTATGCATATTATATTTCTCTGTGCTTTCCTTTTTATTGCTTGTGTTGGTGGACTGCGGGTTCAATTCCCAGAAATCCAAGGGCTTCGGGTTCGATTCCTTGAGACCCGGAGTTGTAGTGTTTGTGGATTGCGGGTTCGATTCCCGGAGATCCAAAGGCTGCGGGTTTGATTCCCGGAGACCCAGTGTTTATTGAGATATTGAGATACAGACCGCGGGTTTGATTTCCCGAGATCCTGAGATATTGAGGTATGAACTGCAGGTTCAATTCCTGGAGATCCTAGGGCTGCGGGTTCGATTCCCGGAGACCCAGAGATACTGATGTAGGGACTGCGGGTTAAATTCCCGGAGATCCTGAGTTGTTGAATATAGAGAGGGACTGTGAGTTCAATTCCCATAGGTCCTGGACTTGTTGATTTGAGTTTATGTTGTGTTGGTTACTTGTTGTCAGCTTAATCGTAGACGGTTGCAATAATTACTTTATTGTTGCTATTTGAGACTCAATCTTATTTAAACTACTTATTATTGTTATTATCATTTTGTTATTATCTCTCGGTAGGGCCCTGACCTTCCTCGTCACTACTCCATCGAGGTTAGGCTTGGCACTTACTAAGTACCGCCGTGGTGTACTCATACTACTCTTTCGCACACTTTTGTTGTGCAGATCCAGGAACATCAGATCAGGCACATTTCAGGTGATCTAGCAGCACTTTAGGAGGCTTGAGGTACGATCTGCTATGTCCACGGATCCAGAGAGTCTCATTCTATTCTCATTAGTGATAACAGTTATATTTCCTTGTTATCGTTGTTGAGACATTCTTGATATTTAGAGCCACAGTTGTATTATTCTTTTAGTCTGTGTTGCTTGTGAGTTTTCGGGTCTTGGTAGTATGTCGCTAGTGAGTTTTGGCAAAGTGTATGTGCCGAGCGGAACTTAATACATTTCATTTACATTATTCCGCTATTATTTTATCTCTTGTTTCATAAAATTGTACATTCTGCATCGTGTTAGGCTTACCTAGTCGCGAAGACTGGGTGCCGTCATGACAAGTTCACGATTGGTGAACAAGGATCGTGACAAGTTGGTATCAGAGCTCTAGGTTCATAGGAATCACGGGACACAGAACAGTTACTTAGAGTCTTGCGGATTAATACGAAGACGTCTGTATTTATCTACGAGAGGCTATGTAACTATTTAGGAAACTCTTCATTTCTTTTGGATTTCTTGTTGTGATACATTTTTTCCACCAAATCTAAACTTCTGCTTTCTATTCTCTCACACATTGTGAGGACATGTGCTACTCGCGAGGATCAGGCACATGCGCCCCCTACTGCCGCCGCAAGAGGCTGGGGCCGCGGTAGAAGACGAGGACGCGCCCGAGGTACAGCCACAGCACCCGCGCGCGCTGCCGCTGAGGTACCACCGGTGGATCAGGTTGGAGTGCAGCCACCTGGTACACCGACTACAGCTGCTACTACACCAGCACTCCAGGAGACCCTAGCCCAGTTCATGAGTATGTATACTACTTTAGCTCACGCAGGGTTACTTCCTCTTACTGCAGCTACATCTTAGGCCGGGGGGAGGGGCCCAGACTCCCGCAGCCGCTACAACTGACCAGCGTGTGCTCATGGAGCAGGTTCCAAAGATTATTGTTATGCCTCCTGCTGCCCCAGTACGGCCCGGAGTTGGGCCAGCTGCCTCCGAGGATGAGCAGCGTAGATTAGAGAGGTTTAAGAAATATGATCCTCCAGTGTTTAGTGGTTTGGCTACAGATGATGCATTGAGTTTTCTGGAGGAGTGTCATCGTATCCTTCGTAACATGTGGATAGTAGAGACCAGTGGGGTTTCCTTCACTGCTTTTCAGCTTCGTGGGGCTTATTTATAATTGGTGGCGCATGTATGAGTTGTATAGTCTAGATGAGTTTGCTTCATTGACCTGGATGCAGTTTTCTGATATGTTTTTGAGGGAGTTTGTTCCCTAGAGCCTTAGGGATTCTTGGCAATCGGAGTTTGAGCGGTTGCGTCAGGGCTCCATGACAGTATCGTAGTATGCTATTAGTTTCACCTGTCTAGCCAGGCATGCACCGGCCTTGGTAGCCACGGTCTATGAGAGAGTATGGAGATTTATTGAGGGCTTGATTCCGCCGATCCGATCCAGCATGGCCAGAGAGTTGGAGACAGATATATCTTATCAGCAGGCAGTGAGCATTGCCAGGAGGATCGAGAGTATGCTCCCTAGAGAGCGAGGAGAGAGGGAGGCCAAGAGGTCTCGTGAGTCGGGCCATTTCTCTGGTGCCCGCACTTGAGCAGCCGGTCATTTTGGCAGGGGTTATTTCGGTCGTCCACCGGTAGTACTCCATCTCTTCCAGCACCTCAGGAGCCTTATTATGCTCCCCTAGTTTTCAACGCACCTCTTGCGCGGGGTACCTCCAGGGGTCAGACTAATGGGGGCGAGGCCGTTCAGTCACAGTCACCGCGTCCTCCCAGGGCTTGTTTTGAGTGCAGGGATACTCTCCATCTAGTTAGGGAGTGCCCTAGGCATAGGAGAGGAGCACCACCACAGACTTCGCAGCCTTAGCGTGGTTCACAGGGCCAGCAGGCCATTATTCCAGCCACAGCTGCCACTTCACCTGCCCAGCCAGCCAGGGGCATGGATTAGGGTGCCAGAGACCGCCATCGAGAAAGGGTTCAGGCTAGATTTTATGCTATTCCTGATCACGCTGCAGCTATTGCAACTGATTCTGTTATCACAAGTATTATTTTGGTTAGTCACAGAGAGGCATCAGTTCTATTCGATCCCGGCTCCACTTTTTCATATGTGTCCTCTTATTTTGCTTCACATCTGGGCGTGCCTCAGGATTCTTTGAGTGCCCCCGTTTATGTTTCTACTCCGGTGGGAGATTCTTTGGTTGTGGACCGTGTGTATCGGTCGTATTTGGTCACTATTTGTGGTTTTGAGACCAGAGCGGATCTATTATTGCTCGGGATGGTCGATTTTGATATTATTCTGGGCATGGAATGGTTGTCGCCCCATTATGCTATCCTTGATTTTCACGCCAAGACCGTGATGCTGGCTATGCCAGGCATTCTACGTATTGAGTGGAGTGATACTCTAGATCACACCTCCAGCCGTGTTATTTCCTTTCTCAAAGCTCAGCATATGGTTGAGAAGGGGTGTGCTGCTTATCTAGCTTATGTGCGGGATGTTAGTATTGGCACTTCTTCTATTGATTCCGTTCCAGTGGCACGTGATTTCTATGATGTGTTTCCAGCTGATCTCCCGGGCATGCCGCCCGATTTTGCTATTGACTTGTTGCCGGGCACTCAGCCCATTTCTATTCCACCGTACCGTATGGCTCCTCCCGAGTTGAAGGAGTTGAAGGATCAATTACAGGAGTTATTGGGTAAGGGTTTTATTCGACCCAGTGTTTCGCCTTGGGGTGCTCCTGTATTATTTGTGAAGAAAAAGGACGGTTCTATGCGTATGTGTATTGACTGTTGTCAGTTGAACAAAGTTACAGTGAAGAACTGGTATCTTTTGCCACGTATTGATGATTTATTTGACCAGCTATAGGGCGCACAAGTGTTCTCCAAGATCGATTTGCGCTCTAGTTATCATCAGCTGATAATTCGGGAGCCAGATATCCTAAAGACTGCATTCAGGACTCGGTATGGCCATTACGAGTTCCTCGTCATGTCTTTCGGGCTGACTAATGCCTCAGCAGCTTTTATGCATTTGATGCACAGTGTGTTCATGCCATACCCGGACTCGTTCGTGATTGTTTTTATTGATGATATTCTGGTATATTCCGGGAGTGGGGAAGAGCATGAGCAGCATCTGAGAATAGTGCTTCAGACTTTGAGGGAGAAGCAGTTATATGCGAAGTTCTCTGAATGTGAATTTTGACTGAGTTCAATGGCATTTCTAGGCCACGTGGTGTCGAGCGATGGTATTCGAGTGGATCCGAGGACGGTGGAGGTCGTGCAGAGTTGGCCCAAACCCTCCTCAGCTACTAAGATTCGCATTTTCATTGGCTTGGCGGGTTATTACCGTCGCTTCGTAGAGGGGTTCTCTTCGATCACAGCACCTATGACCAGATTGACCCAAAAGGGTGCCCCTTTCCAGTGGACAAAGGAGTGTAAGACGAGCTTTCAGAAGCTCAAGACAGCTTTGACTTTGGCCCCCATCATGATGTTGCCTACAGGTTCGGGGTCCTATACAGTATATTGTGATGCCTTACGAGTTGGACTCAGTGCAGTATTGATGCAGGACGGCAGGGTGATTGCCTACGCGTCCAGGCAGCTGAAGGTACATGAAAAGAACTACCCTGTTCACGATCTGGAGCTAGCTTCGATTGTTCATGCCTTGAAGATTTTGCATCATTACTTGTATGGGGTTCCTTGTGAGATCTACACTGATCACCGGAGCTTGCAACGCTTGCTTAAGCAGAAGGACCTGAACATGCGTCAGAGGAGATGGTTGGAGCTGCTGAAGAACTATGATATTACTATTCTCTATCATCCGGGCAAGGCTAATGTAGTTGCCGATGCCTTGAGTCACCGGGCCGAGAGTTTGGGGAGTTTAGAATATTTACCAACTTCGGAGAGGCCTATGGCGATGGATGTTCAGGCTTTAGCCAGGCAGTTTGTTAGACTGGATCTTTCGGAGCCCAGCCGGGTTCTAGTCTGTGTGGTTTCTCGATCTTTTTTATTTGATCGCATCAGGGAGTGTCAGTTCGACGACCCTCATTTGCTTGTCCTCTAGGATAGAGTTCGGCGTGGTGACGCTCGAGATGTTATCATAGGGGGTGATGGAGTTATGAGGATGTAGGGGAGTATTTGTGTGCCTATTGTAGATGATCTTCGAGTGTTGATTCCAGTAGAGGCCCATAGCTCGCGGTATTCCATCCATCCGGGTGCCACGAAGATGTATCAGGACTTGAGACAGCATTACTAGTGGAGGCGGATGAAGAGGGATATAGTTGATTATATTTCTAGGTGCCTCAACTGCCAGCAGGTGAAGTATGAGCATCAGTGTCCGGGTGGATTGATGCAGCAGATTGATATTCCCGAGTGAAAATGGGAGCGCATCACCATGGACTTTGTATCTGGACTTCCACGGACTGTTAGGAAGTTTGATTCCATTTGGGTCATTGTGGATCGGCTGACCAAGTCCGCCCATTTCATACCGGTAAACACTACTTACTCATCAGAGCGACTGGCGGAGATCTACATCAGGGAGATACTTCGGTTGCATGGTATTCCAGTTTCCATCATTTCAGATAGAGGCACTCAGTTCACTTCACGATTCTGGAGAGCCGTGCAATAGGAGTTAAGCACTCGGGTGGAGCTGAGCACATCGTTTCACCCCCAGACTAATGGCTAGTCCGAGCACACTATTCAGATTTCGGAGGATATGCTCCGTGCGTGCGTGATTTAGTTTGGAGGTTCATGGGATTATTTCTTGCCGCTGGCGGAGTTTCCTTATAACAACAACTATCAATCCAGTATTCAGATGGCACCGTATGAGGCCCTATATGGTAGGAGGTGCAGGTCTCCCGTGGGTTGGTTCGAGCCGGGCGAGGCCAGACTGCTAGGTACTGAGATGTTCCAGGATGCAATGGACAAGGTCAAGGTAATTCAGGACAGACTTCGTGCAGCCCAATCTAGATAGAAGAGTTATGCGGACAAGAAGGTCCGCGATGTGGCTTTTATGGTTGGCGAGCGGTTCTGCTTCGGGTCTCGCCCATGAAGGGCGTTATGATGTTTGAGAAGAAAGGGAAGCTGAGTCCTAGATTCATTGGTCCTTTGGAGATTTGAGGCGTGTTGGGGAGGTTGCTTATGAGTTGGCCTTACCTCCAAGCCTAGCCGGAGTCCATCCCGTATTTCATGTCTCTAAGTTCCGGAGATACTCTGGTGACCCATCACACGTGTTGGATTTCACTTCTGTTCAGCTAGATGAGGATCTGTCTTATGTTGAGGAGCCAATGGCCATTCTGGACAGGCAAATCAGGAAGCTAAGGTCAAAGAACATCGTTTCAGCAAAGGTCCAGTGGCGGGGTCAGCCGGCCGAGGAAGCAACTTGGGAGACCGAGCAGGATATACGCAGCCAGTACCCTCATCTTTTTACCACTCCAGGTATGTTCTCTATGCTCACTCGAGGACGAACGAATCTTTTAAGTGTGGGAAGATGTAACGACCCGGCCGGTCATTTTTTGAAATTTACGCCCCGATCCCCAATTTAACTGTTCCTCTAAGTTTATTTTTGCTATTGTAGTTTGTCGGGAGGTTCTGTTCTAGAATTTGAAGCGTTTTGGGGACACTTAGTCCTTAAATGAGAGCTTTGTAGTTGAAAAATGGCTCGTATTCGGAACAGTGTTAAGATGACCTCGGAACGGAGATCCGATGGTTCCATTAGCTTCGTTAGGTGATTTCGGGGTTGGGAGCGCGTTCGGAATGTATTTTGGAGGTCTGAAGCTCAATTAGGCTTGAAATGCCGAAGTTTGAAATTTTTGGAAATTCGATCGATAGGTGAGATTTTGATCCGGGAGTCAAAATGGAATTCCCATAGTTACAGTAGCTCCGTTAGCTGATTTTGGATGTGCCTGCAAAATTTCAGGTTATTCGGAGGCGTTTGGTCAGGTTTTTGATCGAATGTTGGTTGCGGAAGTTTAAATGGAAACTTAGGCTTGAATTTTCTTGGAATCAATTTTTACCGTGTTTAAGGGCGTGTTTTTCGGATTGGAACAAGTTTGTATCATGTTATGGAGTATGTTGGTGGTTTTCGTTGGGGTTCTGTGGGCCTCAGGATGAATTCGGGGGTCCAAACGGACCATTTTTAGCCTAAGTGAGCAGCTGATTGCTGCACTAAATTGCAGCAGACATTTGTTCTTCGCGTTCGCGTAGGTGTCCACGCGTTCGCGAATGTATCGGAGGGTCGAGGAATTTTGTTCTTCGCGTTCGCGAGGCGAAGGACACGAACGCGTAGTGGTAAGGACTGGGGTGCATCGCGATCGCGAAGACAGGTCCGCGTTCGCATAGGTCTGAGGCGGTTGGTCATCGCGAACGTGGATGAAGCCACGCGTTCGCGTAGCGAAAGATCGAGGGCTGCTGCATTTGTTCATCGCGAACGCGTGAATATCATCGCGTTCGCGTAGGGTAAAATTTTCTGGCAGTAAATTAAATTCCAGAACCGTCCAGTCGCGGGGCTCATTCTCAAAAACACCATTGTTGAGTCTTAGAGAGAGAAACTCACGGGAAATTGCTTGGAATTCATCGGGTTTTCATCGGAGATAAGTTTTATGGTTCAATTATGTGTTTTTATCTTAGAATCATCCCCTATTCCACTCAAATTGGATGAATTAATGGGGAAATTTAGCCCTAAGCCTGGGTTATGGTAAATCGTCGATTTGAATGGGCAAATGGAGTCCGATTTTGGTAAATTTTATATGCATAGACTCGTATTGAGATAAGGAACCCGAATATGTAACTTTCATAAATTTTTGAGAAGTGTACCGAAAGTCGGGTTTTTGCAACTTGTGGTTTTTTGTGTATTTCGAATAGTTTCGATTGGGTAATGCCCAATTGGCCTATTTTGATGTATTTCTATTGATTTTGATCAGATACTACACCTGTGGAGGCCGATACTCGTGGCAAGAGAGTTTCCTCTTAGCGGTTTCGTACCGGAGTCGAGGTAAGTGGCTTGTCTAATCTAGTGTGGGGGAACTTTCTCCCCTGGGATATTATGTGTTAATTTAAATACCTTGTACGCAAGGTGACGGGCGTGTACATGCACAGATTGTTGGAACCCACCTTACTTGAATTGTTCAATTTGTGATATTTCTGTTCTTAGTTGATTAGATCGTGACATCTACCTGATATTCGTTAGGAAAGCATGGTTAGATAGGATTTATCTGTCTAACTGACTAAGTGTCTTACTTGAACTTCTTGATATTTGTTGATACTGGCTTTGGTGAAATTATCGTTATGAATATCATATTTCTGTGTAGGTGGACTGCGGGTTCAATTCCCGAAGATCCAAGGGCTGCGGGTTCGATTCCCGGAGACCCGAAGTTGTAGTGTTTGTGGACTGCAGGTTCGATTCCTGGAGATCGAAGGGCTGCGGGTTCTATTCCCGGAGACCCAGAGTTTATTGAGATATTGAGATACGGACTGCGGGTTCGATTCCTGGAGATCCTGAGATATTGAGGTACGGACTGCAGGTTCAATTCCCGGAGATCCTAGGGCTGCGGGTTTGATTCCCGGAGACCCAGAGATACTGATGTAGGGACTGCGGTTTAAATTCCCGGAGATCTTGAGTTGTTGAATATAGAGAGGGACTATGGGTTCAATTCCCATAGGTCTTGGACTTGTTGATTTGAGTTTATGTTGTGTTGGTTACTTGTTGTCAGCTTAATCGTAGACGGTTGCAGTAATTACTTTATTGTTGCTATTTCAGACTCAATCTTATTTAAAATTCTTATTATTGTTATTATCATTATGTTATTATCTCTCGGTAGGGCCCTGACCTTCCTCGTCACTACTCCATCGAGGTTAGGCTTGGCACTTACTAAGTACAGCCGTGGTGTACTCTTCTACATACTTTTGTTGTGCAGATCCATGTACATCAGATCAGGCACATTTCAGGTGATATAGCAGCACTTTGGGAGGCTTGAGGTACGATCTGCTATGTCTGCGGATCCAGAGAGTCTCCTTCTATTCTCATTAGTGATAGCAGTTATATTTCCTTGTTATCATTGTTTAGACATTCTTGATGTTTAGAGCCACAATTGTACTCTTCTTTTAGTCTGTGTCACCCGTGGGTTTCCGGGTCTTGGTAGTATGTCGCTAGTGTGTTTTGGCAAAGTGTATGTGCCGAGCGGCACTTATTATATTTCATTTAAATTATTTCGCTATTATTTTATCTCTTGTTTCATGAAATTGTACATTCCGCATCGTGTTAGGCTTACCTAGTCGCGAAGACTGGGTGCCGTCATGACAGGTTCATGATTTGTGACTAGGGTCGTGACAGGGAAGGTTTAGGGTTAGCGTCGCCACCAAGGCTTTTTAGGGTGGCGCTAGGGTTCTTGGCTTAAAATCTATATTCGCCATGTTCTAGGGGTATTCGAAGGAAATAGATTTGGTATTTGGGATGAGGAGGTGATGGTGGTTCAGGGGTGTAATTTTGGTAGTCATCGGAGCCGGAGCCGCCGGATGCGGCGGAGATATGGACACTGTTTCGTTTATTCGATAGGTTGGGATGGGATTTGAGGGAAATAGAGGGTGGCATGGAAATGGGGATGTTGAGGTGAAGGGATGGTGTAATTTTGGTGGTGGTTTAACATCGGCCACCGCTGTGGGCGATTCCCGGTGGGTGGAAGGCGGTTGAGTAAAGTGTAGTTTGTTTGGTCTCTGCGGAGAGACGAAGCGGTAGGGGTTTGGATTGGGTGAGGGGTAAGGGTGTTGGGTATATTATAATGGCCAATTAATGTGATCCGTTGAATCAGTAGGAATCAAGGGCAGAAATTACTCGGGGGGGGGGAGGGGGGGGAGGGGGGTGGGGGTAAAACGGGGTTGTTTCAGTTAGTTGGGGTTTGGATCGGTTTAGGAAAAATGAGTCGGGTTGTGGGGGAAGGCGATGGATCATTCGATCAGATTGATTCATCGGTCTAGATTGCAGGCCGCTTAAACGGTGTCGTTTCGTTAAATGGAAGATGGACTGGATTGGGGCGTGAATTTGGCAGGTATAAGGTTATTTGGTTTAGGCTTTGGGGTGAATTCTTTTGCGCTAAACCAATTGACCCAACATCCCTTTTTTGCCTCTAATTCTTTCCTTTATCTTTTTATTTTTCTAAAGAATTTAATAAATCACAAATCTAAATTAATCCTTGTCTAAATTATCCTAAAATACTAATTAACTCTAAGTATTAATTAACACAAAATAATTAAACACCAAACTAAAAGAAAAATCATAAAATTTGAAACTAAACAATAAAAATGCCAAGTACGCTATTTTGTGATTTTTTCATTTTTTATAAAGCAAACTCTTGCTTAATTAATCATAATGTAAATGCAACACATTTTGTGTATTTTTTATTTATTATTATTTATTTTAAATTCATAAACATGCACGGATACAGGCAAATAATAACATAAAATACTATAAAAATTCACAAAAATGCACACAATAAGATAGACAGTTTTTGTTTTGATTTCTTTGGGAGTTGTTCTTGTGAGGAAAAAATCACATGCTCACAACTGCCCCTCTTTGCCCGGAAACACGAAGAATTTTCGTTTAAAGATAAGTGAGCAGATACGAGCGATTTTTTGCCCATTTGAGCACTCTGTGTGAAGCATTTTTTAAAAGATTTGACCGAACCTCTTCTTCAAAAGGTCTCATACATATCCCTGGCTAAAAGGGAATCAGGTCAATATAGTTCAGGAAGTTTTGGTAGCTGGGACTACCATGAAGTTGTGATCTTATTGTTACTGTTATTTCTCCTGCTACTTACTGACCTCTTTATTACACCGTGTTAAAACAAAACAAGAAGCTAGGCTAAACTAGGAATTACAAAATTTTATCTAGATCTTCAGGCTTGCTCTTGTTGACTTGTTTCTTTTGATGTTTCATTATTTCTGTATTGCCATTATCAACTTTTCTTGATTGCTGAGCTTGAATTTGTGTTGGGGATTTTTCTGTAATCCTCTACTTTACTGACTTCAATTTGAAATGTATTCCTCTATTATGCGGGCGGGCTCCCGATTCCAACAACAACTTTGAATCGCCTCTCCTCTCTTTAGGTAGGCTCCTGACTTCATTAACAACTTTAAATATAAAATGCATTTGGAAATATATATGAAATATATATTTGGCAATGTTTATGCAAGCATGACCACTCAGATCGAAATAAATTAAACGTCCTTTTGAGGAAGGATTCAATATCCTATTTGAGGGCGAATTGTCCCGTTATATTCTATTTGAGGGCGAATAATCCCATAATATCCTATTTGAGGGCGAATAGTCTCATCATATCCTATTTGAGGGTGGATAGTCCCATCATATCCTATTTGAGGGCGGATAGTCCCATAATATCCTATTTGAGGGCGGATAGTGCCATAATATCCTATTTGAGGGCAGATAGTCTTGTAATTTACTATTTGAGGGCGAATAGTCCCACAATATCCTATTTGAGGACGGATAGTCCCATCATATCCTATTTGAGGGTGCATAGTCCCAAAATATCCTATTTGAGGGCGGATAGTCCCCTAATATTTTATTTGAGGGCGGATAGTCCCGTAATATCCTATTTGAGGGCGAATAGTCCCATCTTATCCTATTTGAGGGCAGATAGTCCCGTAATATCCTATTTGAGGGCAGATAGTCCCGTAATATCCTATTTGAGGGCAGATAGTCCCGTAATATCTTATTTGAGGGCGGATAGTCCCGTAATATCCTATTTGAGGGCGGATAGTCCCGTAGTATCCTATTTGAGAGCGAATAGTCCCATCATATCATATTTGAGGGCGAATAGTCCCGTAATATCTTATTTGAGCGCGGATAGTCCCGTAATATCCTATTTGAAAGTGGATAGTCCCGTAATATCCTGTTTGAGGGCGGATAGTCACGTTATATCCTATTTGAGGGCGGATAGTCCCATAATATCATATTTGAGGGCGGATAGTCCGATAATATCCTATTTGAGGGCAGATAGTCCCATAATATCCAATTTGAAGGTGGACTAACCTGATGTGTCCTGTTTGAAGGTGGACAAACCTGACATGTGGTGCTTGATTGTGTAATTACAAAGATTGATGCAGCGCAAAATCTTGATATGATGTAGAGATCTTGATATGGACATAGCTTCCATCCCTGTTCTTAAATCAAATAAAATTTAGTCAGTTCAAAGTGCGGTGAGTGGTCGTGCCACTCCTGATGGGGATGGATTTTTCCTTATAACTTGAATTTATTTCCTCGTTTTTCCAAGAAATTTTTTAACAATGGCAAAAGAAATTTTGCCCTAGTTTTAGTGATCTTCCGTGTAGCATGCCTTTCTGCTATCAATAACATTTTCTTTCCCTGCTTCAAATCAAAGAAATTTTTGTCAGTTTGAAGCGTGGTGAGTGGTTATGTCACTCCTGCTGGGGATGGTTTCTCCCTTTTTCCTTTCCCTGCTCTGCGTTCCCAAAATTTGTTGGGGATGATGTTATTTGTTGGGATGATAATCCGGCTGGGGATGGTTTCTCTTTTTTTTTAAAAAAACTACTTCCTTCAAAACTTTTATTTTATCTCAACACTGCTTGGGATACAAATGTTATCAGCTGGGGATAACAGTGTTGTGCATAACACTGCTGGGGGATTTCCATTCCTTCAAAACTGGTGTTTCACTCTTTTGAAGACTGCTAGGGATAACACCGGCTTTTTGCTTTTTCTGAACACAAACTTTACCCTTTTGTCCGCTGGGGATATAACTTCCTTCATTAGAACTTGTTATGCTGGGGATAACACTGGTTTAAAGATCACTTCCTTTGAGACTTGTCTTATCTTCCTTCTTCCCCAAATGAATGCCTGACTTCCAGAAAATGTTTTTCCAAATGAAAGGAAAATTTTCTGCCCCAATTTGATAATCTTCCACGTGGCATATCTTTCTGACATCAATGTCGTATCCTTGCCTCGCATAATAATTGGAAAGTTGGTGGCAAGTTCTGAAGTCATTTCTCACTTGTTCTGACTAGATAGACTCTTTCGGGGAATTTTTTGTTAAAAAGAAGAAAGATAAAAGGAAACAAAAATAGAAGACAATAGAAAAAAATGGCTCTCTAACAAGAAAAACTATAAAAATTGATCAAATGCGGATACCAACTCTAGTGATCATGACATGCACATATGGCCTATTCTCCATCGTTAATCGCCTTTCATAATCTTTGTCAGGGGTTTTCCCATTTGATTCTCAATCTTCACTCGACTTATAACGTCTGAAAGGTTTTCACTATCAAGCATCTCTCATTTTGGTTTTTCTCTTAGTTTTCATTGCCTTGTTGTGCCCGTGAAGGTTTTCACCGATAAGACTCTCGCATTTGTGTTACTTTCCAGCTGGGGATTGAGGTGTTACCACTAAGACTCTCTCATATTTATCATCCGCTGGGAATCAGATTCCTTTATGCTGGGAATCAGAGTGTTATGTTCTGATAAGATTCTCTTATTTGTCTGACTTGGCATCTTTTGAAGACTGGCCAAAAGGTCTTTCTTTGGACCGTAACGTGGGATTTTGGATAGGGCTAGAAATAAAGGGTATTAAATGCACAAATAAATAAACTTGGGTTCAAAACTACAACCTTCGAAACTAGATTTATTTACAACAAACCCGACCTTTTGCCCAAGTTTCTTTTTTGGGGATTTTTTGATTTTGATTTATACTATGACCAATTTATGAAGCGCCTACATATCCTCTTTGAGGAATCAGGTCAAACGTAGTTCCCAATTCCCCGTTGTTCTAATTTTTCTTTTCAATTATTATATTTTCTTTATCTTTTTTCTTTTCTTTATCTCCTTTTGTTGTTTTGTTGTTTTTTTACTCTATTCTACGTTCGTGTTTTGCTACTGATTCCGAATGAGGGGTATGAAAGAAAACAAATAAGGCTCAAATGGTTAACGAAGAATAAGGTGTTTGGATAGAAGATAAAAATGCCTCCGTCATTTCAATCTTCAAAACATGTCAAGTGTAAACAACACGATTAATGTTCACCATATCTTTAAAGCACTGTTGGGAAACACTTTCATTTTCATTACCACGAACGACCCCCAACATGGCCAACTTTCCTTTAACGGTTTTCTTTTTACTTGCCCCAGTATTGCATGACTGGGGCTCCAAATAATCTCAAACCGTTTTTATTTCCTTTAAATTTCCCGATCACCTCCCAATGGCTTTACGATTAACTTTTAAGATTATGCCAAAATTATGCGTGCACGTCATGTCACTAGTGTTGACAGAAAAAGGACTATAAAGAGGAAATACTTAGATTAAAGAAAAATGACTAGAAATAACGGAAAATAGAGAATTGCATTAGATAGATAGGGAAACAGTTTGTACAACAAAATAAGCACCATAAAGTGGGTTACAACCTTTAGAACAACCCTAGACAACACTAAATGATGTACTGCGACCAACATATTTGGACAAAATCGAAAGATAGAAGGGTTTGATTTACAGACAATATCCAGATTATAACCCTGAAATAATCTGGAAAACATAAATGACAACAAAATACGCTACCAAAATTCCTTCTTGCATGGCTCTCCAATTGATAAGCCTGACATTTATCCATAAATTTGATTATCAGAATCGCTATGACCTTCTCCAATTTCTGTCGGCAAATTACCTAGTGGATTCTCATACCCCGTGTCACCAGGCATCTTCACCACAAAATGTGCATCATGACGTGCAGGTAAAGGATTCTGCACGATATTCTGGGTGTCAATGTCTTGGATCACAATCAGGTTTTCCTGGATCTTGTGTTTCCGACTTACCACAAACTGACCACCTCAATTTTCTCAACAATTCAAAACAAAACATGTTAGAATGGACTCAGTCGGTCCTTATTATTAACAACATCTTTTTTTGTTCATTTCATTTTATTTGGTTGTGGTCAAATCTTATGGAGATTGCCTACATATCATGACCCCGCATGAATCAGACCGTGCGTAGTTCGCACAGATACACGGTAAATAACAATAAAACACATTTTTCATTTTTTTTATAACACAACAAACATGATAACGTAGGTTTAAAAAATGACCATACTTAACAGACTTTTGACGAAAAGACCTACAGACTCGCAAATCAAACACCACATGCTCTAATCAAAAGAAATACAAATTAAAAAATGGACTGCAAATTCCTTCCCTGTTTGCCAATTTCAATCAAATGGCTATTTCTGCAAATGTGGCCCCTTCCCAATTTCACATGAATTTTGAGGCCGGGGAGAATTTATTTTATGACACTTTACAGACTTGTCCGTTCTTCAACGAAAATAGCCTTTTGACAATTGAAATATACTCTAAGGCTATCTTCGGCAAGAATGGTTTAAGACATCATGGATGCTAACTCGGCTTATTTTGACAAAAAATCCACATGGTATTCACTTGCCCACTGACTCTTTTTTCTTGTTTTTCAAATAAAAATAAAAGACAGAGTTTTGCAAACACTGCTTTTCAGCACCTCGGGGGCAAAGATTTTAAGGTTGCGTAAGCTAACCGGCTAACATCCTAAAACCATGATTA
Organism: Nicotiana noctiflora; assembly: GCA_032618575.1. Lineage (NCBI taxonomy): Eukaryota > Viridiplantae > Streptophyta > Magnoliopsida > Solanales > Solanaceae > Nicotiana > Nicotiana noctiflora. The sequence continues at coordinate 264,998 of JASVEL010005958.1, read as the reverse complement.
AAAGTGGCTTTTAATGCAAAGTAAGCCTTCCGACGTCCCTTTCAGGAATATTCGGCTATTTCTGGCAAAAACGGCATCACCTGACTTATTTATGACTCTTTTTATTGTTTCTTTTTAAATTAAAAAACCTGATATTACAAACACGACCTTTCAACACCTCGGGGATGAAGATTCTAAGGATCTGTGGGTCAAGGATTGCCGTTTATGCTAAGTCAGCCTTCCAACGTCCCTTTCGGGAACATTCGGCTATTTTTGAAAATGGCATCACCCGGTTTATTTATGATAAAAATTAAAAATTGACATTTTTGGCCATTTTTTAAAAGGGGTAGGTTGGATCCGATGAGGGTTGCCTACGTATCTCACACCCTGTGAGAATCACACCTGCGTAGTTTGCCCAATTGACCAAAATCAAAGCTATTTTGAACAAAAATTTTCCTTTCTACTTTTCAAATATTTTCTTTTCTTTTCCATTTTTTTCAAAAATCCAGCAGCATTTTGGCACTATTTGGGTATTGGGTTTTTCAAACAACTGGTTACCCTCACTTATTCCTAACTCTGCTTTTTCTCTCTTCTTCTTTTTTCTTGTTTTTTTTTCAATTTTTCCAATATTCAAAAATCGGTCAGCATGCCATTACGAAGCAAATAAATGCAACAGTAGCAAGTAAAATGCATCAGGATGGTCTTTTTCATTTCGGGTACACATGTTCTAGACAAACCCAACCCCTGTGTTGAGTCTCCTAAGTCAAATGCACATGATACAAACAAACATTCCTACTAGGGATCCGGTATGAGGTTTTGTTTTTCTACGTTTAAAACCTGGGTTTATTCTTCTATACCCCGCTTACCCGAGCGGACAACTCAAGCCGAGGAGGGGGCATCGTACTGGGGATAGAGAAGCTCCGACGGCTTAGCAACTTATTCAAACCTCAATCTAGATGGGAAAAGACTCTAACAGAAGAGAAGTCACACGAAGTGATCCCTTCTCCATGATTTAGAAGACTCATAGAGGAGAGGATTTCAGTATAATTTATATACAATTCACAAAATATCAAAGCGGTACTAACAACACTTAGCACATTAGGCCCAAACATATAACAAAATCAGATAATATACAAACCAAATACAACAAATATATCAGGCTCGAATTCTAAACCTTTAACCAAAAGTTTTGTGTTTCGAGTCCCCAGCTAAGTCGTCAGAGCTATCACACCTCCTTTTTATCGAGCTTTACTACACCCGGGGGAAGAGTGTTATAAAAAAGGAGTTTTTCCAATTAAAGGACAATCGAAACGGAATTAATTTTATTAAAGGATTTAGAATCGCCACTTGGGAGTTTTATGGTGTCCCAAGTCACCGTTTGAATCCCGAATCGAGGAAAAGATTTGACTCCGTTTAATAGTCGCGAACCAAAAACTTGGGCAAGGAATTCATTTAACCCGAAAGAAGGTGTTAGGTACTCCCGAGTTCCGTGGTTCAAGCACGATCGCTCAACTGCTATATTTGGCTAAATTTTTTTGATTTTTAGACATGTTATGGCTATAGTGCAATTTAGAATTATTTAACCGCTATTAGTCAATTTTTAAGAAAGTGAACGTCATTTAAGAACGTATTTTTTTGGACCACATCGCATGAAATGCACCCGGATCCTCGACACATTCTTATCCAACATTTTCAGATTGGGATTTAGGTTGCATGAAATGCACACCCGTATTTAGGAAGGTTAATTTATTAAAAGCGCGCCTAAAGATACTAACGCATTATTTATTTTGCGGAGGACCGTGAAATTCGCTAAACGACATGCCCAGAGTTCTAAGTATTTTTAATATATACATTTTTTAGGGACCTGCAATTTATGCATTTTTTGTTTGACGAGGCTCGTTTTATTTTATTATTAAGGGACAACTTAAAGTAACTAAATTTTCTATTTATTATTCGTCTCTAAAAGTCAACTAATTCACGACTATAAATTCGAGCCCCCGAATTCAAGTCTGAATTCAAACAAAAGGAAAAATCCTTTTTAGCTTGAACCCGCTACCTAATTCAAAACCCCATTTTATATTTTTGAATTAATTCCCCATATCCCTAATTAATCAATTATTTTTATGAGAGCAAATGGTCTTCCAACAATAATTTGGGCCCAAGAAAGTTTGGCCCATGGCTGTAATGATAATAGTCTTGCCTTGTGAAAGGCTAGACCAGCGTGGGTTATATGACTCATTTTTTTTGCCTTCTGTTACTGGGCCGGGTTTGTCTTGCAAAGGAGCTCAAATCACTTCTGTTAGGCCCGAACTTTCCTTTTACACTGAACTTTAATATTTGCACACAGCTTTATACTATTCAGATTTCACAAAAACATACGTAATTCATGCATTCACTTGGATAAAACAATTAAACTTTACGATTTTTCAACTTTAATTCAGATTATTTCATTTATGAGCTACTGGAACGCCACTAAGGCAAGAGGAAACAACAATTGAGAATATTGAACTAATGATCAAGCAATTCAGGATCTAATATCAATTCAACTGTTACTACACGAGAATTCAAAGCTTTAGAAATGACTTTCAACTTAAACTACTTCCTGATTTTATTAATCAAATTTATAAAAACAAAATTAAACTATTTAAAATTGAAGTGTAATTTCAAATTACATTATACTATTTGAAAACTCGATGCTAAACATATAACCTATATCAGCTATAACTATTTCAAATCACTCTCAAGATTCTAACAATTAATGAACATTAGGTCCTTATACGAATTATTAGATATTGATAACATACTATCCAAATCAACCTAAGGCAGTCTCGAGCAATGTCATATATCCTAGTAGTAGTCCAACAGTCCTATTACAGAACTTGTACACATATTGTCTATATAGTTCCAAATAAGCTAATCGAGCAACTATACATAAGAAAACTGTAAAGCTAATATAATGGGAGCATTCTCATGTAAATCTGATGAACTTCTTCATTTTAATTTTCAATTCACAGTTGCATTGAAGAGATCTCATAAATATGTACCTGAAATTAAAGTGAGGTGGAGGAAAAGAGAAGGATCAACAGCAGAAGTAAGCAACAACAATAAGCAGAGACTAGTTACAGCTAATTGAATCTCAAATGACTCCAAATGCTTTGACACTCGAGCACCAGTGTTTTGGAGAGCGCAAAGCGCAAAAATGCGACAAGGGCTCGCCTCGCTTCAAAAGCGAAGCGCACGCTTTATTAAAGTGAAGCGCAATTCTTAAAAAACATAATGTAAAATTATAAATAATCAAAAACATTAATTTAAATACTTGAAAGTAGGTATTAGGTACCACCAAATCATTCACAAACCATCCACAAACCATAGGAAAAGCAAAATCAAAGCTACTAAATTACTAGAAGTCAATCAACATCTTATTCTTCTACTCCTCTTCTCTTACAACAAGATTGTCAAAATCTTGAATTCCTGTATCATCTTCATATTGCTCGTCATTTTCTTCTTCCCTCTCATCTTCATGATCACTTTCATTTTCATCAATTAGGGATAGGGATCGACTTGTAGTAGCCACACTTTTTCCCTTCCTAATAGAGCTTGAACTTGGAGTATATCTCCTAAAACCATAAGGATCCTCCCCAACTCCACTACCAACCGCAACATCACCCCAAGTGAAATCGGAGTTGCCTTCAAATACTTCTTCATCTTCACAATGTTCGGGGACTCCGGTTAGCCACTCATTAGACTCATCAATGTTGTCCAAAAGAATTGGATCAATTATATTGCGGTGGTTGTAGCGACGTCTCAATGCTCTATTGTATTTTATAAACACTAGATTATGGAGGCGCTTCAAGGTTAGTCGATTCCTTTTCTTTGTATGAATCTGCAAAAATGATGTGTTAACTAATTAGTAGGAGTTTAGACAATTGATATATAATTTACTTTATCTCAAAACATGAAATAATTCTTTTTATTTCTCACGTGTTCAAAAATACTCTAGTTCCTTTCACATCCGGATGAGCTACAAGTTAAGCTTAAAACTTCGATAGCGAAAGTCTGTAACTTCGGAGTCTCTGCACCATATTGGTCCCACCATTCAACTATAGAAGTCAAAAAAATATTATTCAAGAGTTAATAAGTATAAAAAATACAACGAAGTTAGAGTTATAAAATATAGAAACACTTGGTCACCTGGCAACTTTTTCGTTCTTTGTTTGATAGCAAGTCGAAGCTTAAAAAGTCCTTCAGCTGCCTTGTAAATAGCAAGCTGATCTACTATCTTCTCTTGCAAGTCTTCATCTGGGTTCAACTTGATAACAACCTGATGGAATCCTGTCCACACTTCTTTAGCCAATGAATTCTTTTCATACTGCTCATAAAAGAGTGAGGGGTTCAGAATAAGTCCAGCTGCATGCAAAGGTCTATGAAGTTGCTCATCCCATCTTGCATCAATAATCTGAATGACCTTTGCATATTTCTGCTCATCAGTGAATGATGCTTGAATAGCTTCCTTGGCCCTATCCATAGCTTCATAGAGGTAGCCCATTGATGGTTTTTGCTCTCCATTCACCAAACGGAGTACTTTAATCAAAGGGCCACCAATTTTAAGAGCATGAAGGACATTATTACAATAAGAACAAGAAAGAAAAATGTGTGTAACCTCTTTTCCCGCACTTTCCCTTGCAAATTTACTCTTGCTCCAATCCTCTGATGTGACCATCTGTCTCAAATTGTCTTTTTATTTGTGGAGACTACGCAAAGTCAAGAAAGCAGTGGCGAACCTTGTCTTGCCCGGTTTCACCAAACTTTTTTGCATGGTGAATCTTCTCATCATATTCAATAACAATGGCCGCTGGGAAATATAAGAATACAACCTAATGCCCTGGCCAAAAACTGTAGAGAAGGGCCTTTCCTTGAAAATGTCTCCGAACATCAAGTTGATGCAATGAGCCGCAATGGAGTCCAGTAGACATTCTTGTAGGCTCCTTCAATCATGCCACCTGCTTTTACATTTTCACTTGCATTATTAGTGACCACTTGAACAACTTTGCTTGGACCAATCTTTTTGATGGTGTTTTGAAACAAAGTGAACATTTTGATGTGGTCGGTGGATGAGTCGCTAGCATCAATGGACTCAAGAAACAAACTTTCCCAGGGAGAATTCACCAACACATTAATAATCATTTTTCCCGTTCTTGCTGTCCACTTATCCATCATAATGGAGCAGCCGTACTTGTTCCAAACAACTTTATGCTCTTCAACGATTTTGTTAGTCTCCTCCACTTCCTTATTAAGATAAGGACCTCTTATTTCATGGTAAGTGGGAGGCTTCACTCCAGGCCTGTATTGACCAACAACCTCAATAAAGTCTCCAAAAGTGTCATAATTGACACAATTGAAGGGGAGCCCAGCATCATAGACCCATCGTGCAAAAGCTCTAACTGCACGATCCCTTAAAATGTCTCTAGCAATTTTCTATACATCTTTCCCACTGGCCTTTGTTCCCTGCTTCTTTGAAAAGTAGCAATCCATAGGACCTTTAGTCGTTGAACCATGGCTTGAGCCATCTCTTCCCCATTTTGTTGGAAGTGACAATTCTTCAATATCATCGTCATCATCATCATCATCATCAAGATTGGTCAACCATTGGTTGATGAACCATTTGATTTTTTAGCTCCTTCTTCTTCTCAAAATTTTTTTTTATTTCTTCCCTCACCTCCGGTGGACATTTTGGACAACTTGTGATGTTTCTATCGCCACCAATTAGATGGTATTAAAACCGATAAATTCCACCGGTTGTAATCTTGTTGTAAAAGATACATAAAACATTCGTATTCTTCTCGTTAACTCTCTCTCCATATCGCCAAGCCGGGTCTTTCTCTTTCGAACTTTGAGAAATTTTAATATCCCTATTAAGATATAAACGAAAACATAATCAATAAACTGAAATATAAAGAAAAATTGTTCACTGTGAAGTTTAGTGAAATATAAAGGAAAATTGTTCACTGTGAAATATAAAGGAAAATTGTTCACTGAAATATAAAGGATATAAAGTATCAATAAACTACTGAATAAGAAAGCAAAAAAAAAAAGAAAAAGAGAGAAAGAAAGTGCGACCGGAAACAGAGAGAGGAGAGACAGACGAAAAGGAAAAAAAAATTTTCCTTCCCCTATTCTAAGTCGAAATAGAGAGACAAAGAAAGAAGAAGAAGAAAATTAAGGAAGAAGAAGAAAAGAGGTGCGACTGGTCTGAAGAAACCAGAAGAAAGAAAAAACAAAAAAACGAGAAGAAAGGAGAAGAAATTACCTGGGTTGGTCTTCGAGGTTGACTGGTTGAGCGACTGAAGAAGAAGAAGCAGTGGAACCCTAGCTTTTTTTGTTCGAAGATCGACTGAAGAAGAAGCACCTCTGTTTTCGACTGAAGAAGAAGCTTTCCTTCGATTTAGGGTATATTTGTTTAGACTGAAGAAGAAGACCCAAAGTTTTTTTCTTTTTAAAAAGGCCCCTGCGCTTTTTTCAATTAAGCGAGCGCTTCAGCGCTTCAGTCGCCTCATCGCTTCATCGCTTTTACCTGTTGAAGCGTGCGCTTCTGCAAATCTAATCGCTTCGACAGATTTAAATCGACCCTGCATCGCCTCGCCTCGCTTTGCGCTAAAAGCGACAAAGCGAGCGCTTCTTTAAGCACTGTCGAGCACAAAATAGAGAAAACAGATAAACTACTTCTGATCTCGAAATGATCACTGGAACAAGAGTTTTTTCTGGATTTTTTACTAAAATTTTATATTGTTTTTGGAGTTTTGCTATGAATTTCAAAAAACGTTGATCTGAATTTTGAAGAGGGAGTTGAGGAGGGCAAATCTAGGAGTTCTAAACTTTTATTCGTATGTCTTCTATACTTTTTATCTATCTATTTTTTTCAGTCTTTTTTCTCCTCCCTCTTTTAGAATCCTTCCCCTTATTTTTATATCCTCCGAAACATGCAACTTTTGTTTTTCAAAATAGCTTAAACCCGACAAAAATTCCCAAAATTCTGCCCATTTCTACTTTAAAATCCCACTAAGGAGTGTCTTTCCTTACTTTAATCCTTAATTCCCTCTTGTTCCCCATTAACTTATTAGTTTAGTCACTTCTAGTGCCCCATTATTAGATTATTAATACTAAATTATTAACCTAACTTTTTCCTTCCCAAATTACCTCTGAAACTCCTAAATATTACTCTCCTACCTCATCAGCTATAACCAGGATCCTATCTTATTCAGCAGTAATCCATCATTACTTAATTAAAACCAATCCTATGTTAAAAACCTTAAATAATTCCTAACAGACCAAACTAAACAAACATAATGACATTTATCAATTAACAAAGAATTAATGATAACAAAAATCACATAATGAATCATGACATCCAAGCAAAAAGAACAACTACTAGATCATGAATCGAATTTTAGAATTCGGAATATGAGTTGAAACTGTATTAGATAAACTGGAACCTAATTTAAAACAATTCTAAGAAATCATTAGTACGTAAGAACCAAACAAGTATTTGGAAAGAAACTGAACTATAAACATGAAATACTTAATCAATGAAATTGGTTTAATCGATTAATCAACATATATAACATATGCCAAATCAATAGAAAAATGAAAAAACTAGATCCAAAAAAGGTTTGATGGAGACACTACTAGAAAATAGGCCTACGGGGACAGTTTTTCTGGCAACGGTTATAAAACCGTGGCAATAGAGTATATACGGTAACGGTTACAACCGTTACAATAGGATTGGATGCAATGGGCACACTTTAGGTACTAAACCGTTCCAGTTGTTACTAAACCGTTACCGTAGGAGTTATTTATAGGAACGGTTGTATGAACCGTCCTAGTAGCCCTATTTGTAGTAACGATTTTAGGTACTTTTATAATATTGGAACGGGTATTTATTCCCTCCTAGTTTTCCCCCCTAAATTTTACTAAACCCGCCAATATAACCCCTTTTCCTTTTATTTATTATATATTTTATATTAATAATTATTATAAACAAAAGTACTGAAGCTAAAAAGCTTCTGCGACACTTTCGACTAATTCATCTCTCTCGTTAGAAGAATTCTGCAATCGCTAGAAAAGCTTCTGCGACATTCAACTCTTCGATGAAGAAATCCCCGAAAATCCCCAAACCATGTCTTAACTCTGAAATTCCCGAACCCCCAAATCCATCTGATAGCCAAAAATCCCCAAATCGTTGCTAACCTAAAACTCCCAAATTCCCATAAGTCCCGTAATCAATTTGCTTCACTCGAAGGATACGAAGAACAGAGGAATAATTAAAGGAACGATTACAGGTGAAGAATATTTCAATCACCGGAAAGTTTCGACCCACAAGGCAATCCGTTAGAAATCTAACTTCAGGTAATTTTTCTTTTCTAATTTGGGCATTATATTCTATAATCATTCTTTTATTCTTTAAGCTTTATGTTTTAGCAGTGTATATAATTTCTTGCTTTCTATTGATGTTTTGAACCCAAATAATTTAGGTTTAATTTTCAGTTGGGTGTGGTTAGTTGATAGCACCCATGTAAACTGGATTTTTCTCTGTTGTAGTTCTTTTTTATTGGGTGTTTCAGCTTTCGTAGTGTTTGGTTTTCTAGTGTTTCCATTGTAGTGTTTGCTTGTTGAGAGGGCTAAAGTATTATGGTAATATAATGGCTTTAGAGAGCTAAAGTGCCTGGAACATTTGAAGCTGTTGAATGATGTTTTATCCAAAGATCTACACCTTCCTCCAAATTTCTTTGAATTTCTTTGTAGTCTGAAGAAATTAACCTTGTCAAAAACACAGTTTGAATGGAGTGAGGCGAACAGATTGGCAAAATTGGAATGCCTTGAGGTCCTAAAATTGATAGAAAATGCATTTATTGGGCCGTCCTGGGAGTCTGAGATTGGAGGTTTTACGGTACTCAAGGTATTGTGGATTGATAGGACAGACCTCAAATCTTGGAAGGTTTCAAATTCTCAATTTCAAAATCTTAATAATCTTGTTCTTAAATCCTGCGTTGAGCTTGAAGCTGTACCAATTGAGTTGGCTGATATACCTACCCTTCAAGAGATGAGGCTGGAGAACACAATCAAGGCAATCAAATCTGCAAAAGAAATCGAACTCAAGAAACAACAAGCTCCACAAAGCAGCAAATTCAAGCTCACTATATTCCCTCCTGAAAGTACTGATTCCAAGGCCACACAGTAAAGTTGATAAGGTTAGTCAAATTCATTTTTTCATGAGATGATTTTAAATTTCTATTATGTATTTAGCTACTACTATTTGTTTGCCTGTACACTATTATATTCCTATTCAACAGTTATATCTCTATTATGTGTATAGAGATTGCTACGAGACTACGTCTGCATCTATACGCAATGACGAATCCAGAATTTTAAAGTGATGGATGCTCGCCGATAAAAATCAGAAAGAAGAGGAAAGAAAAACTTAATTATGGGTGCTCACTCTATATTTATTTAATTATTTTTCTAATTGCCTATGCAAATTTACTAAATCCGGTTAAAAGTAATGGGTGCTCAAGCACCCACAAGTAACAATGTGCATCCGCCACTGTCTATACGATATGATTTTATTTTTGTGATATGTGCGTGGATATGTCTTTTATGATCGTTATAATCTATCAATCCATAAGGATTCATTTATTCTGGTAACACTCTGCTCAAACAAATCAGGCAGTCATATGTTATAGCATTTGACAACATATTGTATCGGCTTCATCGCCATTATATAATGTGCTCTTTTACTTCATCGCCATTATATAATGTGCTCTTTTAGTATCAGTTACTATATTAAATGGGTTGACCACATTATTTTATTGTTACTTATATCGACTTTTTGTTACTATACCTTATGGAGTGTTGTGAATGAATTAGTGGTTTCTTCTCCGGACCACGAAGAGACCTGTAAGAAACATCTCCTCTGCTTTATTTTCTTGCTTGTTATTTACAATACTAATTTTCTTCCTTTGTCCAGGAGAGAATTAAGGCCTGACGGTGATGGGACCCCGAGTCATGGACAAATAGCTATTCATATGGTGTCATCTTATCTAATGTTGTGCACTCCGGTCATCAGATTAATTCGTTGGATAATAAAATCTGTTTGCCCTGTTTGTTTTTTATTTAATGAAGCATTATGAAGTTGAAAATAGGTCACTGCGCGGCGCTGGAGATGTTAATAAAAGGCGCTCCGTTGTCTGCTTGAAACAACCTTCCTGGGTCTGTTGCATTTTGAGTTCTCCATCATGTGGAGTGCTTTCTTTCTCAGTTGTGGAACTGTTTGCGTGTTTTGTTCTGTTGTGGTTGTACTCCATTTTCTTTGTTTCATTCTTGTATTTTCGTGTTTTCTGTTCTGTTGCATTTGCTTTGTTTCATTCAGGTATTTGTTTTCTTTCATTCTTGTGCGAGTGTTGGTTTCGTCTATCATTTTGTTTTGTCGAATGACATGTTATTCCAACCAATTAAAATGCTGTGTGTTTTATTTTTACTCGTAATCTTTCACCTAAATTCTTGTTATTTAATTGGAGTGTTTCAAGTTCAAATTATGACATCTAGTTATCTCTCCGCGATGAGTTTTTCTATACATTAACAATATAATAGATTGTTTATATAGATTCCCAGTAACCAACCTGTTAAAGCAGCAACACTTGTGTGCATGTGAGTTGTAAAGGCACATCCAACCTATGCTAAACAAAGATAGAGAGGTGATGTCTGTAAGCAGTTGAGCACAGGACAACAGTAAGATTAGCATGGCAACATAACTTAAAAGAAACAAAGCAAAGGCCAAACAGAACGATACTCAAATACTTCGGTTCATGTGTCTCTCTGACACTAGCTGCTCTTTCTACCTAAACTTGTAATTGCCTTCATCAAAGTTAGATGTAAGTTAAAACCTTATTCTCACTACCTGTTTCTGATTTTCTCTACTGTTTTGGCAATGCTTCTTTGGGTGTAAACTTGTAATTGCTTTCATCAGTCTCTCTGACCCTTTTGTTGTTAATATGATTTGAGTCTTTCTATTTTAATATACATTTGTAATGTTATTTGGTTCTATATAATTATAAGTGAGGAGTATATGCGCTGAATATGTTTCAAAACAGTCTGTTATTGGGTTTCTGTGGTTGTTCTGATTATATATAATGTTTTTTAATTTTGTCTTTTGACTTCCTGGTTGTTAGCAAAAAGGTGTTGCTTAAAGATTGGACTCAAATTGAAGTCTTTGACAGATATTACAAACTACAGGCACGTTGTAACTTGAAATTCAAGTGTTTCTTGCCTTAATTTTGATAATGTTGGATTTATATTTTATGATTTAGCAATATTACTTGTATCTTTTTCTGCATTTTCGAGCTTTGTTAAGGAATAGCTACTTCGCAAGATGAGTTTCTTGTGTGTTTGCTGTTGTCGATGACATCTTTTGATGTTCAAAGTAGTCTTCTTGTTCCAATTGCTTAGTCTCAACATAATCGGCTCGAGTTGGTTAGTTGCATGACTGATAAACGAGTCATGAATCATTAAAGAGCCTTTTTCCTATTTTCATGACCATTTTTATGTGTTTCATTGGCTTGAAGTTGCTGAAGTTCTCCCTGATAGTGTTTGCTCCTTGTGGATTACTATGTTTAAGATGATCAGTGAGTGTTCAAGCTTCCAACTGTCATTTTTGTTAATGAATTTCTTAAAACAAAATTTAATATGAAGCTTGTGCAGTAGTATTGCTTTGTTCTTTGAAATCATCTGTATGTGCTAATAAGCTTGTTTAAGTTTGGCATGAAAAAATACATTTCAGCACGTTTTCAGAAAATTGGTGTCTTGGCAGATGTGGTATCCTTAGCGAAATAAAAAAAAAATTGCCTCGCCTCGTTTCTGATTGGGAACAACTTGTTGATATAATCTTGCTTATTCTTAAAATATTCGTAATACTACTAGTATTTTTTTTGTTTTATACAAGCAAACCTACAAGGCCTAGTAACAAGAGGACAGCTGAATCAGGATAAGATGAAAAGGATTGTCTCTTCTTAAAGGCACTTTAGACTATGAGGATCTAAAAGATGTTGACATGGTCATTGAGGTAATCCATTGACCCCTTCTTCCCTTCTTCCTCTTAGTTTTCATGCTATTCTCTTGCCTTGTATTTCCATACTATTGATGTCTAAGAAACATCCTTTTGAACACCTTTTGTCCATGCATCGTTTTTCCCTTCTTCAACTCTGATGTCGTTAAATCTCTAACTTCTGTTATTTTAGTTCCATATTGAATATTTTTCTCCTATTCTTGTAGATGATGCATGTAATCTGGTCACAAGTTTAAAGATGATTCATTATAAAAAAATCATGTATTTATTATTATTAAAGTATCATCGAAGTATTGGCTTTTCATATTTCAAGTTAAACTTGAAATATTGTTCTGTACACGTCCATAAAATGGAAAATAAAATAGAAAAGGAAATTATTAAAATAATAATCAACCTTGATTCAGCCAAATACAGCTGAAAAATGTCCTTTTTCTTATACATGGGCCAACCGAGATGACATTTTTCTACCACCTTTAACAACCATCACCTTTAGCATATGATATCTCTTTCTATCATTCTCCATTGACACATAATGTAATGGTGGTTGAACTCCATATAAATCTACATCTGTTGTGTAGTCTCATAAGTATTCTATCTTATTTATCTTTGGCAGGTGAATAGAAAAAAAAGAAAACTCATAAGAAGAGGTCTATTGTGGAGGTAATAGACTGATATTATCAGTTGATACAGGACATCCATAGTAAGTGTAATACCATCAAATTACAAATAACCAGCAGCAATTCGCTCGTCCAGATTGTGAATGATCATTTTCTCAATTATGGAAATTATTCTTATCCAATTAGTGCTTCAATCACTAACTTCTGCTATATCCATAGTTTGAACATTTATCGAACTTAATCTAGACTGAAAAATTGCTTAACATTGAGGTTTTTCCCTTTACCAGGTTTTACATTCTTCTCTTCAATAAAGGTTGGGATGCATGCATAAGGCCCTGAGACTTTTAAATTGGCCAGGTTTCATATATCTGCCTTGGTTTGATGCATTATGCCTAACAACTATAAAGGCTTATAGTTTATTCTCCAATAGGAAACATGTATATCATGTAAGACATGTAAGATATGCATGTTCCATCTTTGCTGCTAAGAAATTATTGATAGAAATTGGTATATCTTTGCTTTAGTACAATTAATAAAGGTGCAATTTTAGTTGTTGCTCGTTAGTGGTTGTCATATGATGCATCTATGTTTTTGTTGCGGCCGTCAAAAGTGTAATCTTGAATTAAAAATTCTGTTGCTGGGTTAGAAATTTTGTTGTGCTGGGCTGCTACTCGTTAGTCGTAATTCTACTGCTCGTAAAGCCTTTTTTAGTAATTATTAATAATAGAATACTCAACTTTGCTTACTAGATTCTCTTTAAGTATGGTTTTTAGGCTAACTTTATTTCTGGTTTGAGGCTTAATCCTTGTCCAGGAATTGAATTAGGCCAAAGCTAGGCTGATAATTTGTGGAATGCAGCCTCTGATGAAGGAAGGCTTTAGTATATACTATGTGAAGTTATAAGCATATTTGATATTTTTATCTTTGGATGGCTAGGTTCCATTTATATGTAAACAACAATTGTGGTTGTTGATAACTTTTTATTGAGTTCTGATGCAGGTACCCTATTTTTGCTTGTGCAGTTCTGCTTGCTTCGCAACGCGATTCTATTGTTATTTTGGTTCAATAGCTATCAGACATAATATTGTTAAGGCGATATTGTTTTGGTTCAGTAGTTGTCAACCGCAGTAGGTTCTGCATAGTCGTATTTACAAATGATGTTTTGAGCAGGTTGAAAATTTTGCGATAGTCATATATCCAAAAGAAATTCTGCAGAAAAATTTAAGAATTTAGGGAGTGAAAATTTTAGAGTTATCAAATTTAAAGAAAAAAATTCTTGCATTGCTTATTAACTGAATTTGTGCTTGAAGCTACTTTAAGTACTTTATGACTCAATTATCCTAAAAATTTTGTTTGATTATTTCTCACTCTCTTTTGTAGGTGCAACAATTGCGGATGAAAGTAGTGACGAAGACCTTACTTGAGTGTTGTTGATTGTTGTCAGACATTCTATGATTATGTTTAAGGATATATATTAGAACTTTTTGTATGCGAACTATCTATTTTGACTTTTGAATTATTGACCAAACAATGTATCCATATTTATTTTTGTACTTGGATGATGCTAGTTTGATATGGCGTAAACAATTTCATGGAATAGGAAAATATTTCTTATTTTTCTTCCATAAATATTATAATTTGTTGCAATAGAGACTATAACCGTTACAAAAGACCTAGAAAATAATAAGAGCAATCACTAACAACCGTTCCAATATGTCATAATTCCGTTGCGACAGGGTACTGATAATTGTTCTAATATATCATAAAACCGTTGCAATAGACTTAAAAATCAAGTGTGATATTATATCAGAATGAATTATAACCGTTTCAACATAAAAGAAAACCGTTCCTATAGATAGGACAATGGTGCGGTCCAAACCGTTACAATATCCCTATCTATGAGGACGGTTTTCAAACCGTTGCAAATAACCGTTCCAATAGACCTATTGTAACGCCGAATCCGGGGACGCGTCCAAATCCGTCCCAATATACCTATAGGGACGGTTAGCCTATCTATTGCAACAGTTTTAGAAGGGTTGCCATAGCTGCAATTTCTATTAGTGAGAAAGAGGGAAAATACTGGAGAAGAAATGAATTACAACGAAAATTAAATAAGTAAACAACAACAACAAATAGGAAATACAAAGGAAACTAGAACGAATACCTCGGACAATCAGAAGCCAAATGGACTTCATTCAACTGACCTTTTACTTGCACCATTTGAGGTTAAAATGGACTTTGAAAACACTCGTTTAAAGTAGATTAAAACCCTCAATTACTTCTTAAGGCTCAGGTTTTGGTACATCCAGGGTTCCTTAGTCTATTTAGGATTCAACCAGTATTAGAGGGATTCAAACGAAACTGGGGTGAGACTTGGGTTAAGGGCGGCCTTGTGGTTCAAAGATATGGCTTGGGGAAGGTTTAGGGTTAGCGCTGCCACCAATGATATTTAGGGCGGCACTAGGGTTCTTGGCTCAAATTCGATATTCGCCATGTTCTAGGGGTGTTCGAAGGAAACGGAGTTGGTATTTGGGATAAGGAGGTGATGGTGATTCAGGGGTGTAATTTTGATAGTCATCGCAGCCGGCGCCACCGGATGCGGCGGAGATGTGGACAATGTTTCATTTATTCGACAGGTTGGGATGGGATTTGAGGGAAACAGAGGGTGACATGGGAATGGGGATGTTGAGGTGAAGCGATGGTGTAATTTTGTTGGTGGTTTGCCGTCGACCGCCGCCATGGGCGATTCCCGACGGGCGGAAGGCGGTGGAGTAAAGGGTGATTTGTTTGGTCTCTGCGGAGAAACGAAGAGGTAGGGGTTTGGCTTGGGTGGGGAGTAAGGGTGTTGAGTATATTAAAATGTCCAATTAATGTGATCCATTGGATCAGTAGGAATCAAGGGCCGAGATTACTCAAGAGGGGTAAAACGGGATTGTTTCAGTTAGTTGGGGTTTGGATCGATTTAGGAAAAACGAGTCGGGTTGTAGGGGAAGGCTTTGGATCGTTCGATCAAATTGATTCAACGGTCAAGATTGCAGGCCGCTTAAATGGTGTCGTTTCGTTAAATGGAAGATGAACTAGATTGGGGCGTGAATTGGGCAGGTATAAGAGTATGTGATTTGGGCTTTGGGGTGAATTGTTTTTGGGCTAAAAAGAGTATGTGATTTGGGCTTTGGGGTGAATTGTTTTTGGGCTAAACCAGTTGACCCAACATCCATTTTTTGCCTCTAATTCTTTCTTTTTTCTTTTTATTTTTCTAAAGAATTTTATAAAATACAAACCTAAATTAATCCTTGTCTAAATTATCCTAAATACTAATTAACTCTAAATGTTAATTACCACAAAATAATTAAACACCGAACTAAAAATAAAATCATAAAATTTGAAACTCAACACTAAAAATGCCAAGTACTCTATTTTTGTGATTTTTTCATTTTTTATAAAACAAACTCTCACTTAATTAATCCTAAATGTAAATGCAACACATTTTGTGTATTTTTTTTTTATTATTATTCATTTTAAATTCATAAACGTGCACGGACAAGGGCAAATAATAACATAGAATACTATGAAAATTCTCGAAAAATGCATACAATAAGATAGAGTTTTTGTTTTAATTTATTTGGGAGTATTTCTTGTGAGGCAAAAATCACGTGCTCACACACAAACATATATATATAATGTCATCTGGTCATGGGTCCAGGTACATGAATATAATGTATGAGAAACACGTTAATAAAATTTCTTGGAATGTCATATGACCATTATGACTTCGAGTAATATCATGAAATAAACTTTTTTTTCAACTTACGTATTTTTTTGAGACCCATGAACAAATGATAGAATAATATGACACATAAAAATTCAAGAACGCACTTCTAATACTTCTACTTGTGTCATGTATGAAAGTTGTGCATTTTCTCGATTCGTTTGTGTATCATGCCAAAAGAAAAAAAGGGATAGCCTTAATATACATGAGGCAACTCTTTTAACAATTCATTAGCACATGCCAATTGCGACAACATGTCAACAAGATCGGAGTAGGAAAAAATTCATATGATATTTTTGAGCAAGATTATATCGCGCTCCCTTAGAAATGCAAATGCCGTTGCTATTGCGTAGTATAACTTTGTGGCTTCTTGTTGCTTGTCTTGGACATACTTTTGTATATATGTGTGCTGAAGAAAATCACTTTTTCATCTTCAATTTGACGCAACAAGTTTCTTTTTGGAGCGACGAAGAACGTGAGTGGCGTACGTCGTGATGGGAATGGTTCCACAAACTAGAATACCTTTAATTCCGTGATGGTGGCTTTTGGAGTGTGGAATTGGGCGCAACAGACAAAAATGGAGGACTCTGCCTCTTTGCTCTCTTCCATATACATTATGTCACTACTTAAGAAGCCAAATCAAGGTCTTTATCCAAAGACACTTTCACGTGTAAACAAGCCTTGAAGTGTCTTATGACTCATTGTTCATATGGGTGCCACTTTGGTTTAGTTTAATGCTAAGTGGCAGCCCCTAAAAGTATCATTATCCACTTAATACCACATATCCCCACAATTAATCAATTATCCACATAATTAGGAATTATTTCAAATTATTTAAAATATTATTTACTTTTTAATATATCTTATACATCTTACTATCATGGCCATATGGTACCTTATATGGTACTAGTCCATAAATACTGGGTATTTTAGCTTGGGCCATATATTATCCCAAAATATCAAACTTAAACGAAATTCATTTTCTTTGATATGCTTACCTTCTCACCTTCAGGAATTTACTCATTACTTGTTTGAAATAACATAAAATGCTTATAATCTTAAAATAATCTCATTCCCAAACTTTTATTAATTTATTTATGGCGTACTTTGCATACGAAATATGATGTGTAACAGCTGCGAAGCCAAAAGGCTTAAGGGTTTGAGTCCTTGAGTCAATGCCTAAACGGCCCAATCATCGATAACCGGAAATTTGGAATTCCAAAGTAGGATTTGAGGGGTCATTCGAACTCCGATTTTTGCTTTCTTGGTATGTATGAACTTGTGGTGAGATAAGGAACCCGATTATGTAAAAAAAATTGAGTTTCGAGACGTGGGCCCGGGGCTCGGGTTATGCTAGTTTCGAGGTTCTTGCTATAATTCGATTGTTTTCGATTGGTATTGTCCCATTCGCATATTGTGATGTATTCGCTCTATTTTTGGCTAGATTCGATGCGCGTGGAAGCCGATTTGTGAGGAAAAGGCGTCGCAGGCTTGAGATTTCACCGGTTCGAGGTGAGTAATACTTGTGAATGATGTCCTGAGGGTTTGAAATCCCGGATTTGCACATCATAGTGCTGTATTGTGGTGACTTGCACACCAGGTATGAGCGTGGGGTAAAACACTGTTGGGAATTGTGACTTGGTCCATCTTGGTTGAAGATTTTACTGTTTAATTGATTGAAACTTACTTGATGCACTCTTGAATTGGGCTGATTGCCATGATTTGAGCTTCGTGCCGGTTATTTGAACCCTGTAAGGGTTATTATCACTGTTTTCCTAAAACTTAGCATATTAAATAATTTTAGTCCTGAGTTAAACACTGTTTTGAAATGTGCAGTTACATTGCTAAAGTTTAAAGACATAAATTTCATTTTCTGAGGTTTCGAGTTAAAAGCTATTACTTGACATTGCCCGAGTGGCTCATTTGCATGTTCTGAACTGAGATATGGATCGGGCTGCATGCCGCAGCAGTATATACATATACATGCATGGATCGGACTGCACGCCGTAGTAATATATTATATGGATTGGAATGCATGTCGTAGTGATATATTATGTGGATCGGACTGCACGCCACGGTATTATAGCGCTTGTGCTGTAGGAGCCCCTCCGGAGTCTGTACACACCACCAGTGAGCGTGGGTACACAAATGGATCGGGTTGCGCACCGCAGTGGTCATGTGCATTGTATTGCATTCACGCATTCGTTCCTGTGTGTACTACGTGGCATGATATTTAGCACTCAAATATCATTTACATACATGCTATTACTTGCCTTGTTGACCAGATACCCAGGTATTATATATTAAGGAGTGTTGTGTTCAAGGGGCTGACTTATGTACCGACTTGCACTATCTGATATAGCATTCATATGCTTGACTGTTGGAAAAAGGATATTTGTAAAAGAGATTTTCAATTGAGCTTGAGATTTTTCTAAAGGATTTTAACAGTGTTACCATTTTTCTCAAAGGATTTTACTGTCTTTTATAGCATTTTGGAGTGCTCATACGTGTTTTCTTATCGCTCAAATATTATTCGCTTATTACTACTGAGTTGGAAGTATTCACTTTATTCCATGCACCTTGTGTGCAGTTGCAGGTATTATTCACCCAGTAGGTTAATAGCGAATTGAAGGTATTGCTATCGTTAAGCAAGGTGACCGCCGGCGTTCGCGGCACCGAGTTTCTTATTCTTGATTTCTAGATTTTACTCTACGTATTATAGACTTTGAAATTGTAATAAAGATCCTCCTAGATGCTCTTGACTTGTGACACTCCGGTCGGGCTGAGTTAGGCTATAATGTTGTTAATTAATGTTCTTTAAGTTGCATTTTCCATCTATTTATGTTTAGTAAGTGTTAAAGAAACTAATTGGGTTAGTTGGCTGGCCTTGTCTTCGAGATAAGCGCCCTCACGACCGGGTATGGAGATTGGGTCATGACAAGTTGGTATCAGAGCCTAGGTTACTAGGTCTCATGAGTCATGAACATGGTTAGTAGAGTCTCGCGGATCGGTATGGAGATGTTTGTATTTATCCTCGAGAGGCTGTAGAGCCTTTAGGAAAACTTCCCATTCTTGGAATTCTTATCGTGCATACTTGTTTCAGCTTGAGATATAACTCTTGAAATCCCTTCCACACGTTTGTGTGTGCACATGAACGCTCAGTATTGTATGTGCCTTGAATGTGATTCTCCGATCAAGGGGCGAGAGGTAATCATTGTGAGTATGTTAGGCCAATTTGGAGGACTTGAGGCCGGATATTTGCCTATGGCTTGAGCACCGAGGTGCATATTGTGTGAGAGACTATTTTGAACTTATATGTTCAGTATTGTCCCTATTAGCTGGAATGGTGGCTGGATATCCATGTGATGAGTATGTTAGTACCGTGAGGTGTATCTGTGTGATCTTGGTAGCGACGAAGGAGTCTGGTGAATAATAAGGGAGTTGTTGAGTGTTTGATTCCTATTGTGCTTTAATGTGTAGTCCGAGTATGGGCATGTGAAGAATACTTTCATGTCTCTTTATTGGAAAGTAAAGTACATTACATGTGGCGGTATGAGTTCAGACTCAGAAAGACTAATTGACTGTGTAATGTATATGATGGTGGAAGGTCTATTGAATTATTGAAATGAGGCGAAGCAGGTGGGTTATCTCTTGCGGAGTATTTTTGAATGGTATGATCCTTATGTGTATGTTAGAAGATCTCATGTGTAATTGAAGGGTATGTGTTGAAATTGGAAATTTGGGACGCTTGAGAAAGTGGACTCAGCTGATGTGGGAATGAATGCGAGGTTTGTAGAGAATGCCAGTGCTAGATGATCTGTATATTCACAAAACTTGTAAATGATTTGAGTTTGATCTCACTGTGGCATTGTGGCATCATTAGAGTAAAAGTGTTGTAAGTTGTTAAGAGTTCCTTGATATATGGCTTCGATCCAAGTTAGGGAGGTTGATGTTGATCAGCTGATTACACGGTTATGTGCTATGTTGGTTATGTTTCGAGGTATGTAGTTCGGGTTGTAGAAATTGAGCGGCGGATGGCACATGTGAAGGAAAAATTTTACAAAGGTTATATGGTGCTTTCGTAAATGTGATAAAATACTATGATGTCTTGAGCTACTGTTGATAAAGAATGCTCAGTGTATAGAGGAGGAAGATGGTTGTTTGTATCTATATGAGATCATGTCATGCAGTATCAGAGTGTTAATAAGGCACGAGTGTTTCCGTCCGTTAAGTCAGGTAAGTTACAGTTGTATAAGAGTGAATGACTCTCGAGAATGGTTTTATTGTGTTCAAGATTTTTAATATAATAGTCAGGTGTCTTAAGGTTGTATATGTGTCTAGAGATAGTGTTTTTCATTAGAAAGGATCAAGACTTGTGATATTTAATGTTAATTATGGGATTCTACATATCAATATTTGGAAAGTAATGGTAACGAATTCAGATTCGCAGGAAGTTTTTCAAAGTAAAGCATTTTGGAATGTTGTATTTCTAGGAAACATTTGAGAGGGTATTCAGTGGCCTTTGTGTCTTAGATAGTGTGGTCTTATGTGCGACTCTCGTGTGGTAAACCTGGGTTGAGGTATTGTGGGGCTACAGCAAGGGAGAATTTCAAATTAAAGATGAATCAAGAAGGAAACTGGATAAATGGAATAGCTTGATAATAAACCAAATCGGAATGGTAAGGATATGATTAATTCTTGTATGTGTTCGAGGTAATGAGCCTTACAGGTATTGTGCAGCAAAGCTCTTGAGTGCCGGCCATTTTCTTAGCTTGGTTTGGGTAGAAGGATTCAGTCCTGGCAGTTTAGCTTGCGCAATGGAATTGGGAGAGAGTTCTTGTTGAGTCTTTACCATGATTCGGAGATGTATATATGTTGTCTATGGGCATGCGAATCATGGAATGTGTAGTGATTTCTCCTCTAGATGGGATTTATGGTGAGTTCTTGACTAGAAGAAATACATAGATGTTTGTGGTTAGGAAAAAGAGAGATATAGTTCTCATGTATCCTAGTGTGTTATGGTATACGCAATATGTTATGGAGAATTGAGATTTGCGTGTTCGAGGTTTTGGCTCAGTTCATAAAGGGAAGTCATTAAATTCTTGAGCAGCACGGGCAGCTGCAAGTGAATAAAGAATAGATCTTCAGATGACTAAGGAGATGGTATTGCTACTCTAGTGGTTTGACGGGGGTATATGTTCAGTAAAAAGGGCAAGGTGATGTAAACTAATGATACTTCAATAGTATTGCGATATTTTCTTGTTGGATCGACTACGGATATTTGAGTTTGTTGATGGCGCAGGGAAATTTTTGAATATCTTTCGTGGTATGAATGGGTACTTGATGTGTGATATGTATTCGTAGGGTCAGGTATAGTGATTCATGTGTTATATGGAGTTGGAGACTAGGAGTTATCGTGATCCGACTATGTTGTGGTTATAGATCGTTGTGTATCATCACCGTTTAGCAGTTATTGGAAATTGGAGGTCCGAGTGGATCTTTCTTTGCTTGGTATGTTAAATTGTTATGATATTAGATTACAGACTAGTTATCTCAGTGTCGGGTTATCTAGACTATTGCGTTATGGGCCATGTCAAAAAATGCCACAGGTTGCGTGGCAAGGTGCATCGGATTATGTTCTATTAGAGTGGTTGATATTCCAAAGGTCAGCATATGGTTAGAAAGGATTGCTTTTCTTAATTGGGCCTTCGTGGTGGAGGTTAGTGCAGAGATTTCTACTATTGAGTCAGTTTCGGTATTGGGGGACTTTCTCGGATGCATTTCTTATGGCCGGGCATGTCGCCGGGTGAGATTATGGATTTTGGTATTATTTGGTGTCGGGTACCATATCGTACGGCTCTGGCAGGAGCTATAGTAGTGGGAGGATCAGCTTCAGGCTTCTTGTTATTGAGTTCATTGGCAGGCAAATGTGGATATGTATTTAGCTTGAGTTAGCTTAGTTAGTCCCGAGTTGTATTGTTGAAGGATAGGTTGATTTGATTATTCTTGAACTGGTTGGTGAGTTTGGTAGACCTACCAGTTGCTTTCTCTGCTGTGAGGCGTTATGATTGGTTGGATATGGGAACATGTGTTGCGGTTCTATTAAGGGTTCACAGAGGAAGTCGAACGGAAAGAGTGATCGAGTGTTGCTCGGTATATGGAGTATTGGGTATGACCTTTTGAGGCAGATTCATATGTTCGGTTCTATGATGCGAGATGGGGTCTCAGCCTTGTGTTGTAATGGTATTGATGAGCTTGAGGTACAACTCTTTCGTTTGAGTCATTTGTCATGATTTGAGTATGTTCAGACTGGTTCTCATTGGTTCGTGTATTACACAAGTTGTGACTTAGGCATGTATTGAGGTGTCATATCACTAGAGTTGTGTGTTGGAGTTGAAGTGACCATTGGAATCATTAATCAGTATGAACAGATTTGATTTTAGCTTGATAGAAAGGTAATATCGAGGTTTGGCTCGGAAATCTATTGTAGTAACAGTCAAAAAGGAAATGGATTCATGAATGGTTGATCTGGGAGATGGGTTCGGTTTATCGCGTGTTTCAGTTGCCGTTGGCAGTATATGAAAGTGTTGGAATAAGACTTTAGCTAATAAAATAGTTTTTCTATCGGTATTTGGTTATTGTGGGCAATTTTTATGAATAGAGTCCATGTTTCGAGTGTTTGGGTTGTGTAGTATATCATATGGTCTCACCTGGAGTTGCAAGTATGGGTTATTACAGTTGGTTCGGGTTTATTCTGAATATAGACGTGAGGTTCTGATCTGGTGTATGATTTTGGGAAGTGCAATGTGGTTTAGGGTTTAGATGGACTGTGAAATTCCAGTTATATCGTATTATCAGACCTTTGGGAGATAGGGTGACGTGGGATCTATGAGCACGTGATTTTTGCCCCAAGCAAATAAGTCCAAAATAAATATACAAAAATGATTTTTTTTTTAAATTTATTGATTATTGTGTAAAAGTATCAATATTTGTTTTTAATTGTCAAAAATAAAGTAAAGGAAGTAAAACAAAAATACAAAATGAAATTAATTAGAAAATGTCAAAAAAATAAGATAATTCCTAAAGAAATTTGGAAAATCACAAGGAAAATACAAAAAATACAAATAAAGGGGATAAATACATTGGGAATAAAGTACTAAGGAAAAAAAATATAAAATACAAGGAAATATAGAAAAGAAAAAAATAAATACAAATTAAAATACAAAAACAAGATAAAATACAAGAAAATATAAAAAATATACAAGGTATTTGGGCCAATTATAAAATGCTAGCCCAAAATTAACACTCCAAACAGACCTAGCCCAATTAAACTTAACAGGCCTGCCTATATAATATACCAAACGATGACGTATCAAGAGAATATACCTAGACCGTTGATAAATCGAATCAGACGAACCAAAGTGAACGGTTGCCCACTAAAGAAAATGACGTCATTAATTAAAATGATCACAACCGTCCATCCAGTTAATCAAATGTATGAAAGCAGTGTCACACTTAAGACAAACGACACCGTCTAATTGAATTAATCACAGCCGTCCACGTAATTCATCTAACGGACGAGAAGATGGTTAAATTTAAATCTAACGTCATTGTTTAGTGGCCAAATTAATCCTAGCCATTCATCTAATCTAATCCAACTGATGATAATCTGTGATGACCCGGCCCGTCATCATGTGAGTTATCACCTCGTTACCCTCGTTATAGGCTTGTTAATGTTGCAATATGCATGTTGGGTAAGTTTGAGTCAATCCGGGTTGAGTTTGGTTGAAATTGAGACAAATAGTCTCGTAGAAGAAGAAATAGTTGAGAAAAGTCAGCTGGATGTTGACTTGTGAGTTAGAGAGCTCGGAATCGAATTCTGATGATTCGGTCAGCTCCGGGAGGTCATTTATAAGCTGGGAGAGCTATCGGGAGTGAATTTGGAGGTCCGGTGTAGTTTTAGGCTTGAATTGGCTAAAGTTGAATATTGGCGATATCCGATCAGTAGGTGAGATTTTGACCCCGGAAGTCGGAATGGAATTCTGACAGTTGCAGTAACTCCGTTAGGTGATTTTGGATGTGTCTGCAAAATTTCAGGTCATTCGGAGGTCGTTTGGTCGGGTTTTTGATCGAATGTCGGTTGCAAAAGTTTGAATGAAAACTTAGGCTTGAATTGCTTGAATTCGATGTTTTCCGTATTAAAGGATGTGTTTTTATCATCGCAGCAAGTTTGTATAGTGCTGTGGAGTATGTTTGTGGTTTTTGTTGGGGTCCCGGGGGACCCGGGGTGGTTTCGGGAGGCTAAACGGAGGAATTTCGGGGATTTTGCAGGTCTGGATTTTTGGCTTCTGGTATTTTCGCTTCTGCGGGTGGGGGACCGCAGGAGCGAAAGCGTAGGGGCAGAAATATTCTCGCAGGAGCGAGATTTGGCTAGGCTAGGAACTGCCGCAGAAGCGGCCAAGGATGCGTAGGGGCGGGCTAGCAGAAGCGAGCCCATGATCGTAGGAGCGGAGGAGGACAGGCCGGGGAGCTTCGCAGAAGCGGAGCCCAGTCCGCTTATGCGGTCTCGCAGGTGTGAGACCTGGACCGCAGAAGCGGAACTGGGCGACTTGGCGTGGCATCGCAGAAGCGACAGGGCGACCGCAGAAGCGGACTCGCAGGTGCGAGTCCAGGGCCGCAGAAGCGGAAATCGTGCATGTGATAACAATAACAGAAGGGGTAAAGTTTCATAAGTCATAAAACATTAGGGCTCTGTTTTTAGAGGCGAATTGGGCGATTTGGACGGGAAATTGCTGGGAGTTCATCGGGTTATCATCGGAGAGTGAGGTTTATGGTTCAATTACGTGTTTTTATCTTGAAATCCTCCTCTATTTTACTGAAATTGGATGAAATTATGGGGGAATTTAGCCTAAGCCTGGGCTTTGGTAAAATGTCGATTCGAATGGAAAAACGGAGTCCGATTCTGGAAAACTTTATATGCATAGACTCGTGTTGAGACGAGGATTCCAAATATGTAACTTTCGTAATTTTTCGAGAAGTGTACCAAAAGTCGGGTTGTGACAACTTCGTGGGTTTCAGTGTAATTTGAGTTATTTCGAATGGGTTGTGTGTTATTAGCATATATTGATGTACTCTCTATGATTTTGAGCAGATTTGGCATCCGAGGAGATGGATTTGCGAGTCAAGCGCAAGGCGGACTGAGGCTTCTACCGGTTCGAGGTGAGTGGTGGTAGTAAATAATGTACTGAGGGTTTGAAACCCCGTACTAGCACTTCACAGTGCTATGTTGAGATGAGACACGCGTCTTGTGACGGGTGTGGTGACATTATGATGGGGGGACTTGGACTTGGTCCTTCCCGGCTAATAGAATACTGTGTATTATGACTGATATTGAGACTATGACTGTGTAATTGGCTTAATAGCCATGTTTGGGGCATTGTGCCGATCTGTAGAGCATTAGGGGACATGTAAGGCTAGGTGACCCTTGTATCATGTTGCAAACTTACACTCAGCCATAGTTATAGCCGTATAGCAAATCATGAGCCAGTACTGGATGTGTACTTTGAGAGGGACTACCAAGGGTGGAATTCCTTGTTCTAGCTGAATGGGCCAGAGAGGCCAAGTCTATACTGACTGAGATAAGGTCGAGGACCCACTGTGAGATATTATATTGGGCCTGAGAGGCCAAGTCTATACTAACTGAGATAGGGTCAAGGACCTTGGGCCTGAGAGGCCAAGTCTATACTGACTGAGATAAGGTCGAGGACCCGCTATGAGATATTATATTGGGCCTGAGAGGCCAAGTCTATACTGACTGGGATAGGGTTTAGGACACACTATGAGTTATTATATATATACCTATATTGGATCGGGCTGCGTGCCGCAGCACTATATGTATTGGATCGGACTGCACGCCACAGTAATATACATGTGGATCAGACTGCACGCCGCAGTATTGTTGCGCTTGAGCTGTAGGAGCCCCTTCGGATTCTGAGTCTGCACACATTCTTAGTGGGCGCTGGAGTATATTATAGGATCGGGTTGCACGCCGCAGCAGTATATTTATGTATATGTATATATATTGGATCAGACTGTACGCCGCAGTAATATATGTGTGGATCGAGCTGTACGCCGCAGTATTATAGCACTTGGGCCTAGGGAGCCCCTCCGAAGTCTATATACACCCCCAGTGAGCGTCGTCGACGTTAAATACAGCGGGCTGCGCACCGCAGCGATATATGTATTGGACCGGGCTGCACGCCGCAGCATTATACTTATTCATATCCTTATACATACTTAAATACTTATACATTATAGACATATGTATATATCTTCGTACATTGAGATGGTTGTACACCTTAGTGGTACGAGTGAAGATTTGGTCAGTATGGGACCTTGTTGAGATATATGTGGACATGAGATCAGAGTACTCACTGTAGCGATAACTTACCTGTGGGGGTTGCCTTAGAACTGTTTAGTGATAGTACATGAGTTCTTGTTTTCAGTTATTGTTTATTATTATTACTCACCGAGTTGAAATATACTCACCCTACTCCCCTGCACTTTTTGTGCAGATTCAGGTGCTAGAGAGCAGTTGAGCTGTCACGTGCTGCTTATTCATTACTATCTCGTGGAGACTTCGAGGTAGCTTTCAACGTCCGCAGGACCTGTTTTCTCCCTCTTTATTATTTTGTTGTCTTCATTCTGCCTTAGACTTGATTGTGTAGTAGATCTCATTTGTAGAGGCTCAGACTCGTGACACCACGATTTGGTTGGGACCGTATTTTGTATGTTTCTACTATTCCATTTATCATTTTATATGAACACTTGCTGTTTAAGTTTAACTTGATTAACTGGAATTAATAAATGGCTGGTTAAGAGATAATATGGTCAGGCTTGCCTAGCATTGTTTTGGGCGCCATCACGACCAAGGTTTGGGTCGTGACAAGTTGGTATCAGAGCCTAAGTTAACAGGTCTCGCGAGTCATGAGCCGATTTAGTAGAGTCTCGTGGATCGGTACGGGGACGCCTGTACTTATCCTCGCGAGGCTGCAATCCTTTTAGGAAAGCTTCAAATTCTAGAAATTCTTATCGTGCGTACTTGAATCAGCTTGAGGTATGATTCTTGAAATTCCTTCTGCACGTTGATGTGTGCACTCGAGTGCTTAGTGATAAATATGCCTTGATGTCTTATGATTCCCCAATCGAGGGACGAGATATAATCTCTGTGAGTTCATATTGGGCCATTCTGGAGGACTTGAGGCCAGATCCTTGTCTATGGCTTGAACACCAAGTTGCTAATTTCGCGAACCGGTATTATGAAATTCATGCAATCAGTATTGATCTTAATTGTGAAAATGGCAGTTTGATAATGGGTGAGCTGTAAGGTATTCAATCCTTATTGTGATCTGTTACGTAGCCCTAGCTATGGACGTGGTGAGTATGTTCATGTTCCTTAATGGAAAGGTAAAGTGCATTACGTGTGGTAGTATGAGTTCAGACGCAAGAAGACCAAATTGGATGTGCTAGGTGTATCATGGTGAAAGGTATATGTGTTATGATTTGATCAGCTGCAGCGCATGTTCATGTACTAATACTGATGATATAATTCGTGTAGTATTGATATTTATGTTTTTGATATGCATTGTGATGTCTTGTCGAGTTGCGGGTGTATTGTTAGGATGATTTTGGTGATTCGCTGGCAGGTGGATAAGCCAAATTACAAAGGAAACTCTGTCGAAATTTTTGGAAAATTTGGGGCTTAGAAAATAATTCTATCACCTAGAGAATAGGCTTAAATGGTGTGTGTATAAATGCAAGAGTTGCAAAAGAGTTAAGATGTGTGATGATTCGACTCTCCGCCGAAGCTTGTAAATGACTTGACTTTAATCTAACTAGAACAACGTGGCATTATTTGAGTAAGAATGCTATGAGTGGCTGAAAGTGCTTGGATGTATGGCTCTGAGCCAAGTTGGGGAGGTTGTTATTAATTATATGATTGCACTGTTGTGTGCTATGTTGGTCCTATCTCTGGGTATGTTGGGAAATTTTGATAAAGGTTATGGTGCTTCGTAGATGTGAAGAAATACTAGGATATTTTGAACTTATGTTGGTAAAAAATGCTCGATGTATAGAAAAGAAAGATAGCTAATTGTATCTGAATGTAATCATGTCCTGCAGTGTCAAAGTTCTAGTAAGGCACGAGTGGTTCTGTTCAATAAGGCAGTTGAATTATAACTAGTTGAGGGCGAATGACGCCCGAGAATTGTCTATGGCGTTCAAGATTTTGCTTGTAACGGTAAGGTGTCTTAAGATTGTGCACGTGGCTAAAGACCGTGGTTTCGTTAGAAGAAATCAAGACTTTTGTTATGTTATGTGGATGATGAGATTCTATGTATCTATATTGGAGAGTAATGATAACAAATTCAAAATTGCAGGAAGTTCTTCAAGGTAAAGTATTATAGATTGTGGTACCTCTGGGAAACATCCGAAGAAGTATTCAGCGGCCTGTGAGTCTTAGACGGTGTGGTCTTATGTACGAGTCTCGTGTGGTAACATTAGTTGATGTATTATGGTGCTATAGTAAAGGCTAATATTAAATTAAAGATGAATCATAAAGGAAACTAGGTAAATGGAACAACTTGTTAGTAAATTGGAACAGTATGAAAAGGGCATGAGTAACTCCTGGTGTGTGTTCGAAGTAATGAGTCTTGCAGTTATGGTGCAACAAAGCTCTTGATCTGCTGGCAGTTGCGTAGCTCGATGTGGGTAAAAGGACTCAGTCCTGGCAGTTGAGCTTATGCAATAAATTGGAAGAAAGAGTTATGATGTGTTTTATCATGGTTTGAAAATGAGTATATTTCTATCGGTATGCGAAGCATGGAATGTGTAATGACTTTTCTCCTATATGGGATCATGAAGGTCCTTAACTAGTTGAGTGCGCCGATGTTCGCTGCGTAGGAGAGGGATAGAAATTCTCCATGTATCTTGGTGCAGTAGGGTATATGCGATGTGCGATGGAAAGATGATAACGGAATGTTCAAGGTTTTGAGATCAGTTTATATTATATGGGAAGTCATTAAATCCCCAAGCAGCATGGGCAGCTGTCTAAGGATCAATCTTTTTGGTGATTAAGGAAAATGGTACTGCTATTCCAGTGATTTGGCAGAGGATATGGTCAAAAGGGCCAGGTAATGTAAATTGATAATATTTAGTGGCATTGTGGTATCCTCCTGTTGGATTGACAGTGATGATTGAGTTGTTGATGGCATAAGGAAATTTATGAATGACGTACGTTGTATGAATGGATGCTTGATGTGTGTTATGTATTCGTACGGTGGAGAGTGGAATCAGGCATAGTGATTCATGTGTTATATATGTGTTGGAGACTAGAAGTTCTCTTAATCCGCCTACGCAGTGGCGGTATGTCGTGTGTTTCGATACCATTTAGCGAATATTGGAAATTGGAAGCCCTAGTAGCTCCCTCGTTACTTGATATGACGAATTTTAATAATGATATACGATTGCGGACTGGTTGTCATAAGTCAGGTTTTCTAGACTAATGTGATATGGACTATATCAGAGAAATGTCACAACTGTGTGGCAGAGCGCATCAGATCATGCTCCAGCAGGGTAGATGTACCCTAGGACCGGCGGACGGCTGGTAGGTATTGCTTTGTCAGTTGAGCCTTTGTGGCGGATGTTAGTGTAGAGGTATCTACCATTGATTTAGTTCCGGTATTGAGGAACTTTTTTGGATGCGTTTCATGTGGCCGAGCTTGAGGCTATGCATATGTTTGTTGGAGCGAGCAACTTGACTCGATGTGCCTTCCCTTTTTCTAGATTATGTGTGGATCGGGTGGCACGCCGCCACAGGTGTAGTATCTAGATCGGGTGGCACGCCGCCACATGTATGGTATCAGGATCGGGTGGCATGCCGCCACAGGTATGGTATCTGAATCGGGTGGCACGCCGCCACAGGTATGTTATTGGAATGGGTTGCGCGCCGCAATAGTGTGATGTGGAAAATATAGCTTCCTATATGCTACCTTGTATACAATACTTCCTAGCTTCTGAGGAATAGTCCGTATTAGGTATCGCTCGGGGAATAGCACATCGGTTGTGTCCATTCAGGATTGGATATCATATATTAAATGTATCACCGTGTGTGTGATTGATTGCTTGAGTTCAGACCTAAATATGTGCGTGGATGACCGTTCTGAGCATGGTGACTTGAGGTGTTTTAGGAGTAATAGTGTTTCGATAGAATCATGAGCTGTGGCAAGGCCACGTGATGTTATGACCTTTCGATGAGGATTCAGGTAATCTAATTCTATGATGTGAGACGAGATCTCTGTTATGTATTGCGATGGTATTGAGGAATTTGAATTATAGCTATTTGTGTGAGTTTTTTGTCATGATTTGAGTGTGTTCAGATCGTTCTTATTGGATCCTGTGTTGTGCTCGTCGCGGCTTGGGCCAGTGTTGAGGTGTCATATCACCAGGGTGGTGTGTTATAATTTAAATGATCGCTGGAGTCATTAATGAGTACGATCATATTTGATCTCAGTTTGCTAGAAAGGTAATATCGAGGTTTGGCTCCGAAATCAATTGTGGTATCAGTTAAAAAGGGAAATATATTCATGAATGGTTGACCCGAGAGATGGGTTCGGTATATCGCGTACTTCAGCTGCCGTGGGTAGGTTATAAAGGTGCTGGAATAAGACTCTATCTAATGAGAGAGGTTTTTTTGCTAGTATTTGGTCATGGTGGCCATTGTTGTGATTAGAGACCATCGTCTCGAGTGATTCAGTTGTTTGATACATCATGTGATCTCACCCGGGGGTGGCAAGTATGGGCTATTACAGATGGATCGTGTGTATTCTGAGTGTAGGCATGAGATTCGGATTTGGTATGTGATTCCGGAAAGTGCAATGTGGTCTATGGTGCAGATGAGCTGTGAGATTTCCAGCTATAGTGTGTACCGGACTTATATGAGATAGGGTGACATGGGATCGCCCCAAATATATGCTTGGTAAGGTCATTCAGCTATTGGGTTACTTCTAGTAAACCTCTTGGTCCGCTCGAGGACGAGCGTTTGCTTAAGTTAGGGAGAATATGATGACCCAGCCCATCATCATTTGAGTTATCACCCCGTTACCCTCGTTATATGCTTGTTAATGTTGCAATATGCATGTTGGGTAAGTTTGAGTCAATCCGGGTTGAGTTTGGTTGAAATTGAGACAAATAGTCTCTTAGAAGAAGGAATAGTTGATAAAAGTCAGCTGGATGTTGACTTGTGAGTTAGAGAGCTCGGAATCGAATTATGATGATTCGGTCAGCTACGGGAGGTCATTTATGAGCTGGGAGAGCGATCGGAAGTGAATTTGGAGGTCTGGTGTAGATTTAGGCTTGAATTGGCTAAAGTTAAATTTTGGCGATATCCGATCGGTAGGTGAGATTTTGATCCGGGAGTTGGAATGGAATTCCGACAGTTGCAGTAACTCCGTTAGGTGATTTTGGATGTGTCTGCAAAATTTCAGGTCATTCAGAGTTCGTTTGATTGGGTTTTCGATCGAATGTCGGTTGCGAAAGTTTGAATGAAAACTTCGGCTTCAATTGCTTGAATTCGATGTTTTTCCGTATTAAAGGATGTGTTTTTATCATCGGAGCAAGTTTGTATAGTGCTGTGGAGTATGTTTTTGGTTTTCGTTGGAGTCCCGGGGGACCCAGGGTGGTTTTGGGAGGTTAAACGGAGGAATTTTAGGGATTTTGCAGGTCTGGATTTTTGGCTTCTGGTATTTTCGCTACTGCGGGTGGGGGACCGCAGAAGCGGAAGCGTAGGGGCGGAAATATTATCGCAGGAGCGAGATTTGGCTAAGCTAGGAACTTCCGCAGAAGCAGCCAAGGATGCGCAGGGGCGGGCTCGCAGAAGCGAACCCATGATCGCAGGAGCGGATGAGGCCAGGCCGGGGAGCTTCGTAGAAGCGGAGCCCAGTCCGCTTATGCGGTCTCGCAGGTGCGAGACCTGGACCGCAGAAGCGGAACTGGGCGGCTTGGCGTGGAATCGCAGAAGCGACAAGGCGACCGCATAAGAGGACTAGTAGGTGCGAGTCCAGAGCCGCAGAAGCGGAAATCGCACCTGTGATAAAAATAACAGAAGGGGTAAAATTTCATAAGTCATAAAACATTAGGGCTCAGTTTTTAGAGGTGAATTGAATGATTTTCAAGGGAAATTGCTGGGAGTTCATCGGGTTATCATCGGAGGTGAGTTTTATGGTTCAATTACGTGTTTTTATCTTGAAATTCTCCTCTATTTTACTGAAATTGGATGAAATTATGGGGGAATTTAGCCTAAGTCAGGGCTTTAGTAAAATGTCGATTCGAATGGGAAAATGGAGTCCGATTTTGGAAAACCTTATATGCATAGACTCGTGTTGAGACGAGGATTCCGAATATGTAACTTTCGTAATTTTTTGAGAAGCTTACCAAAAGTCGGGTTGTGACAACTTCGTGGGGTTCAGTGTAATTTGAGTTATTTCGAATGGGTTGTGTGTTATTAGCATATATTGATGTACTCTCTTTTGAGCAGATTTGGCATCCTAGGAGATGGATTTGCGAGGCAAGCGCAAGGCAGACTGAGGCTTCTACCGGTTCGAGGTGAGTGGTGGTAGTAAACAATGTACTCAGGTTTTGAAACCCCGTACTAGCACTTCACAGTACTATGTTGAGATGAGACACGCGTCTTGTGATAGGCGTGGTGACATTGTGATGGGGGGACTTGGACTTTGTCCTTCCCGGCTAATAGAATACTGTGTATTATGACTGATAGTGAGACTATGACTATGTAATTCGGCTAATAGCCATGTTTGGGGCATTGTGCCGATCTGTAGAGCATTAGGGGACCTGTAGGGCTAGGTGACCCTTATATCATGTTGGAAACTTACACTCAGCCGTAGTATATCATGCTAGATACATACACTCAGCCTTAGTTATAGTCATATAGCAAATCATGAGCCAGTAGTGGATATGTACTTTGAGAGGGACTACTTAGGGGGGAATTCCCTGTTCTAACTGAGTGGGCCTGAGAGGCCAAGTCTATACTGACTGAGATAGGGTCGAGGACTCACTATGAGATATTATATTGGGCCTGAGAGGCCAAGCCTATACTGATTGAGATAGGGTCGAGGACCCACTATGAGATATTATATAGGGCCCGAGAGGCCAAGTCTATACTGACTGAGATAGGGTCGAGGACCCACTATGAGATATTATATTGGGCCAGAGAGGCCAAGTCTATACTGACTGGGATAGGGTTTAGGACCCACTATGAGTTATTATATATATACCTATATTGGATCGGGCTGCGCGCCGCAGCACTATATGTATTGGATCGGACTGCACACCGCAGTAATATACATGTGGATCGGACTGCACGCCACAACATTATTGCGCTTGAGCTGTAGGAGCCCCTTCGGAGTCTGAGTCTGCACACATTCTTAGTGGGCCCTGGAGTATATTATGGGATCGGGCTGCACGCCGCAGCAGTATATTTATGTATAGGTATATATATATATTGGATCGGACTGCACGCCGCAGTAATATATGTGTGGATCGGGCTGCACGCCGCAGTATCATAGCGCTTGGGCCTAGGGAGCCCCTCCGAAGTCTGTATACACCCCCAGTGAGCGCCGTCGACGTTAAATAGAGCGGGCTGCGTGCCGCAACGGTATATGTATTGGAGCAGACTGCACGCCGCAACATTATACTTATTCATATCCTTATACATACTTAAATACTTATACATTATAGACATATGTATATATCTTCGTACATTAAGATGGTTGTACACCGTAGTGGTACGAGTGAGGATTTGGTCAGTGTGGGACCTTGTTGAGATAGATGTGGACTGGAGATCAGAGTACTCACTGTAGCGATGACTTACCTGTGGGGGTTTGCCTTTGAACTGTTTAGTGATAGTACAGGAGTTCTTATTTTCAGTTATTGTTTATTATAATTACTCACTAAGTTGAAATATACTCACCCCACTCCCCTGCACATTTTATGCATATATACAGGTTGAGGAGGGCAGTTGAGCTATCGCAACTGCTTTATTATCCCCATTCTGTGGAGACTTCGAGGTAGCTGCCGACGTCCGCAGTACCCGACCTCTTCCTTTTTATCATTTTGTTGTCTCCATTCTGCTTAGACTTGATTGTGTAGTAGATCTCATTTGTAGAGGCTCAGACTCGTGACACCACGATTTGGTTGGGACTGTATTTTGTATGTTTCTACTATTACATTTATCATTTTGATATGACGACTTGTTGTTTAAGTTTAACTTGATTAACTGGAATTAATAAATGGCTTGTTAAGGGATAATATGGTCGGGCTTGCCTAGCATTATGTTGGGCGCCATCACGACCAGGGTTTGGTTCGTGACATAATCAATATTACATGTTTAATATATATCAATACCCGCATTCAATCCCTCATTATACACACTCACCCTCTCTCAGATACAAAATCTAGCCACCCCCAATCCGTTTTCTCCTCTCCACAGGCCACTAGAACCCTACCGGTGGTCTGTCACTGTTTGTCTTCTCCAACCAAGCCCTTCACCCCTGAACCTCTTCCTCTTCTTCTACCACCCTATCACACTAGCCCTATCCAAATGTCACTCCATCTCCCCAGATCTTGAAACTCCGGTCGCTGGAACCCTAGCCGGCGACCACCAACCAACGAACCAGCCTTTCTCCTTTACACCCTAGAACCACCTTAAAATTCTCTATCACCTCATCTAAGTCCCATCCTTTGAATGTTACCCCTATTGCTCGAATATTTAAAAATATTCCGCCGGAACCCTACTCCGGCAAATACCCAAAACCCAAAACCTTTCCAGATCTAACCCTAGACCCTTAAATACTCCTTTTTAACACCCCAAACAAGACTCCAAGAGTCTTCCTAGAAGATCAAATCCCAAAAAGAGGGTCAAGGTCTCTGAACCACCGGAAAACCAAGAAGAAAAGGAAGAAAAATGAAGAAATATAAAAGAAAAGAAGAAAGAAATAAAAGGAAAAAGAAACGCCAAAAGCTAAGTTACCCTGAACCCATTCTTGTCTCAACTGTGCTTCATTCTTCTATCTTCCTTATTTGCTAAAACTACTGCATGTTCAAAGTCTTCTGTATACTTGACACTATCTGAATACTCTCTTGTTCTGATTATAGCCATTTGTTAAATCACATGCTATATAGTTGTTTGATGTTCTTGTTTAATAGATCCTTTCTCGAGTAAGGGTTTCGATTAATTAGGATTCAACTATTATCAATTTGTCTCTCTGCATTTTGATTAATTAAAGGTTAGCTGTAATTAGGGTTATATGTGCAAGATTACATGAAACTGGCTATTTTTGCAATACAGTTTAGATGTTTGGCTCTTCTGAACTTCTGATTACTTAGTCATATTAGTGCTGTATGTGCAAATGATCAATGTAGCTATTATTACACCACAGTTGGATTTCTTATTTGTAAAGATTATTTGTGGTTATTTTTGTAAGGGTGGTTAATTCTGAAAAAGGTTACTTAGCTTAAAACTGGTTAAAATATAAAGTCAAGTCACAAGGGTTATATTTTAAATATTTTTGACTACCCAAGGTCTTAACAGACCTAAGGATAGATTGGGTAAATACATATAAGACGTAAGGGGTACAAGGGGAATAGAAAATGGTATTTTTGAAGATAACTTATAAATAATGATAGCATAAAAGACAATTGGGCCTAGTTCTATTGTAATTAGCTGAATAATAAGTGGCAGTTCAGGTTGAGTTAAATGGTAATAGATAATAAACTTTAACAAGTGGGGGTAATAAAGGCATTAATGCCTAAAAGATTGATATAGAATATCCTAGAACCTTCTAGCAAGGGTTCAAGTGTATTCTTATCAAAAATAGCTTAGACTTAACTGGAATAAATCAAAAGGAGTAGGGGTGGAAAATCTGAATATTTAATTCAAATTTCCCTCCCATTCTACTCTATAAATAGGCCCCTTCATGCCTTATTTCAAAGGTTCAGAAGATTTTATATACTGAAATACACTAATACATACTAAAATATTGTTATTGTTCAATTGTTGCTAAGTTGAGTGGTATTCTGGAACTTCTGATCGTTGTTCTTGGACTGTTGATTAAGTTTGCTGGGTTTTTCTACTTGTTTTGATCGACTTTTGCTGCGTTTTACCTATTTGCTTGGTCGAACTTGCTGGATTCTCTATTCTAAAGTCTTGCATATTGCTGTGAATATTCGCCTTATTGTTGTTGATATTTGGTTGTTGTTGTCGCTGAGTTTCCTTGTTCTCCACATCTAGAACTCATTGTTTCTTTCATCTGAATCAGATACACTATTACTTCCTGGAGCTGTAATTGAAATGGTTTTGAAGGAATGAGAAATGCTTATTAGTTCAGTTTGCAATTGTATATCTATATTTCTGTTTTGTAGCTATAGATGCTTAGTTCTTATGTAATTCATATCGGATTAGGGTTGTAATAAGGACTGGACTGAACGAATATACTTCAAATTCTAGTAGTAGTGATAATGATATAGGAAATAGATTACATAGGTTAGTTAAAATGATCACCCAAATTTAAAACTAAAACTGGCCTAAACTTAGTCGAATCACCTAGATTTATAACTATTCTGAAAATAGATGTGTAATACTAGATTTAGACATTTTGTTAATTAAGTTCGGAATTGGAATCAATTAATTTGAAAAAGCATGAGTTAGTTGAATTTTAAATCATGTTAATATTTTTTAGCACTACTGAAACTAAGTTAGCTATAAAACGTGTATTTAACTTGGTGATGGTGATCTGACATGCTTTAGTTGAAACTTTAAAATACTGTTTTTCAGTTAAATAAAAACAACAAATAACTCTGCATTTAGTGTCTCGATCGATAGATAATTCATAGATCGAATTTTTCTAATCTAGTAGTTAAACGACAAACAGTTGATTAAAACTATATGTCAAGATTTTTAGTTAATTGACAACATTGAAGCCAGTAATGTTCAAATGTAATTTGGCATTAGTAGAAACAGTTAATTACCACTACTGAATAATATTTTCTTATAGTGTTGATTTGTTCAAAAAAATGCTAATCTACTGTAAACCTGCTTTATATGTAAGTAATCTAGGCCTAGCCGTGAATACAAGCCCAGATCTGATGGATATGGCATTCATGCCTTTGGACAGAAATGGAAGTATTAGTTGGACTCTAAATGTCCAATTGCACCTTGGTGCAACACTTTGATCTGGCCCAGATTCCAGGCCCAATAATGAATATAGGCCTGGATTCAATTAGATAATGATATAAAATCGTTCATAAACAGCATATTAGGGAAAAAATAATATCAGAAAATATAGTATACAAATAAGCTTAACCTTCTAAAAATGAAAAGGGATGAGCCTCGTTACAAGATAAAAACACACGGGCCCCCCAAATGATAACTATAAACTTTAGACTCGGAAGGATCGTTTAGATAATTTCATGATCTTTCCCAAATATAACAAGAATAGATATCATTAGTCTTAATTTAATATACATTCCTTTGAACGGGTGCACATTTATGTGATCCAAATCCTACTCTCAACGGAGTCGAAATATATTCAAAGCCACAGGCGTATTGGTACGGTGTGGTCGAGGACGTATTTTCACGACGTTGCAAATTTGTAAAATTCAAAAGCGTTATACTTGCACATAATTAAAATATATAATTTGAAATCTGATAAAATCAAAGAAACAGTTGAGCGACCATGCTAGAACCACGAAATTCGGGAGTGCCTAACACCTTCTCCCCGGTTAACAGAATTCATTATCCCGATTTCTAGTTCACGGGCTGTAACAGAGTTAAACTTTCCTCTCTTTGGGAGTAAACCGGTGACTTAGGACACGATTATATTCTCAAGTGGCGACTCTGAAAATTTAAATAACTAATCCCATTATGATTGTCCTTAAAGTGGAAAAACTCGTGTTGAGCCCTCACGGGTAAAGTGTAGAAATACATATTTTTCCATATCCAGTAGAGCTCGGTAATTAAAAAGAAGGTGTGACAGCTTTGGCAACTCTGCTGGGGATAAGAAACCTAAAACTTCAGTGCAGGGTTTAAGAACTCGAGCTCAGTTAAATTGCTGTTTTTGATAATATCTAATTTCATTATATGTTTTGATCTATGTGCTATGTGTTTACCGCTTTGATATTACGTTAATTGTATATAAAAATTGTGCCGAAAACCCTTCTTTTCTTACCTTCGAGGATGTGCTTACTGGTTTAGACTCCCCTTTCTGTTAAGTCAATACCAAATAAGAAATAGAGGTCGGAAAAGTTACAAAGCCGGACGATCCCGCGGGTCCCCGGTACGTAGCCTCCTCCTCGACCCGAACTGTCCGCTCGGGTACACAGTCTAGTACCAAAACAAAATCAGGATATTGAGCCTAGAATTAGGACGATTATTTGCATCATATCTGACTTAGGGGACTCAACACAGGGGTTGGGTTCGTCTAGGACAGGTAACCCAGATATAAAAAGACCGAGCATGATTATGTATTGCATTTATTTGTCTTGGGCCATTATGCTGACCGACTAAATACCTGAAGAAAAGAGAAAAGTAGCAATTTTTAGAAAAACCAATGTCTAAATACTAACGAAACGCTATTGAAATTTTGAAGGAATTATCAAAAATAGTTGGGTTAAGTCAGTTTTGTCAAAATAGTTGGTCTAAAAATAATTTGACCGAACTATGCTGGTTTGATTCTCACCACTAGGCAAGATACGTAGGCAACCCGTGACGGGTCCAACCACCCCTTTTAAAAAAATAACCAAAAAATTTAATAAATCAAAGTGATGCTGTTATTGAAAATAGCCGAATGTTTCGAAAGGACGCCGGTAGGTTGTTTGCGCAAAAATGGCAACTTTCGAGTCATTTTCCCTAAATAATAAATACAGCCTTAAAATCTTTGGAAGAAGTGTTAAAAGGCCATAATCGCAAATAGGGACTTTTTGAAAAAATGATTTTCCTCAGAAAAATATATTTTTGTCTTTAGGTTAAATAATATGTGGTTAAATCACCTTTAATAAATGTGCAGGTTGAGCACAACGCAAAATGAACCTTTTTCACTAATGAATAAGATTCCTTTGGACTTACGACTGTGGTGGAATGACTTCGGTTAAGATGGACAAGATGAGGTCAAGAAATACTTGAAAGGTCTTACCTAGTTGCTAGATATCATACCCTGGGGAGACATTATTCGAGCCTTGGTCACCTGCTAGGATCTCGCACACAATCTGCTCCACTTTTCGGTCTTTGAGCTCACCCCGACACTAGAAGAGATTGCTAATTACATCGGTAAAAATAATGTCCCTCCGAAAGACAAATATCCAGTTGCTCCAAGAGCCATCACCGCACACAGATTCCAGGATTCCATAAAAATAGCCCGAAGTGGTAACAATGAAGATTTGGTCCACGGGTTTTGCACTATGAACTTCATATACCATAGATATGGTCACGTTGGAGGATTTAACAATCAAACGAACAAACTCTGCAGTAAAGCAAACCAGGCTAAATGGGAGGAACATAGGAATTTTGCTTTTATGGTAGCCTTTTTGGGTTTGATAATATTTCCAAGGAAGGACGAGAACATCGACATTAGAGTTGTCGGGATTGTCAGTACTCTCCTTACACAGGACAACAATACTTTGGCACCGATGATAGTGGCTGATATCTTTCGTGCTCTCAGAAATTGTAAAGCTGGAGAAGATTTCTTCGAGGGATGCAATTTGCTATTACAGATGTGGTTGATCGAGCACTTATGCCATCGCCCTCAATTTCTGAGTTATGGATCATCAGAAAAGACTTGCATAGAAGAATTCTACATGAGGATAAATGTGATGACCTGGCCCATCATCATGAGAGTTATCACCCTGTTTTCCCTATTATATACTTGTTCATGATTCAATACGTGTGTTTGGTGAGTTTGAGTCAATTCAGATCGAGTTTGGTTGGACATGAGACAAATAGTCTCTTAGGAGAAGGCATAGTTGGGAAAAGTCAACCGGATGTTGACTTATGAGTTAGAGAGCTCGGATCAAATTCTGATGATTCGATCAGCTCCAGGAGGTCATTTGTGGCTTAGGAGAGCGATCGAAATTGAATTTGGAGGTCCGGTGTAGTTTTAGGCTTGAATTGGCTAAGGTTGAATTTTGGCGAAATTCGAACGGTAGGTGAGATTTTGATCTGGGAGTCGAAATGGAATTCCGGCAGTTGCAGTAGCTCCGCTAGGTGATTTTGGATATGTCTACAAATTTCAGGTCATACGGACATCGTTTGGTCGGGTTTTTGATTGGATGTTGGTTTCAGAAGTTCTAGTTGAAACTTAGGCTTGAATTCGCTTTGATTCGATGATTTTCGTGTTTGAGGGTGTGTTTTTATGATTGGAGCAAGTTCATATCGTATTTTGGAGTAGGTGGTAGTTTTCGTTGCGGTCTCGGGGGCCTCGGGATGGTCCAAACGGACCATTTTTTGGTAAATGAAGGGTCAATTCTGCTGTCATAAGTGCAACAGACATTTTCTCTTTGCGATCGCATAGAGTACTTGAGAGGTTGAGGATTTTTACCCTTCACGATCGCAAATTGTGGGATGTGATCGCGTAAGGTCAGGATTTGGAGCAATGCGATCGCAGTAGCCAATGTCGCGATCGCGTAGTGTTATCCAGCTGTTCATCGCGTTCGTATAAGGGTCTACGCGATCGCGTAGAAGGAAATGAGGGCCTCTATAATTTGTTCATCGCGATCGCAAGCCAGGGGCTGCGATCGCATAGAATTAAAATCCCTGGCATAAGGGTTTTTAACAGGACATTTCATTCGCGAACTTAAAGTGTATTTCCTCCTTTTTTGGGTTCTTTGAGAGCTAAGTAACGGGAATTGAAGGGGATTTTATTGGGAAAACATTGGAG
This sequence comes from Nicotiana noctiflora, assembly GCA_032618575.1. NCBI lineage: Eukaryota > Viridiplantae > Streptophyta > Magnoliopsida > Solanales > Solanaceae > Nicotiana > Nicotiana noctiflora. The sequence goes on along the minus strand of JASVEL010005958.1, from coordinate 223,517 downwards.
GTAAGTTTGATGGTTAAATACACGATTCTATCTTAGAATCTTCATTTATTTCACTGAAAATGGAAGGATTAATGGGGGATTTTTGCTCTCTGTCTTGGCTATGGTAAATCACCGATTTGAATGGGAAAACGGAGTCCGATTTTGATAAACTTTATATGCATGGACTCGTGTTGAGATAAGGATTCCGAAAATGTAACTTTTGTAATTTTTCAAGAAGCATACCAAAAGTCGAATTTTGACAACTTCGTGGGTTTTGGTTTAAATCGAGTTATTCCGATTGGGTTATGTCTATTTATCCTATTTTGATGTATTCTTATTGATTTTAATCAGATTTGTCATTGAGGAGGTTGATTTTCGAGGCAAGCACAAGGCGATCTAGGACCTCTACCGATTCGAGGTGAGTGGTGGTAGTAAATGATGTACTAAGGGTTTGAAACCCCGTACTTTCACTATACAGTGCTATGCTGAGACGAAACACGCGTCCTGTGATGGGCGTGGTGGTATTGTGACTGGAGATTTGGACTTGGTCCTTCCCAATTGATAGTTTATTGTGTATTATGACAGAGATTGAGCTTATAACTGTGTAATTGGGCTAGTAGCCATGTTTGGGGCCTTGTGCCGATCTGTAGAGTATTAGGGAAGCCTGTAGAGCTAAGTGACCCTTATATCATGCTGGACGCATACACTCAGCCGTAATCATAGCTGTATAGCATATCATGAGCAATTACTAGATGTGTGCTTTGAGAGAGACTACCTAGGATGGGATTCCCTGTTCTAGCTGAGTGGGCCTGAGAGGCCAAGTCTATATTGACTGAGATAGGGTCGAGGACCCGCTCTGAGGTATTGATATACATACCGGATCGGGCTACACACCGCAACATTTTACATATATATTGGATCGGTCTGTACGCCACGGTATTATATATATATATATATATATATATATATATATATATATATATATATATATATATATATATATATATATATATATATATATATATATATATATATATATATATATATATATATATATATATATATATATATATATATATATATATATATATATATATATATATATATATATATATATATATATATCGCAGTGATATATATGTAGATCGGACTGCATACCGCAGTAATATATATATGTGGATCGGACTGCACGCCGCAACACTATGAGTGAGGACTAGGTCAGCGTGGGATCATTGTGAGACAGTTGTGGACTGGAATTAGACTTATCACTGTAGAGATGATTTACCTGTGAGGATACCCTTAGAACTGTTTAGTTATAGTATAGGTGTTCTTATTTTCAGTTGTTATTTATTATTATTACTCACTAAGTTGAAATATACTCACCCCACTCCCGCTGCACTTTCTGTGCAGATCCAGGTGTTTAGGAGGGCAGTTGAGCTATCGCAACTGCTTCATTACTATTATTTCGAGGAGACTTCGAGGTAGCTGCCGGCGTCCGTAGGACTTGATCTCTTCCTCTCTATCATTTTGTTATTTTCTATTCTGCTTAGACTTGATTGTGTAGGATATTTCCATATGTAGAGGCTCAAAATTGTGACACCGCAATTTTTGGGTTGTATTTTGTATGAATCTGTTTCCACACTTATTGTTTTGATATGAAAAAAAGTTGTTAATGTTAATTGATCAGTATTAATTAATAAATGGGTTGGTTATTTGGAAATTATGGTCAGGCTTGCCTAGCAATGTGTTGGGCGCCATCACGACCGGGGTTTGGGTCGTGACAAGTTGGTATAAGAGCCTAGGTTAACAGGTCTCGCGAGTCATGAGCTGGTTTAGTAGAGTCTCGTGGATCGGTACGGGGACGCATGTGCTTATCCTCGGGAGGCTGCATACCTTTTAGGAAACACTCCACATTCTTGGAATTCTTATCGTGCGTACTTGATTAAGCTTGAGATGTAATCCTTGAAATTTCCCTTCTACATGTCTGTAAGCGCATACGAATGCTTAGTGATAAATTTGCCTTGATGGCTTGTGATTCCCCGATCGAGGGGCGAGATATAATCTCTGTGAGTTCATGTTGGTCCAGTCGGGAGGACTTGAGGCCAGATCTTTGTCTATGGCTTGAGCACCGAGATACAGATTTTGCGAGCTGGTATGATAAAATTTATATGACCAGTATTGTCCCTAATTGAGGTAATGGCGGTTTGATAATGGGTAAGTTGTTAGGTATTCGACTCTTATTGTGATCCGTTGTATAGCATCTAGCTATGGGCGTGGTAAATATGTTCATGCCTCTTAGTGGAAATGTAAAGTGCACTACGTGTGGTAGTATGAGTTCAGACTCAAGAAGACTGAATTGGTTGTGCTATGAGTATTGTGGTGAAAGGTATTTGACATATGTTATGATTTGAGCAGGTGCAGCACACGTTCATGTTCTAATTTTGATAATATAATTCGTGTTGTAATGAGATTTATGTTGTGGATGTGCATTGTGATGTTTTGTCGAGTTGCGGATGTATTGTTAGGATGGTTTTGGTGATTCTATGGTAGGTGGATAGGCCAACTTACAAAGGAAAATCTGTCAAAATTTTTGAAAAATTTGGGACTTAGAAAAGATTTTTTCACCTAAAGAGTAGGCTTAACCGTTGTGTGCGTATAAATGCAAGAATTACAGAAGAGTTAGGATTTATGATGATTTGAGTCTCTACCAAAGCTAGTAAATGACTTAAGTTTAATGTCCCTATAACATTGCGGCATCATTTGAACAAGAATGCTATGAGTGGTTACAAATGCTTGATATATGGCTTCGATCCAAGTTGGGGAGGTTGCTATTGATTAGCGGATTGCACGATTGTGTGCTATGTTGATTCCGTCTCTAAGTACGTCGGAAAGTATGGTAAAGGCTACATGGTGCGTCGTAGTTGTGAAGAAATATTAGGATGTTTTGGAGCTGGTGTGGATAAAGAATGCTCGGGGTATCGTAATTAGAGATAGCTATTTGTATCTGTATGTAATCATGTTCTGCGATGTCAGATTTCTAACAAGACACGAGTGGATCTGTCAATAAGACAGCTGGATTACAACTGAATAAAGGTGAATGACGCTCGAGAATGGTCTTGTGGTGTTCAAGATTTTGCTTGTAACAGTCATGTGTCTTAAGGTTGTGTATGTGGCTAGAGATTGTGGTTTCATTAGAAGGGATCAAGACTTGTGATATGTTATGTTAATCATGGGGCTCTAGGCATCCGTATTGGAAAGTAACGATAATGAATTTAGAATCGCAGAAAGTTTTTAAAAAAATAAATAAATAAAAGTACTGTAAAAGGTGGTACTTCTGGGAATTATTTGAGAGAGTATCCAGCGGCCTGTGAGGTTTAGACCGTGTGGTCTTGTGTATGAGTCTCGTGTAGTAAACTGAGTTGAGTTATTGTGACGCTTCAATAAAAGAGAATATTAAATTAAAGATGAGTCAGAAAGTAAAGTTGGATAAATGGAATAGCTTGATTATGAACCAAAACAGTATGATAAAGACACGAGTAAATCCTGGTATGTGCTTGAAGTAATGAGTCTTGCAGGTATTGTGCAGCAAGGCTCTTGAGAGTTGGCAGTTGCGTGGCTCGATGTGGGCAGAAGGACTCAGTCCTGGCAGTTTAGTTTGTGCAATGGAATCGGGAGAAAGAATTCGAGATGTGTTTTACCGTGGTTTGAAAATTGAGTATATTTCCTGTTGGTATACGAAGCATGGAATGTGTAACGAATTTTATTCTATATGGGATCATGTAGGTCCTTGACTAGTTGAGTGTGTCGATGTTTGCGGCGTAGGAGAGGTACAAAAGTTTCTGTATATCTTAGTGTGGTAGCGTATATGCAATGTGTTGTGGAAAGTTGATAATGGCATGTTTAGGGTTTTGAGATCAGTTCATATTATGTGGGAAGTCATTAAAACTCTCAAGCATCGCGGACGGCTGCAGATAATCTGAGAAGCAATCTTTTTGGTGATTAAGGAAAATGGTACTGCTATTCTAGTGATTTGGCAGAGTATATCGTCAAAAGGGCAAGGTAACGTAAACTGATAATATCCAATGGTATTGTGGTAGTCTCTTGATAGATTGACGGTGATGATTGAGTTGTTGATGGCATAAGGAAAATTTCTGAATGGCTTTCATGGTATGAATGGATGTTTGATGTGTGTTATGTATTCGTACGGTGGAGGGTGGTATCAGGCATAGTGATTCATGTGTTATATATGTGTTGGATACTAGAAGTTCTCGTAATCCACCTACACAGTGGTGGTATATCGTGTGTATCAGCACCGTTAAGTGGTTATTGGAAATTGGAAGCCCTAGTGGCTCTCTCTTTACTTGATATAATGAGTTTGGGTTATGATATTTAATTGCAGACTAGTTGTCATAAGTCAGGTTGTCTAGACTAATGTGATATGGACTATGTCAGAAAATGTCACATATTGCGTAGCAAAGTACATCGGATTATGTTCCAGCAGGGTAGATGTACCCCAGCACAAGCAGATGGTTGGTAGGTATTGCTTTGTCAGTTGGGCCATCGTGGCGGATATCAATGCAGAGGTCTCTGCCATTCATTCAGTTTCGGTATTAAGGAACTTTGTCGGATGTGTTTTTGTGGCCGAACTGGAGGCTATTTATGTCTACTCTAACGGGCAACTTGACTCGATGTGCATTCCCTTTTGCTAGATTTATGCGTGGATTGGGTGGCACGCCGCCACAGGTATGGTATCTGGATCGGGTGGCATGCTGCCACATGTATGTTATTGGAGCGGGTTGCGCGCCGCAATAGTGTGATGTGGAAAAATAGTTTCCTATATGTTACCTTGTATACAATACTTCCCGGCTTCTAAGGAAAAGTTTGTATTGGGTATCGCTCGGGGAATAGCACATCGGTTGTGTCCACTCAGGATATGATAGCGTATATTAATTGTATTACCACTGTCACACCTCCCTTTTTACTACCCCAGAAGGCTTTGTACCGATCCATTTGGAAAGATACGTAGGGTATACCCCAGTGTTCAAATACCCGAGAAGGATATAACAACAAAGAGGAAGGAGTTTTTCCACATAAAGGACAATCGGTTCAGGATTTTTATTGAATTTTCAGAGTCGCCACTTGGGAAGATAATGGTGTCCCAAGTCATCGGTTAATCCCGATTCCGAGGAAGTTGACTCTGTTATTACAGTCCGCGAAACAAAGACCTGGATAAGGAACTCTGTTAACCCGGAAGAAGGTGTTAGGCATTCCCGGATTTCGTGATTTTAGCACGGTCGCTCAACCGTCATTCTCAACCTTACTTGACTTGTTATATGTTTTAAACAATATGTATGTGTTTTTACTTTTAATATTTTTTAAGAATTACGACATTACGAAAACGTACTTTGAGTCACACCGCAACCAGTACGCCTGTGACTTTTAGTACATTTCGGCTTTACCGGGATTTGGGATTTGAGTCGCACCAAGTGCACACTCGTATTTAAGGAAAGTACATTAAACCGTTCCTAATAATGTCTATCGGCTTTTAAGTCTTTTGGGAGTAGCTATGAAATTCACTATTAGCTTTCCCGAATCTATTTACATCTTTCACTTTATTACTAAAGGGGGCCCCACTATTTAGTGTCATGTGATGGCTCATCCCGATTTAATTTTATAGTCTCAATCCTAATATGCACATACTATGTTATTCTATTTTTGTTTTTTCCTTAGCCATATTTCAACTACAATTCCAGAAAATGAGTCCAAGCCCTTGTTATTTCTACTGTTATTGGGCCTGGATTTCTGGAACAATACTTAGTATAATTTCATATATGTCCAGGCCTTAATGACCCAGATCTGACTTGGGCTTTTAGTGAATGGCCCAACGAACTTGCGAATACAGTCCAGGCCCACGTCGTATATCTGGCCCAGACGAAATGACAGTAAACATGAAGAATTCATACTAAATCAAACATGGATAAACTGAGAATGAAATTTAATTGTATTTTTTATTTATCAAAAAGGAAGATCACTGTACAAAGATTGTCAATATTAATTCTAGATTACAACTAACTAATGTATATGAGAATCAACTACTTTTACTCCTTTTGTTCTCTGGTAACTAATTTACACTAATATGGAAATTACTTCACTAAGAAAATAAGAGGAAAACGGTTTAAACATATAAAGCATTATCTAACCAAACAGTTCAGTCATTTACTACGACAACTCTAATTATCTAAGACTAAGAGATTTAGTGATATACACATGATTACATTACTGGTTCTACTACGATTTGAACTTATTCAGTGTCACAGGCCTAGTTGCAAATGATTTGTTGTTTCTTCTAACTGTTCTTCTCCTTTTGAACTTGTTTGTATCTATATACTGATTCACAAATGTAATTAACTATGTGAGTGTTTTTATGTTACTACTGTGAGAGTTATTAACGATCTAGACTATAATTTATTAGCTTGTTTTAAGAATTTTACCAACCTTATCTAGGTGATATACTATCTACGACTACACTACTACTATCATTCTATCCATTACATTGTTTTTATTTGGTTTTCTACTTATACATACCATATTACATTTAACAAATTACAGATCTAAACTATACTAGACTAAGAAATAAGACAGAAATACAAAATAACAGCAATGAGTCTAATTTTGAACTTCATTTCATCCAAACTTCAGCATTACATTTTGTCGAATAGGGTATGTACCTGATTCAGCAAAAGGAAGTCGATGAGTTCTAAGGGAATAGGAGTAAGCAACAGCAACAGACTCAACAAGGCAAGAGCAACAGTGTAGGATTGAATTCCAAATGAGCAAAACACCACAGTAATCAACAGATAAGAAACCCAGCAACAAATGAGCAGAAATTCCCACAAATACACCACTTCAACAGTAATTCCCACTCGAAAATTGCAAAAAAACTACTTGTTATTGCTAATGTATTGCACTCTGAATTTTTCTATGTGAAAAACCAGCCCCTAATCAGTCTTTGAAGAGGGTATTTATAGGTATAGATTGGCTGAATTCTTGGGGGGGGGGGGGGGAAGAATAGGGATTAATCCCATTTTCCTCCCCTTAAAAATTACTAAATCTAAACTTTACACCCTAATTCAGTTACAAGATCCCTTCCAACATGTGCTGGAAGGTTCTTTTTTATTGTATTTTGAAGCTTTTACCAAAGTGTCCCTACTTGTTATTGATTTTTACTGATTACCCTTTTTAGTGAGACCATTATACCCTTAAATCTCTGCAAAATTGCAGAAATCAGGAGCACAAATGTCTCATATGTCCCTATATGCTCTATTTAATCTTCCATTTTACCATTTTAAGTTCCTCTTATGCCCCTAAGTACATAGCTGAATTACCCGACCTACCTAGGTCAGGTTTTCAGCATTTTCAACTTATTTAACTAAGGGCCAGTCCTTGCATTAGTATTTAAGGACTTCCCAATTTTAACTTGAAGAACTATTTCAATTTAAACTATTTTTGCTTCATTTTTTGTTAATTGAGAACTTTATTTTATTTTTGAGCTAATTACAGGACTAACCTGCTTTATTGTTATATTTAAACTATTTAAAACTTAGCCAGTCTCAAGTTTAGACTTGGCTTTTGCAATTGAAGCCCATTACTGAACACAGGCTTGGCTAAAGCCTTTACAGGCCTAGCCACCTGTGATTCAGGGCTCAACTTAAGCCTTGGTAAGTCTGAACTTTCAAACTTAAACCAATTATTACACAACTAACCCATTTAAGGGTGGGCCAGTGTGTGAAAGACCTAGCAGAGTAGGTCAATTGCAAAATTGACCACTTTTGGTCACTTATTTAACTTATAGCCTATTTTTGTGATTTTCAATTTTAACCCTATCTTACTATATGTTTGCAGAATTGACCACTTGTGAAGCCCAGTACTACTGCAGCTATAACCAAATCTCCTAAGCCTGATAGGCATTAACAATGCTCAAACTAACATAAAATCATTACAAACTTAGCCATTTCAACAGACAATTGCACACATAGCCAAATGAAACCAAACTTGTTCATCAATCAATTAAAACTCAGAGAAAAGTCGAATAATGTTGAATCCCAATCAATTAGATTTACAGACTTAGTTTCAATAGCAAAGTGTCAATTAAACATCAATCAGGCTTAGTTTCAACCATTTTATGTTGAATGACTCACTGAATGACCCAAAACACACTTAAAATTCCTTGATATAGAAACATCAGGACTAAATCCCACAAAGCACTAAAGGGAGTTGAGATACGGTCTAACCAATCAAAAGAGCAAATAAACTAACAAAACATGGCTTTAACAGAGTAAACGAAAATGATAACAATGAAAAATCACTAGATATAAACTTTCCAAATACTAACCCTAATCTAATTCATGCGGATGATAGAGAAGGTGAAGATGAAAAACAGAAAAGACAAGAAGAATATTTGAAGAAAAATCCCTAGATCTATCATACGAAATGACTGAAAAGAGAAACAGAATCAGTGAATCAGATTTCAAAAGATCAAACCCCAATCTTAAGCATGTCATTTAGCAGATAAAAGAACAGAAAGGATATTGTAAACCAACATCAAAGAAAAATCCCTAGTATGAACAGGAGATGATGAAGAATGAGAATCAAACGGCTAAACTAGAACCAAAACTAAACATGCAGTTAACAGAAAAGAAGAACAACAAAGATATTAAAAACCAACAAATAAGGAACGCTAATATAAACAGAAGATGAAGAAGAACAGTGATATCAAGAACAGATCTTTAAACGAGAGAAACAAACCAAGATCAAAACATCAGGACATAACAAAATAGAAACATAATAAAAACAAAAACAAAGTGAAAGCAAACAAAACAAGAAAGGGGGGGGGGAGACTTAGCTTAGCAGGGCCGGTCCTCTGAGCTTCCTATTCTCCCATTGTCATTTTCCTTCTTTTTTTTCAGATTTCTTTTCTCTTTTTGTTTATTTCTTTATTTCTTTTTTTTATGGTTTTCTTGTTAGACTTCAAGATGAAGTCTTTTAGGGTTTTTGGTTAGTAAAGGATGTTCATAGGAGGGAAAGGTGGGATTTTTGTTGGAGCTTTATTTAAAGTCGCTGGAGTTAGGTTTCCGGCGACCTATTCTCGAAGATTCGAGACGGAGGAGGGAGATTCGAGGGAAATGGCTTAAGTAGGGAGGTAGATCTGGGTAAGATGGTTCTTTGGTGTTAAACTGGATGTTGTTCTCATAGGTTGAGGTCACCGGAGATGAACTCCGATGACCGGAGTTTCAAGTACAATGGTTTCAGGGTTTGTTTTAAGGGGTTTTGGTTATGGTTTGTGCGGAGAAGAAGAAGATGAGAAGGGTGGAGGTGGGAGTGGCCGGAGACCACCATGAAAAGCGGTGGCCTCCATTGCTGGCGGTTGGTGATGAGGACGATGAAGGAGAAGGGAGAGAATAGGGCGGCTAGGGTTTGGGGGTGTTGCAAATGGCCGGTCTCAAATGAGACCAAACCCTTTTATACTCGTAGCCACTGAGGAGATCTTGGCCGTTGGATCTCTGATGATCAACGGTCAAGATTGACCGTTACTTAAACGATGCCGTGTTGATTCACATGAGGCCACATGTCTCTTCCGTTAGATCAATTTTCCTGGACGGCTGAGATCAAATCTCGAAAATCAATTAACTAATTAATAATCCCTTAATTCTCTCAGCCGTTATATTTGACAAAATGAACGGTTGAGATCACCGTTACCTAGTGTATTGGACCAGAACCCTTGGGCCAAAGCATTGGGCCAACCATTTGGACTGTATTTGGCCCAAATTTATTATACTTATATATATATTTTGTATTTTTTGGTATTTTAATTATTTTGAGGTAATTTCTTTTTGTACTTTTTGTATTTTATTTATTCCACTATTTAAAATACTTGATTTCCTACCTTCACTAATTTTTGGCATTTTTTTGGCAATTTTCTACTATATTTTTTTATATTTTTCCGCTATTTAAAGCTATTTTCCTTTTTTTGTTGATTTTCTTTTCTTTTAAAACTAATTAATAAAAAATGCAAGTATTTCTCCTATTACATTTTTGATTTTATAATTTTTATATTATTCAAACACACAAAATATATCCAATATTAAACAAATCATGCAATTGCACTCACAATATTAGTTATTTAAATTTTGGAATTTATTTGCTTAGTGCAAAAATCACGTGCTCACAGCTGCCCCTCTTTGCTCGGGAACATGAAGAATTTCAGTGCAAAGACAAGTGAGTAGTAATGAGAGATTTTTGCATACTGGCATATTCCGTGAAACCATTTTAAAAACCTTTTGACCGCACCCTGCTTTAGAGGTTGCCTACATATCCTGGGCTAAACAGGAATCAGGTCAGTGTAGTTCGGGAAGGTCTGGCAGTTTAGAAACCACCAGACTTACTGTTGCATTGACACTGTTGAGACTTGCTGACTTACTCTTTATTACACCAGGGATAAAAATGTAAAATGAAGAAGCTATTCTAAGCTATAATTCTACGAGGTACAATTGTTCCTATCTAACTTCTTGTCCCTTTACTCTTCCTTGTCTCTTTTTCCTTGATTTTCTGTGATGCTGACTTTCTTTTTGTTGATTTTCTTTTTCTTGCTTCCCCCTCTTTTTTTGATTTTCGATGATACTTCTTGCCTTCAAACTGATACCTGCTCAAAACAAAACAAATCAACAAACTTTTCCTTCTGTTCCAGTATGGGCTTTTCATGTTACGGTGTTACTCATGTTAGCTAACACAAACCAAAGTTGCAGAAATTAAAATTGCAGGAATGTGTTCCCTTGTTATACAGGTGGGCGCCTGAACAGAAATTAAAATTGTAGAAATGTGTTCCCTTGTTATCCAGGTGGGCGCCTGATGCATGAAAAATGCGAATGCAAAAAAGTATTCCCTTGTTATCCAAGTGGGCGCCTGATGCATGAAAATGCAGATGCAGAAAAGTATTCCCTTGTTATCCAGGTGGGCGCCTGATCCATGAAATACAGATGCCGAAAAGTATTCCCTTGTTATCTAGGTGGGCGCCTGATGCATGAAAAATGCAAATGCAGAAAGTATTCCCTTGTTATCCAGGTGGGCGCCTGATGCATGAAATGCAGATGCAGAAAAGTATTCCCTCTGTTTGATAACTGGGGTATGAATTTAAAAGATGATACCTTCCTCTTGTTTTTGATATTTTCTTTGATTGAATGACTTTCACCCATGAAATCCTTCACTTATTGCTGAACTTTTTTTTTAATGTTTTCTATCTTTCCACGTTGGTCACATTCACTTTAAAGTGATTAATGACGATTTGTTCCTGTCTAAATCACAAAACAAAACTTATTAGATGTAAACTGCTGGCAACTAGCATCTGCCGCCCTGCCTCTTATTGCTTTCCTCTTTTTTGCTTTTTCTTTCACTATGTGGTTTTCAGTTAACTATCTTCTGCAAACTCTTTTTGCATTTTCTTGTTTTTCACTTTTTGTTTTCTTTTCTTTTGGCCCTGTTTGCCAAAACTCCTTTATTTCTTTTCAACATTTTCTTTTCTTTCTTTTCTGATCTCGTGTTACTTCAGCTCTTATCATCATGATCTGGTAGTTAGCTTTCGAAAGACAAACAATGAAATGCAAAAAAAAAGAATCTCAAAAGGGTAAGGGTGTTTTGGAGAAGCGATAGAACTTATCTGGGTATGTCGGCTGATTCTGTTGACCATGCCATGTATTTAAACTCCGACCCAGTTCGTTCAATCCCTTATTCTGTCTCCAAATTGCTTCCAATCCAAACCGATCCTATTTTTTGTTGCCTTTTCTCTTTTCTATAGTAATCCTTACCATCGCCTTATGGTGCCTTGAAAGGTTTTCACCAATAAGACTCTCTCATTTATTCTCTCTCAGCCTCGCAATCGCCCTGCAGTGCCGTTAAAGGTTTTCACTAACAAGACTCTCTCATTTTATTTCTCTCAACCTCACAATCGCCCTGCAGTGCCGTTAAAGGTTTTCACTGACAAGACTCTCTCATTTTATTTTTCTCAACCTCACAATCGCCTCACGGTGCCGGTCAAGGTTTTCACCGATGAGACTCTCTTATTTTTTTATTTTCCATTTTTCTTGTATCTTTTTCCTTTTTATTGTATCACTGATGTTTTCCAATGTTTCGTTCTTCCTTTATTTCATTGCACTTGTTACTTTCCTGAAATTGATCAGAAGGTCTTTGTTTGGATTGTAACGTGGCTTTTGGATAGGTTAAGAAAGAAAGGTAAAAAGGCTCAAAATATCGAGGGTTTTAAAAATATTAACAACTCTCTGAATTATAAAACATAACTTCTGCCCCAGTTTGAATATGTGGGGAATTTTTGGATTTTTCCTTTATTGTGACTGAACCTCAGTGAGGCTGCCTACGTACCGTTTCGGGATCAAGTCAGACGTAGTTCATTCTACGCCATCAATTTATGAATTTCTTTTGACTTTTCCCCGATTTCTTTGTCTTTTTCTTTTTCTTCCTTTTTTTCATTTTCATATTATTTCTTTTTTTTCTTTTTCCTTTATTTGCTACTTTCTTTTTATATCATAAACAATTTCGAGAGAGGGGTATGAAAGAATATATCAAACACGGCTCAAAGGGGATGTCAATGGATAAAGTGTTTAGATAGAGAATAAAATGTCTTCATCATTTCAATTCCAAATCACAACAAAATACAATCATATAATTGAAAAATGAATCATACATAGTATCTTTTGACCGCATCTGAATTGATAGTAGTCTCTACGCACTTCCCTTCAATATCTGTCAAATATAATGCCCCATTAGACAACACCCGTGATACCATAAATGGTCCCTGCCAGTTTGGCATGAATTTTCCCTTTGCTTCGGCCCAATGCGGTAAGATACGCCTTAATACAAGTTGTCCAACTTCAAACTTCCGAGGGCGCACCTTCTTATTATATGCTCTGGCCATTCTTTGTTGATACAATTGCCCGGGCAAACTGCTGCCAATCTGTTCTTGTCAATCAGACTTAATTGTTCCAGCCGGGCTTTTACCCATTCTTCGTCATCTATTCCAGCTTCAGCTATGATTCGTAATGATGGTATCTATATTTTCGTGGGTATAACAGCCTCTGTCCCATACACCATTGAATAGGGTGTGGCCCCGATAGAAGTGCGCAATGTTGTGCGATAACCCATAAGAGCGAATGGTAATTTCTCGTGCCATTGTCTGGACTCTTTCACCATTTTCCTGAGGATCTTCTTTACATTCTTGTTTGCAGCTTCCACTGCCCCATTTGCCTTTGGCCTGTATGGTGTAGAGTTATGATGTAGGATTTTAAATCTCTGGCAAGCTTCGGCCATGAGGTGACTGTTCAGATTGGCCCCGTTATCTATGATGATTACCTTGGAAATTCCAAACCGGCATATAATATTTTCATGCACAAAATCCACCACAGCTTTCTTCGTCACCGCCTTGAATGTCTTTGCCTCAACTCACTTAGTGAAGTAATCAATTGCGACCAAAATGAATCTATGTCCATTGGAAGCTGCAGGCTTTATCGTTCCGATAACATCCATGCCCCAAGCAACAAACGGCCAAGGTGCAGACATCGTATGCAATTCATAAGGCGGGGAGTGGATTAGATTTCTATGTACTTGGAATTGGTGGCATTTTCTCACATACCTGATACAATCCCGTTCCATGGTGAGCCAATAGTATTCGGCTCTCAGAATCTTCTTTGCTAGGATATACTCGCTCATATGGGGTCCACAGGCTCCAGCGTGCACCTCAGTCATAATTTTATCAGCTTGTTGTGCATCCACACATCTCAACAATCCCAGGTGTGGTGTTCTTTTATATATGATTCCTCCACTGAGGAAAAAGCCATTCGCTAAGCGTCTTACAGCTCTCTTCTGATCTCCTATGGCTTGCTCCGGGTATTTACCTACCTTTAGGTATTCCTTGATGTCGTGATACCACGGTTCTCCACCCAACTCTCCTTCCACAGCAAAACAGTAAGCATTCTGATCACGTACCTGGATCTGAAGTGTATCTATACAGGCTTTGTCCGGATGATGTAACATAGAGGATAGTGTGTCTAGAGCATCTGCAACTTCATTGTGCATTCTTGGGATATGTTTGAACTCTATGGATCGGAATCTTTGGGACAACTCATGTAAACAATGCCGATAAGGTATCAATTTCAGATCCCTTGTTTCCTATTCTCCCTGAATTTGATGTATCAAAAGATCCGAGTCACCCATGACCAAAATCTCTTGAACACCCATGTCTATTGCCATCCTCAATCCCAATATACACGCCTCATATTCGGCCATATTATTGGTACAGAAAAATCGAAGCTGAGCGGTAACGGGATAGTGTTGACCCTTTTATGAAATAAGTACTGCTCCAATACCAACTCTCTTACTGTTGATGGCTCCGTCGAAATACATCTTCCATTCTGGCTTTTCACTTTGTTCTATTTCTTCGACATTCATTGCCTCCTCATCCGGAAAATATGTCTTTAGTGGCTCATACTTATCATACACTAGATTCTCTCCCAAGTGATCTGCAAGTGCCTGCGCTTTCATCGCCATACGTGTTACATAAATGATGTCAAATTCTGTGAGCAGAATCTTCCATTTAGCAAGTCTTCCTGTAGGCATGGGCTTCTGGAATATATACTTCAGAGGATCTAACCGTGATATCAGATATGTAGTGTATACTGACAAATAGTGCTTTAATTTCTGAGCCACCCAGGTCAATGCACAACATGTTCTCTCCAACAGAGTATATTTTACCTGGTAAGATGTGAATTTCTTACTAAGGTAATATATAGCCTGCTCTTTCTTACCTGTCTCATCGTGCTGTCCCAGCACACAACCAAAAGAATTGTCAAACACTATTAGGTATAAGATTAAAGGCCTTCCCGGCTCCGGAGGAACTAGCACTGGAGGATTTGCCAAATATTCCTTGATTTTGTCGAAGGCTTCCTGACATTCATCGGTCCATTTCACCGCTGCATCTTTCTTTAACAACTTGAAGATCGGCTCACATGTTGATGTCAACTGAGCGATGAACCGGCTAATATAATTCTACCTTCCTAGTAAGCTCATTACTTGCTTCTTGTTCTTCGGCGGAGGTAAACTCTGGATAGCTTTGATCTTTGATGGATCTAGTTCAATACCTCGCCGACTCACTATAAATCCAAATAGCTTCCCTGAAGGTACTCCAAAAGCGCATTTTGCAGGATTGAGTTTAAGATTGTACCTCTGGAGTCTTTGGAAAAACTTTCTCAAATCCCTTACATGATCATGTTGCTTCTTCGACTTTATGATGACGTCGTCCACATACACTTCAATTTCTCAATGCATCATGTCATGGAACATTGTGGTCATTGCCCTCATATAAGTAGCTCCGGCATTCTTTAACCCAAATGGCATCACTCTATAGCAGTATGTCCCACAAGGCGTAATGAAAGCAGTTTTCTCTGCATCCTCTTCGTCCATTAGGATCTGGTGATAACCCGCATAGCAATCTACAAAAGAACCAATCTCATGCTTGGCGCAATTGTCGATTAATATGTGGATATTTGGCAATGGGAAGTCATCATTTGTACTGGCTTTGTTGAGGTCTCTGTAATCCACACATACCCTGGTTTTTCCATCTTTCTTTGGGACTGGCACAACATTTGCTAACTAGGTGGGGTACTTAGTAACTCGTATGAACTTTGCCTCAAACTGCTTATTCACCTCTTCTTTTATCTTCACGCTGATGTCCGTTTTGAACTTTCTCAACTTTTGCTTCACTGGTCGGCATTCAGGATAAATAGGCAACTTGTGTACCACCAAATTAGTGCTAAGTCCGGGCATGTCATCATAGGACCAAGCAAAGATGTCCATGAATTCATGCAGCAACTTTATTAACTCTTCCCTGAAGGAGGCTTCTAAATGTACACTGATTTTTGTCTCCCGGACATTATCCTCACTCCCCAAATTGATAGATTCTGTCTCACTCAAGTTCGGTTTGGGTTTTTCCTCATATTGATTCAAGTCTTTACTTATTTCCTCCAATTTTTCCTCATCCTCATATTCTATGTCACTATTATTTTAAATTTCTTGTATGATAATTCGATTGTCAGAACTGGGCCGGGAATCCTTCATGCATGACATATCATCAGAATCAGCACATACAGAACTGTACAAAAAGAAGGAAAAAAATAAAAATAAAAATAAGGCAAAAATGAAGAAAGAAGAAGAAACTGCATTTCATTGATATTTCAAAAGATGAACAAGGTTTAGGTACATTTTTTTATTTCAATGGGGGTGGGGACTACAAAAATAAAATTGCTTTTCGGGAAATGATGATGTATTTCAAAAGCTAACTACCAAGACTCCTTCCTGATTGGGAAAGGATTGGCTTCTCAGTTGTTGAGCACAACACTAGACCCCACAAACTGAACGTCTATCTTGCTGGTACCCTCGCCCATCTCTACCATGTTCACGTCCCCAAATAAAATTTCAAACCTCATCAGTAGCTCCTCATTAGGTCTAATCTTAGCATACCTCGACGCATCAGATGTCAGATGTCATTTTGTACCAGGCTTGGCAAAGGTGTCAGATAGTTTTGGGACAGGTTTAGGAAGGGTCCAATTTTTCCTTTTGGTTCTTTTGGCTTTCTGGATGTCGGCATGGGTGGGTTTGAATCCCAAGCCAAAGGTGTCATTGTTCACTGGTAGATGGACTGGTTGAGTTATTCCATGCAAGGCTATTCCTAGCCCTTTTCCCGGTGTAAATCCATTTTTAATCATCTCTCTGGCTACCATCACAACGGCAGGTGCCACTGTAGGGACTGGCAATTTCTCTCCTTCAGCAATTTTGTTCACTGCTACAGTGTCTGTCACCTGGTACACCCAGGGACCCTTGTCTCCATCCGTCTCCTCGAAGGGCATTATGGCATTGCAGGTGTCTCCCTCTCCGTGCACTGTGATTTCTTGCTGCTCTCATTCGAACTTAACCATTTGGTGCAAGGATAATGGCACGGCTTTAGCTGCATGGATCCATGGTCGACCCAGCAATAGATTGTAAGACACAGTGATGTCTAACACCCGAAACTCCATCGTAAAGTTTACTGGCCCAATGGTGACCTCCAAAATGATATCCCCCAAAGTATTTTTGCTTCCTCCGTCAAACCCTCGCACATTCACACTATTTTGCCGGATTCTGTCAGGATTGATATTTAGCTTCCCAAGAGTCGAAAGTGGACAAATGTTTGCACTCCAGTCGTTGTCTATCAACACCCGAGTGACCACTGATTCCTCGCTTTTCACAGTAAGATAGAGTGCCTTGTTATGTTCTGTCCCATCAATGGGTAATTCATTGTCCGAGAACGTAACCTTGTTGGACTCAAACATCTTGTTAGTAATCTTCTCAAGATGACAGACTGAGATCTTTTCGGGGATATGTGCCTCATTCAATATCTTCAACAAGGTTTTTCTATGTTCCTCCAAGTGAATCAACAATGAGAGCAAAGAGATTTGTGCAGACGTCTTTCTCAGCTATTCTACTATTGAGTAGTCTTGAGATTTTATCTTCTTCAGAAATTCTTCTGCTTCTTCTTCGGAGACCGGCTTCTTCATATGACTCTCCTTCACCACCTTCATTTTTCTTAACTCTTCCGGGGCAAAACACCGCCCGGAACGAGTTAGACCGTGTGTCTCGTTGATCTCTCCAGTTACTTCTTTTTCTTTGTACACTACTGCCACCTTGTTGTAGTTCCAAGGTACAGCTTTAGTGTCTACCACTGGCATCTACACCACTAGCTTTATAATTACTGGTTCCATGCATGCACCTTTCACTGTCAATAATGGTTTCACCCCTGGCACCATAACTTTCAAAGTCTCAACTACTGGTTGCTTTTTCACTGGTACTTCAGCTATTGCTTTCCCTTTCTCAATTTCTTTTTCTACTTTGTTGCTGGCTTTTATCATCATGACCGACTGGGACGGCTTCCTGCTGCTCTCCTCTGGTGCCAACTCTATCATGTGTGTCTCATGATGAGTCGGTAATGGATTCTGAGTAATGTTCGGAGTCTTTGGAGCCTGTACCTCAATCCTTCGACTATCAATGAGCTCTTGAATAGCAGTCTTCAAGTGCCAACATTTTTCAGTGTCGTGCCCCGGTGCCCCAGAGCAATACTCGCACCTGACCAACTGACCAATATTCCTGGGAGGTGGGTTCGGAAGCTTTTGTTCAATTGGATTCAACGTGATAGAGGCTGGTGTAGGATTCCCCCAATAGGGTGAATGTTTTCTTTGCCTGGGTTCTGTTTCTCATCTCTGGATCGGGCCTGAAGTTGGGTCTGTTCGGGTTTTTGTAAGTTCTAGAAGAGGGGTAGGTATTTTGTGTATGATAAACATTTTGCGGGACCTGGGCTCTCCATACCTGAGGTGGTGGTGGATACGTTTGGGCTTGTGGAATGGGGTAGTGTGGGGTAGTGGGTGGATAGTATGGTAGAGGTGGGTTATAGGGTGCTGGCGGGTATGTTTGGTATGGGCAGGGTGGGTGATGGTATTGGCTACGATTCTAGGGTTTACTCTCCACAACTGATACCTCTTCTTTCTTTTTCTTCCCATTGGATCCTCCATTCCCTGTCTGTATGGCCTGATTTGTGGCCTTGATCGCAGAAAAGCTTATAATCTTGTTAGTTTTAAATCCATCTTCCACAAAACTCCCCATTTTTACGACTTCATTAAAATTCTTGCCGATAGCTGACACCAAATGCCATAGTAAGTAGGCTCCAAGGCCTGCAAAAAATAGTCTACAATTTCACTTTCTTTCATCGGCGGATCTACCCTCGCCGCTTGTTCTCTCCATCTAAAGCCGTATTCTCTAAAACTTTCACCAAGTTTCTTTTCCATCTTAGTAAGTGACAACCTATCCGGTATGATTTCCAAGTTGTACTGGAAATGGTTGGCAAAATGATTGTGTGAGATCATCCCAGATGAACCATCTGGTATGATCTTGATGCGTGTACCATTCCAGTGCAGAACCACTCAAACTTTGGCTAAAGTATGCCATCAGAAGCTCATCTCTTCCCCCTGCGCCACGCATCTTTCTGCAGTATCCTCTAAGATGGGCTACTGGATCTCCGTGTCCACTGTACATGTCAAACTTAGGCAACTTGAACCCGACCGGGAGATGCACTTCTGGGAACAGACATAGGTCTTTGTACGCTACACTCACTTGTCCCCCTAGCCCTTGTATGTTACGGAAGGACTACTCCAAACTCCTCATCTTTCTGGCCATCTCCTCCTGTTCTAAGTTCCTGGCAGGTTTTTCTTTGGTTGCCTCCATCAACGGGGTATGAGATTCATGCTGCCGAAATGTTGGTTCAGGCGGGTAGTAGTGGGCATCTTGTACATGGAACAACGGCTCACTAGATGACTTATGCAGGGCGGTAGGTGGAGGTGCTACATATACTGGGGCGACCTGTGGTGGCTAGGGTGGCATCTGTTTTGACAGTGGTGGTGGTACCTGAGAGGTGGAGGCATAGTAGTGGTGATAGTCTGGATATGTAGAGGATGAATTCATAGTGGGTGGCTCAGGGTTGGGATTGACTGGAGGGACATATGCTGGGTTAGCAGGATAAGAAGGTAAGGGTTGACCCCTAGACCAAGTCTGGTACATCTTAGCCATTTGCTGCGTAAGCTTGTACATTTCTTCTTTCATTCATGCCACATCCACAACTTCCTCCTCTTGGACAGGGTCCATGACGGTTGGTTCAATTTCTTGAGATACGGCCTTTGTCATTGTCTTAGATCTTGTGTTGTAGGGATGATTAGCCAGAATACCAGTTGCCAGCTGAAATCTGATTCTCATAGACAACAACACTCGTTAATAGTTAGCACATGAAAGGATAAGGTGCAACGATTGGAATAATTACAATTTTTGCCTTTGATTGCCATGCATCATCTCGGTGTTTGTTCCATTTTCAACCTACCTTATCATTCTTTTTTTTCTTTCTTTTTCTTTTTTTCTTTTTCTTTCTTGCTCTTTTTTTTTCTTTTTCTTTTTTTTCTTTTTTTCTTTTCTTTTTCCTTTTCTCTCTTTCTCTTTATTTCTTATTTTCTTTATTGATTTGCGTTCCTATTTATTTGCATATCGTATAAGAATTGATATAAGCAAAAAAGGATTAGCAACAACTCTTGATTTCTCATTGATATTTCAGAAACATCGGTTTACAAGATGGTGTTGTGCTACTATTGCAAAGAAATATGAATACAGAATGCATGCCCTATGAATACATTAATGCTCCTAGTGCCCTCGAGACATCGTTCGGTCTTACCGCGGGCTTATATGCTAATCCACTTTGGAGCCTATCTGGGTCGGACATGACTTGTTGCACAAAGAATTTCACAGCTGACACAAATGTTGCTCGGGACATGTCTTCACACAGCTAGCTCTTTCGGGTGATATAATGAGCAATATGAACAATTCTCTCTTGAATAACCCCTTTCTCTTGAAGCAATCGGCTGATCTGTTCGGCGCGAGCATCTAAGGTGTGTTGGTTCTCCTTTTACATTTGTTGTAGCTCAAACTCTAACCAAGCCATAGTCATGTAACAATGTTCTCTTTCTTCTTCGAGTTCTTTGATGATCTTGTTACTTTTGACAGTGGCTGTGACAATTTTCTTTCTCAGACGAGCTACCTCAAACTCATGCTTATCTTGTAGTTGCTGAACCAACCTGGTTCTATCCTCGGCATCTTTGGCCAATTGCTTCCGAGCCCTGACTAGCTCTTTTCTGCTTTGTCTAAGTCGAAGCTGTAGTCATTCACTTCGCGCCGAAGATTTTCAATCAATTTCTCATCTCGGGCTAAGCGAACAGGGGTCTCGGATGCAATTTTTATTTTAGCAACCAAAGCCTTCAGAATTTCATTCTCTTTTTTCAACTGCTTCTTCTCTCCTTCATCGGATGCTGCCTGCAAACCGCTCTCAAACTGGAGATCTCTCAACTGCTTTTCCAGCAAGCTGATCTTGGCCTTATACTAGCTTTCTTTGGCCGCCCAATTCCTATTTTCCTTTGATTGCTCCGCCAGATCTTGCAAGTGAGGTCTTTTCGATGGCCTGTCATGCTCAATACCCCGTCGATACCATGCGGAATATCCTGACGACACTTCTCCCAGAGCTCTGTTCTCCACACAAGTCTCCACTTTCAAATTCTGACATTCATTCCATATCTGTCGGACCTTTGCTTCCGGTAATTTCCCATCCGGACTAATCTCTATTACTTGCGAACTGAGGTCACCATCCTTTGGTATGACTTGACATCTTCCAAGTTGTCGCAGGGCCCTGTATGGAGCATAAGGCTAGATACTTTTCAAACCCATGATCAAAAAGTGTGACCCTTCCGTTGGCATGTAAATCACCTCATCGAGGGGCAACCATCCGTATGCCCAATCGATCTGGCTATCGGTCAACGATCGTAGATATGAAATCCAATCCTTAACTCCCTTCGGCAACTTAACTTCTTTTGCTCTCATGTAGAATTCTTCGAGGCACGTTCTTTCAGTCGGCCCATAGCTTGAGAAGCAAGGATGATGGCATAGATGTTCTATCAACCAGATTTGCAAAATCAAGTTACATCCCTCAAAGAAGTTGCACCCTGCTTTACATATAGTCAGGGCGCGGTAGATGTCTGCTAAAATCATTAGAGCCAAAGTACAATTATCTTGTACAACCATAGTTCTTGCTACCCCGGCAACGTTTATATCAATGTGCCCGTCCTTTCTTGGTAAAATGATGATTCCGAGAAACGCCACTAAGAAAGCAAACCATCGATGCTCCTCCCATTTTGCTCGGTTGGACTTGCTACAAAGCTTGTTCATGGAGTCATTGAAACCCCCGACATGTCCATATCTGCTATAAATGAAATATAGGGAGAAAAACCCATTGGCTAAATCCTCATTGTGGACGTTTCGAGCAATTTTCAAAGAGTCCAAGAAATGGTGCACCGTTACCGCTCTTGGGGCCACCAGGTATTTCTCTTTCAAGGGGACCTCGTTCTTCCCTATGTAGAAAGCAATTTCCTCAAGAGTGGGAGTGAGTTCAAAATCCGAAAGATGTAGTACGTTGTGTGCAGGATCCCAATATGTGACCAGTGCTCGGATTATGTTGCCTCGGGGAATTATGTCCAATAAGCCCGTGAGATCCTTTAAGTAGCCTTTGACACAATTTTTACCTTCTATTCCCATGTTGTTCCACCATAGTCTTAGCTCCAAAGGGATTTTATTCATTAAAGTGAAAGGTTCATTCTGTATCGTGCTCATCCTGCACATTTATTAGGGCGATTTTATTTAGAAAAGGGAAAAGATATTTTTCCAGGCAAATATTCATTTTTGAATTTGAAAAAGAAACATGACTCTCGAAGTGGCCATTTTTTCCAAAACATCCTTCCGGCGTCCTTTCGGAACATTCGGCCATTACCAAAAATAGCGATCACTCCGATTATTTGAAACGAAAATATTTTTGGTCTTTTTTTTTTTTTTGAAAAGGTGGTTGGACCCGTTCAAGGGTTGCCTATGTATCCTGCCTAATGGAAATAATCAAACCTGCGTAGTTCAGTCAAATCAGTTGACCAATTATTTCAAAGCCATTTTTTTCAAATTTTCAGATTTTTCGACTGCACTTTTTTTCACTAGTTCTTATTTCTCTCTTTTTTATTGGACACTCTTTTCTATCCACGGTAATTTTGCCGGCCCGCACAATGATCAAGGACAATATATGCAACATATAATATGCTCAGTCTTTAATTACCAGGTCACCTGTCCTAGACGGACCCAACCCCTGTGTTGAGTTCCCTAAGTCAGATATGATGCAAATAATCATCCTAGACCTATGTTCAACATCTTAGTTTCACAGAGTGCTAGAACGTGTACCCGAGCGGACAACTCGAATCGAGGAGGGGGCTATGTACCGGTGACTCGCGGAGTCAATCGGCTTTGTAACTTATCCATCCTCTGTTTCTTAGTTCATGTATGACTTAACAGAACGAGGAGTCTCAACCAGTAAGCACATCCACGGGGGTGTAGAAGAGAAGGGTTTTCGGCACAATTTATATACAATCCATATAATATCAAAGCGGTAGAACACGTAGCATGTTGTTTAAAGCATATAACAAAGTCAAATAATATCGAGGACGACGATTCTAAGGAGCTCGAGTTCTTAAACCCTGAAATCAAAGTTCTGGGTTGGTTTCCCCAGCAGAGTCGCCAGAGCTGTCACACCTCCCTTTTTACTACCCCAGAAGGCTTTGTACCGATCCGTTTGGAAAGATACGTAGGGTAAACCTCAGTGTTCAAATACCCGAGAAGGATATAACAACAAAGAGGAAGGAGTTTTTCCACATAAAGGACAATCGGTTTGGGATTTTTATTTAATTTTCAGAGTCGCCACTTGGGAAGATAATGGTGTCCCAAGTCACCGGTTAATCCCGAATCCGAGGAAGTTGACTCTGTTATTACAGTCCGCGAATTAAAGACCTGGATAAGGAACTCTGTTAACTCGGGAGAAGGTGTTAGGCATTCCCGAATTTTGTGGTTTTATCACGGTCGCTCAACCGTCATTCTCAACCTTACTTGACTTGTTATATGTTTTAAACAATATGTATGTGTTTTTACTTTTAATATTTTTTAAGAATTACAACGTTGCAAAAATGTACTTTGAGTCACACCGCAACCAGTACGCTTGTGACCTTTAGTACATTTCAGCTTCGCCGGGATTTGGGATTTGAGTCGCACCGAGTGCACACTCATATTTAAGGAAAGTACATTAAACCGTGCCTAATAATGTCTATCGGCTTTTTATTCTTTTAGGAGAAGCTATGAAATTCACTATTAGCTTTCCCGAATCTATTTACATCTTTCACTTTATTACTAAAGGGGGCCCCACTATTTAGTGTCATGTGATGGCTCATCCCAATTTAATTTTATAGTCTCAATCCTAATATGTACATACTATGTTATTCTATTTTTATTTTTTCCTTAGCCATATTTTAACTACAATTCCAGAAAATGAGTCCAGGCCCTTGTTATTTCTATTGTTATTGGGCCTGGATTTCTGGAACAATACTTAGTATAATTTCATATATGTCCAGGCCTTAATGACCCAGATCTGACTTGGGCTTTTAGTCAATGGCCCAGCGAACTTGCGAATACAGTCCAGGCCCACCTCGTATATCAGGCCCAGACCAAATGACAGTAAACATGAAGAATTCATACTAAATCAAACATGGATAAACTGAGAATGAAATTCAATTGTATTTTTTATTTATCAAAGAGGAAGATCACTGGACAAAGATTGTCAAGATTAATTCTAGATTACAACTAACTAATGTATATGAGAATCAACTACGTTTACTCCTTTTGTTCTCTGGTAACTAATTTACACTAATATGGAAATTACTTCACTAAGAAAATAAGAGGAAAACGGTTTAAACATATAAAGCATTATCTAACTAAACAGTTCAGTCATTTACTACGACAACTCTGATTATCTAAGACTAAGCGATTTAGTGATATACACATGATTATATTACTGGTTCTACTATGATTTGAACTTATTCAGTGTCACAGACCCAGTTGCAAATGATTTGTTGTTTCTTCTAGTTGTTCTTCTCCTTTTGAACTTGTTTGTATCTATATACTGATTCACAAATCTAATTAACTATGTGAGTGTTTTCATGTTATTGTTGTGAGAGTTATTAACGATCTAGACTATAATTTATTAGCTTGTTTTAAGAATTTTACCTACCTTAACTAGGTGATATACTATCTACGACTACACTACTACTATCATTCTATCTATTACATTGTTTTTGTTTGGTTTTCTACTTATACATACCATATTAAATTTAAAAAATTACAGATCTAAACTATACTAGACTAAGAAATAAGACAGAAATACAAAATAACAGCAATGAGTCTAATTTTGAACTTCATTTCATCCAAACTTCAGCATTACATTTCGTCGAACAAGGTATGTACCTGATTCAGCAAAAGAAAGTCGATGAGTTCTAAGGGAATAGGAGTAAGCAACAGCAAAAGACTCAACAAGGCAAGAGCAACAGTGTAGGATTGAATTCCAAACGAGCAAAACACCACAGCAATCAACAGATAAGAAACCCAGCAACAAACGTGCAGAAATTCCCACAAATACACCACTTCAACAGTAATTCCCACTCGAAAATTGCAGAAAACTACTTGCTATTGCTAATGTATTGCACTCTGAATTTTTCTATGTGAAAAAACAGCCCTTAATCAGTCTTTGAAGAGGGTATTTATAGGTATAGATTGGCTGAATTCTTGGGGGGAAAGAATAGGGATTCATCCCATTTCCCTCCCCTTAAAACGTACTAAATCTACATTTTACACCCCAATTCAGTTACAAGATCCCTTCCATCATGTGTTGGAAGGTTCTTTTTTATTCTATTTTGAAGCTTTTACCAAAGTGTCCCTACTTGTTATTGATTTTTACTGATTTCCCTTTTTAGTGAGACCATTATACCCTTAAATCTCTACAAAATTGCAGAAATCAGGAGCACAAATGTCTCATATGTCCCTATATGCTCTATTTAATCTACCATTTTACCATTTTAAGTTCCTTTTATGCCCCTAAGGATATAGCTGAATTACCCGACCTACCTAGGTCAGGTTTTCAGCATTTTCAACTTATTTAACTAAGGGCCAGTCCTTGCATTAGTATTTAAGGACTGGCCAATTTTAACTTGAAGAACTATTTCAATTTTAATCATTTTTGCTTCATTTTCTGTTAATTGAGAACTTTATTTTATTTTTGAGCTAACTACAGGACTAACCTGCTTTATTGTTATATTTAAACTATATAAAACTTAGCCAGTCTCAAGTTTAGACTTGGCTTTTACAATTGAAGCCCATTACTGAACACATGCTTGGCTAAAGCCTTTGTAGGCCTAGCCACTTGTGATTCAGGGCTCAACTTAAGCCTTGGTAAGTCTAAACTTTCAAACTTAAACCAATTATTATAAAACTAACCCATTTAAGGGTGGGCCAGTGTGTGAATGACCTAGCATAGTAGGTCAATTGCAAAATTGAACACTCTTGGTCACTTATTTAACTTATAGCCTATTTTTGTGATTTTCAATTTTAACCCTATCTTACTATATGATTGCAGAATTGACCACTTTTGAAGCCTAGTACTACTGCAGCTATAACCAAATCTCCTAAGCCTGATAGGCATTAACAATGCTCAAACTAACATAAAATCATTACAAACTTAGCCATTTCAACAGACAATTGCACACATAGCCAAATGAAACCAAACTTGTTCATCAATCAATTAAAACTTAGAGAAAAGTTGGATAATGTTGAATCCCAATCAATTAGATTTACAGACTTAGTTTCAATAGAAAAGTGTCAATTAAACATCAATCAGGCTTAGTTTGAACCATTTTATGTTGAATGTCTCACTGAAAGACCCAAAACACACTTTAAATTCCTTGATATAGACACATCAAGACTAAATCCCACAAAGCAGTAAAGAGAGTTGAGATACAGTCTAACCAATCAAAAGAGCAAATAAACTAACAAAACATGGCTTTAATAGAGTAAACGAAAATGATAACAATCAAAAACCACTAGATCTAAACTTTCCAAATACTAACCCTAATCTAATTCATGCGGATGATAGAGAAGGAGAAGATGAAAAACAGAAAAAACAAGAAGAATAATTGAAGAAAAATCCCTAGATCTATCATACGAAGTGACAGAAAAGAGAAGCAGAATCACTGAATCAGATTTCAAAAGATCAAACCCCGATCTTAAGCATGCCATTTAGTAGATAAAAGAACAGAAAGGATATTGTAAACCAACATCAAAGAAAAATCCCTAGTATGAACAGGAGATGAAGAAGAATGAGAATCAAATGGCTAAACTAGAACCAAAACGAAACAGCAGTTAACCGAAAAGAAGAACAGCAAAGATATTAAAAACCAACATATAAGGAACCCTAATATAAACAGAAGATGAAGAAGAACAGTGATATCAAGAACGGATATTTAAACCAGAGAAACAAACCATGAACAAAACATCAGGACATAACAAAACAGAAACATAATAAAAAACAAAAACAAAGTGAAAGAAAAAAAAACAAGAAAGGGGGGAGACTTAGCTTAGCAGGGCCGGTCCCCTGAGCTTCCTATTCTCCCCTTGTCATTTTCCTTCTTTTTTTTCAGATTTTTTTCTCTTTTTCTTTATTTCTTTATTTCTTTTTTTATGGTTTTCTTGTTAGACTTCAAGACGAAGTTTTTTAGGGTTTTGGGTTAGTAAATGATGTTCAGAGGAGGGAAAGGTGGTATTTTGGTGTGGAGGTTTATTTAAAGTCGCCGGAGTTAGGTTTCCGGTGACCTATTCTCGAAGATTCGAGACGGAGGAGGGAGATTCGAGGGAAATGGCTTAGGTAGGGAGGTAGATCTGGGTAAGGTGGTTCTTTGGTGTTAAACTAGATGTTGTTCTCATAGGTTGAGGTCACCGGAGATGAACTCCGATGACCGGAGTTTCAAGAACAAGGGTTTCAGGGTTTGTTTTAAGGGGTTTTGGTTATGGTTTGTGGCGGAGAAGAAGAAGATGAGAAGGGTGGAGGTGGGAGTGGCCGGAGACCACCATGAAAAGCGGTGGCCTCCATGGCCGGCGGTTAGTGATGAGGACGATGAAGGAGAAGGGAGAGAATAGGGCGGCTAGGGTTTGGGGGTGCTGCAAATGGACGGTCTCTAATGAGACCAAACCCTTTTATACTCGTAGCCACTGAGGAGATCTTGGCCGTTGGATCTCTGATGATCAACGGTCAAGATTGACCGATACTTAAACGACGCCGTGTTGATTAACATGAGGCCACATGTCTCTTCCGTTAGATCAATTTGCCTGGACGGCTGAGATCAAATCTCGAAAATCAATTAACTAATTAATAACCCCTTAATTCTCTCAGCCGTTAGATTTGAGAAAATGAACGGTTGAGATAACCGTTACCTAGTGTATTGGACCGGAACCCTTGGGCCAAAGCATTGGGCCAACCATTTGGACTGTATTTGGCCCAGATTTATTATACTTATATATATATTTTGTATTTTTTGGTATTTTAATTATTTTGAGGTAATTTCTTTTTGTACTCCTTGTATTTTATTTATTCCACTATTTAAAATACTTGATTTCCTACCTTCACTAATTTTCGGCATTTTTTGGCAATTTTCTACTATATGTTTTTATATTTTTCCGCTATTTAAAGCTATTTTCCTTTTTTGTTGATTTTCTTTTCTTTTAAAACTAATTAATAAAAAATGCAAGTATTTCTCCTATTACATTTTTTATTTTCTAATTTTTATATTATTCAAACACACAAAATGTATCCAATATTAAACAAATCATGCAATTGCACTCAAAATATTATTTATTTAAATTTTGGAATTTATTTGCTTAGTGCAAAAATCACGTGCTCACAACTACGGGTGTGATTGATTGCTTGAGTTCAGACCTAAATATGTGCATGGTTGGTTTTGAGCATGGTGACTTGAGGTGCTTCATCAGTAATAGTGTTTGGATAGAATCGGGAGTCGTGGCAAGGCTACGTGATATTATGACATTTCGAGGAGGATTCGGGTACTCGATGATTGGAGGCGGGATCTCAGTTCTATGTTATGATAATAAGGAGGAATTGAACTATGGCACTTTGTTAGAGTCAGTTGTTGTGATTTGAGTATGATCAGACGTCTCTTATTGGAGCCCGTGTTGTGCTCGTCGCGGCTTAGGCCAGTGTTGAGGTGTCATATCACCAGTGTAGTGTATTACAATCGAAAGGATCGTTGGAGTCAATATTGAGTGCGAACATATGCAATTTCAGCTGGTTAGAAAGGTAATATTGAGGTTTAGCTCCGAAAACTATTGTGATATCAGTCAAAAGGGAAATGGAATTCATGAATGTTCGACTTGAGAGATGGATTCGATATATCATGTGTTTAGGTTGCCGTGGGCAGTATATTAGTGTGTTGGAATAAGACTTTAGCTAATGAAAAGGAGTCTTCTATTGGTATTTGTTTATTACGGGCAATTGCTATGGGTAGATGCCATCACCTCGAGTGTTTCTGTGGTGTAGCACATCATATGGTCTCATCGGGAGTGGCGAGTATAGGCTGTTACAGTTGGTTCGGGTGCATCCTTAGTATAGCATGGGATTAGGATTTGGTATATGATTCCGGAAAGTGCAATGTGGTTTATGGTTCAGATAGACTGTGGAAATTCAGCTATACTATGTTATCGGACTTATGATGGATAGGGTGAAGTGGTATCACCCCGAGTATATGCTTGGTAAGGTCATTCGGCTATTGGGTTACTTCTAGTAAACCTCTTGGTCCGCTCGAGGACGAGCGTTTGCTTAAGTAGGGGAGAATATGATGACCCGGCTCGTCATCATGAGAGTTATCACCCTATTTTCCCAGTTATATGCTTGTTCATGTTTCAATACGTGTATATGGTGAGTTTGACTCAATTCAGATCGAGTTTGGTTGGAAATGAGACAAATAGTCTCTTAGGAGAAGGCATAGTTGGGAAAAGCCAACCAGATGTTGACTTGTGAGTTAGAGATCTTGGAATCAAATTTTGATGATTCGGTCAGCTCTGGGAGGTCATTTGTTGCTTAGGAGAGCGATCGGAATTGAATTTGGAGGTCCGGTGTAGTTTAGGCTTGAATTAGCTAAGGTTGAATTTTGGCGAAATCCGAATGGTAGGTGAGATTTTGATCCGGGAGTCGGAATGGAATTCCGACAGCTGCAGTAGCTCCGTTAGGTGATTTTGGATATGCCTACAAATTTTTCAGATCATTCAGACATCGTTTGGTTGGATTTTTGATTGGATATTGGTTTCGGAAGTTCTAGTTGAAACTTAGGCTTGAATTCACTTTGATTCGATGATTTCCGTGTTTAAAGGTGTGTTCTTATGATTAGAGCAAGTTTTTATCATATTTTGGAGTAGGTTGGTAGTTTTCGTTGGGGTCCCGGTGGCCTCGGGATGAATCTGGGGGTCAAAATGGACCATTTTTGGCTAAATGAAGGGTCATGTCTGATGTCATAAGTGCAGCAGACATTTGATCGCATTGGTAGCCATACGATTGCATAGAGTACTGGAGAGGCTAAGGATTTTTACCCTTCACGATCGCAAAGTGTGGGATGTGATCGCGTAAGGTTTAGGATTTGGAACAATGCAATTGCAGTAGCAAGTGTCGTGATCACGTAGTGTTATCCAGCTGTTCATCGCGATCGCATAAGAGTCTACGCGATCGCGTAGAAGGAAATGAGGGCCTCAATAATTTGTTCATCGCGATCGCAAGCCAGGGGCTGCAAAATTGATTCACGTCCAAGCAACGATCGCAGTCAATATAACCTGGTCTAATAAGTCCAAGATCGATCCCACAGAGAATTAACCTATCAATCACAACTTTCACAACCCAAGAGTACTTCCGAATCAAGTTCCCAAAATTTAGAGTATATTTGTGTGTGGATTTCGACTAACTACTTTGCAAGAAGTAAGAATGCTTAAAAGAAAGAATTGAATGTTGAGTAAAAATAATATAGAGAAGGACTAAGGTATTGATTTCCCCTATTGCTGGAATCCCTTATCGTTATGCTCATACAAATTGTTAATATATTCTATCAATCATGAACGTTGTTTGTATTGTAACCCTCTCCCGAGCAAATACAATAATTTACTAGTGCACTCTCCCGAGCTACCCTAGCTAGCTTTAATTTGAATAGTTCACTTAAGATTGCACCCAAGACTTCGTTATTCCTAACCCCGTCTTTACGCCTAAAGTTATAGATTCCTCCATTAACCTAGGTGTGGTGTTGTTCAACAATATACCTAAATATGCACTCTTTTCCAAGTTATGCACACTAAATAGGCACAGCTAATTGGGGATCCTACCAATTAACTACAGCAAGAATGAAGTTGAACAAATAGAAATCTAGTTCACAATTTGTAATCACATAAACGATAAGTTCATCACCCAATAGGTTCCATCAAAACATTAGAAAAGGGTTTAGCTACTCATGCTTAAAGAAACAAGAATAATAATTGAAATCATAAAGAAATACTAGATATAAAATAAAAAGAAGGAGTTGAGAGGATTCTCTCTTACTAAATATCTTGCAAAAGTAGTGAAATAAAGACAACATGCCTCTATTGGGAAAACTAGGAGTTTATATAGAGGTTTTAGGGCTAAAAAACTAAGTTTGAGTACAATTAGGACTGCTGCTGCGGCAACTTCCGCGGTTCGTTCGCGGCCGCGGACGGACCGCGAACAGTAAACTTCAGAGCCTGTTTTTTTGCGGTTCATCCGCGGTCGCGGAGAAACCGTGATTGTTCACCCTGTTAGTTTGGGAATTTGGAAAAACTCAAAACATGGCAGTTGTAGCCCTTTGAGTTCGCTTGCCAACCATATATTATGGATCCAACATGGAGTTCTGAGCGAAACGTTATGTATGATTTACTAGACAGTGCATAATATGCCTCATCCATTCTTCGCTTGTACTACACTTATCAAATTTGACCCCCGAACTCGATCCCGGCTTAATTACTTGAGCTTTTACTCAGACTTCAAAGCTCCAAATCACTTAAATTCATTCCATAACATCCATATAGCTCGGAATCACACCTTCCCGACTATTTTCAACATAAGTTCTTGACTTGTACCACACTTTGGCCTTTTTCACCATCTTTTGACTCCAAAACTTGCTCTTTTAGTCTTCATTAGCTCATGTGTACCTATAACACACTATGAACACTAATAACAGTATTTTGTCATCATAAACAATATCAAAATAACAATAAAGCGTGATTATTTAGGGCATAAATATAGTCAAATTTACCTATTATCAATACCCCACACTTAAAGCTTTGCTCGTCCTCGAGCAACCTTAATCACACTTTAGGCCAATTTTATTTATTTCTCCACCAAATTATGTCACAAAAGCTATTTTTCATGATTAACCTAAGATATGCACAATCCTTACCTAACCGTAAACTCTCATGCCAGCACATTATTGCTTACTCTAATTATTACCAAAAACTTGCAAATTTACCTTCTTCCTCTTGAGTTACACACCCTCACATAGTTTATTGAGAGAAGTTCCCACACATAAACAACTCAGAACATGGAACTTACAAATATCGGAAAAATTCATTCACTCTCAACAAAGAACATTCATATGCATACATACACACCATAGGCTTTCCCCTAGTGTAATACTCCACTAATCGAGTTATTCAATCATAGATCAAGAGGTCTTTAAGGGTTGTAATGTTGGCTACGGGACGGGTAGGATACTTTTGGTTATAGTGACTAACCTCCCTAAGCACTTTTCTTTTCCTTTTTACAACTTCCCTTTTCGTTTTCTTCCTTATGTCTTCCCTAAAAATTCCTTCACCTTTATTTACTTTGAATCCCCACTTGTCTTTGGTTGGTGTAACTGAACTTTCTAATTTTTATATATACATTGATATAGCTCTTTTTCTCGAATATCTTTTTTTTTCTCATTGCTTTGCAACACATTTACATTATTTTGGCCAGTTCACTATTTTCTACCATTCATTCTTGATTTTCCCTTTTTCAATTTCCCTTCACCCCACACTTAGACTTTTGCATATTCATTACAATACAAGTGCTTCTAGGAGGTAAAGTAGAACAATATAAGATTTTGATTTTTCATGAACATTCAAGGGCTATCAAAGAATAGGCTTTAAGCTCAAAGGGGTTAACTAGGATATTATGTACGGGTAAATTCATGTCTATTGATTTATGGGATTACACAAAGAAATGCCTCTATCCTCTCTACAACCATACAACTTCTATTTCGCTTTGCAAACACACAGTGCAAGTTCTAGGTATCATGTAAAACATATAATGTAAGTAAAATCTCACACACACATAGCATGCAACTCATTTAGAATCCGGTTTATCTACAAAGTCCTATCAATGTTCAAGCAAGTTGTATTGTGCAATTTAAGGCATATTTAGAATCTACAGTCAAGCTTAGATAGTACATTCTCAAGTTCAATTAAGCTTTGCTAATGTGCATACTTGGGGTTACATGTTACCCTTTGTCCTCTAATCCTAAGAAAAGAAAAATCTACCTAACCCAATTCAATAAAAACCCTTGGAAAAGAACCGTGGTCAAAAGAAAAACCAAGTGGGAGATGATACACCACCTAGAAAAAGAAAATAAAAGAAATAAAAATTCCTACATGGACTACTTCCCTCAAGAGTACTTGTCTTAAATAGTATGTCATAAGGAAGAGTCCTATACTCATATTTTTGTATTTTTTCAAATTTTCTAATTTTTTTGTGTTTTTATTCCGACTTAGACCCTTAAGAAATCCATCGCCAAGTGTCCATCATCGGGCCAAGCCAGCGAATATAATTTATAGCTACATCTACTATATACAATATACAATACAAGATAAGTCTCCCACCCCACACTTAAAATCATGCCATGTCCTCGTGGCATAATAATACATGTATAGCACAGAAGGGTGAGAAAACTTACCTGGGATCTACCCTGTGTCTAGCCACTTTATCACTTTCTTTTTCACCATATCCTTCATATTCGGGTTCAGCCTTCTTTTGCGTTTCATGGATGGTTTGTGCTCCTCTTCCAGGAGAATTTTATGCATGCAATATGCGGGGCTGATCCTTTTATGTCTGCCATGGTCCACCCAATGGCAGTCTTGCATTCTTTTTGTACATGTATAAGCTTTTGAGCCTGCACATCTAACAAACTAGATGAGATAATAACAGGTAAAGTGGAGTTAGGACCTAGAAATTCATACCTGAGATGAGATGGTAGTGGTTTAAGCTCAAGCTTTGGTGGCTCCTCTATGGATGGTTTTGCAGGAGGGGTCTCTCTTTTCTCTAAGTGTAGAGGCTCGAACTCAAGCTCTCTATGCCAAAATCCCTTGCCTTCCAGAGATAGCACCCATTCAGCTAAACTTTCACCATTTACCTCTTCCATGGTCATCAGGCATGCTTGAAGTGGATCTTCAATGGTCAACTCTGCATCATCTGTCTCCACTATCACATCAACCGCATCAATAAGAGAGCAATGCGAACGCACTAGGGCGCCTCATGGATTTTTGCACATTGAATATGATCTCCTCATCATTCAACCTCATCTTGAGTTCCCCAGTTTCACAATCAATTAGAGCTCTCCCGGTGGCTAGGAATGGTCTTTCTAGGATTATAGGAATTTCCTCGTCCACCTTGCAATCAAGAATAACAAAATCGGCGGGAAACACAAACTTCCCTACCTGGAAAAGCACATCATCTATAATACCAAATGGACGCTTAACTATCCTGTCAGCAAGCTGTAATAACATAAAGGTAGGCCTGGCTCTCCCAATGCCTAATCTCTTATAAATGACTAAGGGCATGAGATTAATGTTTGCCCCCAAATCACACAAAGCCTTAGTAAAGGCATAATTCCCTATAGTGCATGGGATGGTGAAGCTACCTGGATCAGATAGCTTCTCAGCAATGGGTCTGGAGACCACTGCACTACAAGTCTAGGTAAGGGTCACGGTGGCCAAGTCTTGGAAATCAAATTTCCGAGACATCAAGTCTTTCATCATCTTAGCATACCCAGGCATTTCTTTTAAAGCTTCAATTATAGGAATGTTTACATGGATTTGCTTGAGCATATCAAAGAACTTTTTGTATTTCTCCTCTTTCTGGTGTTTGGCCAACCTTTGGGGGAATGGTGGTGGAGGCCTCTTCTTCCCAGTGACTTGGGACGTTTCTTTTTCTATCACTTTCTCTTCAATCTGCTGCTCTACCTGTTCATCTACTTTCTCCGTTCCCTGTTTTGCCTCTTTATTTTCAGCAACTGGCTGGACTGCAACTTCTGTCAACCCTGTGGACTCATCCAGTTCAATGGGCAATGGAGTAGGTGTCTTAGCCTGTCTGTCGATTTTCTCACTTTTATTCTCAGCATCAAGATCTCTACTGCTTCTCAGAGTCACTGCCATCATCTGCTTTGGGACTTGTTCCTTTGGGTTTGTTTGTGTATCTGCAGGCAACGTCCCTTGAGGACGATTGTTGAGAGACATAGCAATCTGGCCCACTTGTACTTCAATATTCTTGATGGCTGCATCATGTGCATCTATCCTCTCATTTGTGTTGGCATTTGACCCAATTACCTGCTGCATCATAGCTTTCAACTCTGCGAACCCATCGTCATGTCTACCACCATGTGGTGGTGGAGGTGGATGATATCCTTGCTACTGATTGCCGAAATTCTGAGGTCTAGGATATGGAGCCATGTTGTGTGGTGGCCTCATACCTGCTGCATTAAATTGTGGCTGGGGAGGTCTATACTGCATTGGAGCCTGTTGGCCCCAGTTTTGATTACCTTGTCGCTGCCTTCCATAGTTAGCCACATAGTTCATATCCTCATGCTGATGATGATGTTCTTGGTCGGCAGCCCATGGATTACCTATAGGTTGGCTAATGCAAGATGTGCATAAACCACCATTGGTAGTATCTACAATGTGAACCTGCTGCTTAACCCCTGATTCTTCCACCTTCTTTGTTAGGATGCTCATCTGTGTCAATAAAGTTTCCATGTTCTCCTCTAGAGTGTTGGATGGATCCAGAGGTACAGAGTGTACTACTGGTGTGATAGGAGCATTCCTGGACGTCCACCCGGAATTTTGAGCCATCTTGTCTAGCAAATTTTGGCCCTCTCTCCAAGTCTTGCTCAGAAAAGCCCCACCTGCTGAAGCATCTACAATATTCTTCATACTATCTGAAAGTCCCATGTAGAACCTTTGGCCTAACATCTGCTCAGGAATCCCATGGTGAGGACACATAACAAGCATACCCTTGAATCTGCCCCAAGTTTCATGTAATGTTTCCATTGGTTTCTGCTTGAAGCTCACAATCTCATCAATTTGTTGAGTTGTCTTGTTAGGTGGATGAAACTTGTTGTGGAATTGCTTGACTAACTCATCCCAAGTTGCAATAGAGTTTATGGGGAGTGAGTTTAGCCATATCTGTGCTGCTCCTGTAACTGAGAACGGAAAGAGTAATAATCTGATGGCTTCCGGAGTTACATTCGGTTGCCTCCGTGTCTTGCATATCGAGAGAAAGTTCTTCAGGTGCTGCTGTGGATCTTCAACCTGAGACCCAGAGAATAATCCTTTGTTTTGCAACAAGTGTAGCATGTTGTTAGTGATCTGGAAAGACTCAGCTTGAATTGCTGGCACAACTATGGCAGTTGCCAAATTATCCGTTGTGGGTTGTGCCCAGTCATATAGTGCACCTTCTGGTGCCTCCTGCGCCTCTTGCATATTTAACCTTGCTTGCTGGTTTTGTTGGTTCTCGTCACCCATGTCGAAGTCTAGTTTGATTGGTTGCTGAGATTGCTGAATTTGTTTGATAGCTTTGTTACGTGCCCGAAAAGTTTGCTCGGGGTCTGAGAGTCCTTCAATTAGTTCTCCAGTCCTTGCAGATTTTCTAGGCATGCAACTGAGTACCCAAATCAACAACCGTCAAAATATTCAATGTAAAGTGTAGAAAGAATTTGACTACACAAGAATCTTGAAGTTCTGTCAATGGCAATTGATAATTCCATTAATTCCCCGGCAACGGCGCCAAAATTGATTCACGTCCAAGCAACGGTCGCAGTCAATATAACCTGGTCTAATAAGTCCAAGATCGATCCCACAGAGAATTAACCTATCAATCACAACTTTCACAACCCAAGAGTACTTCCAAATCAAGTTCCCAAAATTTAGAGTATATTTGCGTATGGATTTCAACTAACTACTTTGCAAGAATTAAGAATGCTTAAAAGAAAGAATTGAATGTTGAGTAAAAATAATATAGAGAAGGACTAAGGTATTGATTTCCCCTATTGATGGAATCCCTTATTGTTATGCTCATACAAATTGTTAATATATTCTATCAATCATGAACACTATTTGTATCGTAACCCTCTCCCGAGCAATTATAATAATTTACTAGTGCACTCTCCCGAGCTACCCTAGCTAGCTTCAATTTGAATAGTTCACTTAAGATTGCACCCAAGACTTCGTTATTCCTAACCCCGTCTTTACGCCTAAAGTTATAGATTCCTCCAATAACCTAGGTGTGGTGTTGTTCAATAATATACCTAAATATGCACTCTTTTCCAAGTTATGCACACTAAATAGGCACAGCTAATTGGGGATCCTACAAATTAACTACAACAAGAATGAAGGTGAACAAATAGAAATCTAGTTCACAATTTGTAATCACATAAACGATAAGTTCATCACCCAATAGGTTCCATCAAAACCTTAGAAAAGGATTTAGCTACTCATGCTTAAAGAAACAAGAATAATTATTGAAATCCTAAAGAAATACTT
Organism: Nicotiana noctiflora; assembly: GCA_032618575.1. Lineage (NCBI taxonomy): Eukaryota > Viridiplantae > Streptophyta > Magnoliopsida > Solanales > Solanaceae > Nicotiana > Nicotiana noctiflora. Next base: position 186,044 of record JASVEL010005958.1, on the reverse strand, counting down.
GATATAAAATAAAAAGAAGGAGTTGAGAGGATTCTCTCTTACTAAATATCTTGCAAAAGTAGTGAAATAAAGACAACATGCCTCTATTGGGCAAACTAGGAGTTTATATAGTGGTTTTAGGGCTAAAAGCTAAGTTTGAGTACAATTAGGACTACTGCTGTGGCGACTTCCGCAGTTCGTTCGCGGCCACGGACGGACCGCGAACAGTAAACTTCAGAGAGCCTGTTTTTTCGCGGTTCATTCGCGGTCGCGGAGAAACCGCGGTAGTTCACCCTGTTCCGTTGGGAATTTGGAAAAACTCAAAACATTAAAGTTGTATCGCTTTGAGTTATCTTCCAACCATATATTATGAAGCCAAAATGGAGTTCTGAGCGAAACGTTATGTCTAATTGACTAGACAGTGCACAATATGCCTCATCCATTCTTCGCTTGTACTACACTTATCAAATTTGACCCCCGAACTCGATCCCGGATTAATTCCTTGAGCTTTTACTCAGACTTCAAAGCTCCAAATTACTTAAATTCATTCCATAACATCCATATAGCTCATAATCACACCTTCCCGGCTATTTTCAACATAAGTTATTGACTTGTACCACGCTTTGGCCTTTTTCACCATCTTTTGACTCTAAAACTTGCTCTTTTAGTCTTCATTAGCTCATGTGTACCTATAACACACTAAGAACACTAATAAAAGCATTTTGTCATCATAAACAATATCAAAACAACAATAAAGCGTGATTATTTAAGGCATAAATATAGTCAAATTCCCCTATTATCAATCGCATAGAATTAAAATCCCTGGCAGAAGGGTTTTTAACAGGACATTGCGAACTTAAAGTGTATTTCCTCCATTTTTGGGTTCTTTGAGAGCTAAGTAACGGGAATAGAAGGGGATTTCATCGGAAAGACAATGGAGGTAAGTTTATGGTCTAAATACACGACTTTATCTTAGAATCTTCATTTATTTCACTGAAAATGGAAGGAGTAATGGGGGATTTTTGCTCTAAGCCTAGGTTATGGTAAATCGCCGATTTGAATGGGCAAACGGAGTCCGATTTTGATAAACTTTATATGCATGGACTCGTGTTGAGATAACGACTCCGAAAATGTAACTTTTGTAATTTTTCGAGAAGCGTACCAAAAGTCGAATTTTGACAACTTCGTGGGTTTTGGTGTAAATCGAGTTATTCCGATTAGGTTATATCTATTTAGCCTATTTTGATGTATTCTTATTGATTTTAATCAGATTTGGCATCCGAGGAGGTTGATTTGTGAGGAAAGCAGAAGGCGAGCTAGGACCTCTACCGATTCGAGGTGAGTGGTGGTAGTAAATGATGTACTGAGGGTTTGAAACCCCGTACTTGCACTATACAGTGCTATGCTGAGATGAAATACGCGTCGTGTGACGCGCGTGGTGGTATTGTGACTAGGGATTTGGACTTGGTCCTTCCCAATTGATAGTTTATTATGTATCATGACTGAGATTGAGCTTATAACTGTGTAATTGGTCTAGTAGCCATGTTTGGGGCCTTGTGCCGATCTGTAGTGTATTAGGGAAGCATGTAGAGCTAAGTGACCCTTATATCATGATGGACACATACACTCAGCCGTAATCATACCTGTATAGCATAGCATGAGCTAGTACTAGATGTGTACTTTGAGAGACACTACCTGTGGCGGGATTCCCTGTTCTAGTTGAGTGGGACTGAGAGGCCAAGTCTATATTGACTGAGATGGGGTCGAGGACCCGCTGTGAGGTATTGATATACATACCGGATCAGCTACACGCCGCAGCATTTTACATATATATTGGATCGGGTTGCACGCCAAAACATTATATATATATATATATATATATATATATATATATATATATATATATATATCCCACATTCCATGTGAGTTATTTGAGGCCTTATGTGGAAGATCCTGAAGATCCGGACAGGCATAAAATCAAGAAAGCTCCTCTTGAAGTTCGCAATCAGATTGAGGACGAAATTGAGAAAATTCTTGACCACCGGGTACTCGGGATACACAAGAAGAACATGCGGACAGAATTTTTGATTCAATGGAAATATGGGATGTATTTTCATTCCGTCCGGACATGGAATGTGGAATGTATTTTCATTCTGTCCAGACATTGGAACGTCATAATCCATACCAACAACAGGTATCAGAGCTTTGTTCGTGTTAAGTGACTATGGCTGGTGGAACTTCAGAGTTGCGTGAGCATGTGCTGCGATTGGAAGGGCTGATCGGCGTGACTGATGATCCTTTAGACTTGGCAGATCTAATTACTGAGATTTACCGTCTAAAGGATGGAATGGCTGAGTTATGTGGTGAGATCCAACAAACTTGTGAGGCTACGAAAGGCAAAGTTTGAATTCTAAAGAAAGAGATCGAAACTTTGAATGCCAAAATTACTGTTCTTCGACGGGCACTGGCCGCTCCAGGCCAAGTGAGTGAAGAACGTTCAAAAGTGAAGATCCCTGATCCTAAGGCGTTTGGTGGAGCACGTAGTGCAAAAGAATTGGAGAACTTTTTGTGGGATATGGAGCAGTACTTTGCTGCTGCCAAAGTTCCGGACGGAGAGAAGGTCACAATTACAAGCATGTACCTCACGGGAGATGCTAAATTGTGGTGGAGAACTCGCATGGCGGATGATGAAAGTGCGGGCAGACCCAAGATTGATACGTGGGCTAAACTCCGAGAGGGAATGAAGGAACAATTCTTGCCTAGTAATGCATCTTGGCTTGCTAGGGATAGCTCGAAATGTCTAAGGTAGGCCGGATCTATTCGTGATTATATTAAGGAATTCACTTCCTTAATGCTGGATATTCAAAACATGTCGGAGGATGATAAATTGCATAACATTATTTGTCGAATGCAAGCATGGGCACAAAACGAACTTAGGAGACAGAACGTGAAAGATCTCCCAAGTGCGATTGCTGCAGCGGATTCCTTGGTGGATTATTACAGTACCCGTAGTCTTTCTGATATTCCTTCTACTTCATAACCTAAGAAAAGGGTAGAGAAGAAAAGGGAATGGAGGAAAAAAGTCCGACAAGAAGTTGTGGAAAAGGGCAAGAATGTGGCTGATGGAAATGCTAGAAATAGAGGCGTTGCGAACAAAAAGAGAAATGGTTGCTGGACGTGCGGCGGATCCCATCTTGCCAAACATTGTCCAAATCGGGAGCGGGTTATTGCTTTTCTTGCTATAGAAAAGAGAGGGGATGAAGAAGGCCAGGAAATTGCTGCTGCCTTGGTGAATCCTTTGCAATTGTTGAATGTTGTCTCGTTGGTTAATGCCATAAGTAGCGAGAGTAACCCTCATTCATTGCTGATGCACATCGAAATGAAAATTGGGGACAAGGGTGTGATAGCTATGGTGGATACTGGCACTACGCACACATTTGTTTCAGCCAGTTTGGTGCATAAGTATGGTTTGAGTGTATCGAAGAGTTCCTCTTACATGAAGACAGTGAATACCAAAGCGCAAGCCATTGTGGGTATGGCTTACGACGTTCCAATGTCTTATGGGAATTGGAAAGGGAAGGTAAATCTGATGGTAATCCCATTAGAGAAGTTTGAGATCATCCTCGGAATTGACTTTCTGCGGAAGCATCATTTCGTCCCAATGCCTCACTTGGACGTAGTGATGATCATGAATGAAATTGCTCCTGGTTTTATTAAAGTTGTTCATCCATACGGGAAGGAAGAAACTCAAAGGAAGGCTTTATTACTCTCTGCCATTATGGTAGAAAAAGGGTTGAAAAGGGGAGAAGATACTTTCCTTACTGCGATTGTCGAGGTGAAACCTGATGTCAAAGTGGAAGTGCCGGACTGTGTCGCTAAAATTTTGAGCGACTTTGCTGACGTGATGCCTCCAGAATTTCCGAAAAATCTACCACCGTGGAGGGCGATTGATCATAGAATTGAGTTGATGCCTGGTGTGGTGTCCCCTGCTCAACCACCTTATCGGATGGCGCCAAAGGAATTAGCTGAGTTACGGAAAAATTAAACGAGATGCTTGATGCGGGTTCGATTCAGCCATCTAAAGCTCCATTTGATGCACATGTTCTCTTTCAAAAGAAGTAGGATGAAACGCTGCAGATGTGAGTTGACTATCGGGCATTAAATAAGGTGACCGTGAAGAATAAATATCCGGTTCTGTTGGTGCAGGACTTGATGGACAGATTGAGTAAAGCATGCTGGTTCACAAAGCTTGATTTAAGGTCGAGTTATTGGTAGGTTCGTATCGTAAAAGGTGATGAGTCCAAAACCACGTGTGTTACGAGGTATGGCTCATACGAGTTCCTTGTTATGCCATTTGGGCTAACAAATGCGCATGCTACCTTTTGTAATTTGATGAATGATTTGATGTACGAGTTTCTGTATGACTTTGTCGTTGTCTACTTAGACGACATAGTCATTTATAGTAGGACCCTTGATGAACATCTCTCACATTTCATCACTGTGCTGTCTCATTTGAGGGAGTACAAATTATATGTGAAGATGGAGAAATGTGAGTTTGCGAGATAGGAGATTAAATTTCTGTGTCACTTGGTGAGCCAAAACCAAGTGCGGATGGACCCGAGTAAGGTACAGGTCATAGTGGAGTGGCAGGTGCCTAAGGCGGTAAAAGAGTTGAGGTCTTTCCTCAGGTTAGAAAATTACTACAGGAAGTTCATTGCTGGCTACTCAAAGAAAGCTGCTTCTTTGACAGATTTGCTGAAAAAGAATGTTAGATGGGAGTGGACAGAAAAATGCAATGCTATATTTGAGTTGCTGAAAGAAGCCATTGCATCGGTACCTATCTTGCGGCTTCCAGATTTTGAGTTGCCCTTTGAAGTACATACCGACGCATCAGACAAAGCTGTGGGAGGTGTGTTGGTTCAGGAAGGTCATTCTGTGGCCTTTGAAATTAGGAAACTGAATGAAGCAGAGCAACGGTATTCGGCTCACTAGAAGGAGATGGTTGCTGTTGTGCATTGTCTGCAGATTTGGCGGGTTTATTTGCTCGGAACAAAGTTCATTGTAAGAACGGACAATGTGGCTAATACTTTCTTCAAAACGTAGAAGAAATTGAGTCCAAAGCAGGCACGTTGGCAGGAATTCTTGGCGGAGTATGACTTTGTGTGGGAGTATAAGCCGGGAAAGCATAACCAAGTTGCGGATGCCTTGAGTCGGAAAGAGATCTTTGCTGCTGTTTATTCAATTACATGACTTGAATCTGATTTTATTGATAAGATCAAGTCAGTTGCTGTAAATGATCCATTGTACATCAAAATAATGAATCTCGTGAAGGAAGGTATTGTGCGACGGTACTGGATCGAGGACGATCTTCTCCATTTCATAGGGGGGAGAATCGTTATTCCGCATGGTGACGGACTGCGTCGGGAGTTGCTTAAAGAGACGTATGATACACTTTGGGCTGGTCATCCGGGCATTGAGAGGATGCTGGCGTTATTGTCACGCTATTATTTCTGGCCAAAGATCGAACAAGACGTGGAAGCTTATGTGAAAAGTTGTCTTGTTTGTCAGCTCGATAAAACCGAACGGAAGAAGGAAGCAGGGCTGCTACAACCTTTGCCAATTCCTCAAAAAACATGGCAATCCATTTCAATGGATTTTATCAGCGGGTTTTCGAAAGTCAATGGGCTATCTTCGGTGAAGGTGGTAGTCGACAGATTTTCTAAGTATGTTGTTTTCATTGCTGCACCAACAGAATGTCCATCTCAAGTTGTGGCAGAATTATTTTTCAAAAATGTTGTGAAACACTTCGGTATGCCAGAAGATGTGATTAGTGACCGGGATGCAAGGTTTACATGCAGGTTTTGGACTCACTTGTTCAACTTGCTGGGAACAAATTTGAAGTTCTCAACGGTGAACCATCCCCAGACTGATGGCCACACCGAAAGAATCAATCATCTGCCCGAAGAGTACTTGAGACATTTTGTGACGGCAAGTCAACGAAATTGGGTGGATTTGTTAGATTGTGCACAGATGTCTTACAACCTGCACAAGTCTTCTTCTACGGAGAAGAGTCCATTCGAGATCGTGTTGGGAAAGCAGCTAAGGCTACCAACGAAGATGGTGAAGCAAAAGACTGGTGGAAAATGTCCTGTAGCATATCGTTATAGCTTTGACAGGCAAGCGATGATGGATGAAGTTGCGGATAGTTTGAAGGTGGTACAGAAACGCATGAAGAAGTATGTGGATCAGAATAGGTGACCATTAGAGTTCAAAGTGGGCGACAAAGTGTTGTTGAAACTTATGCCTCAAATCTAGAAGAAGATAGATACAAGGGTAAGACATAGGGCATTGGTTTCAAGATATGATGGTCCATTTGAAGTGATCGAGAATGTAGGCGAAGTTGCTTATCAGTTGAAGTTGCCGATAAGCAACACTATATATATTGGATCGGACTGCACACACAGTGATATATATGTGGATCGGACTGCAGGCTGCAATATTATTTCGCTTGGGCTGTAAGAGCCCCTCCGGAGTCTGTACACACCCCAAGTGAGCGCCGTCGACGTAAAATGGATCGGGATGCACGCCGCATCGCTATATTTATTAGATCGGGCTGCACACCGCAGCATTATATATATATATATATATTGGATCGGGCTGCACGCCGCAGCAGTATGAGTGAGGACTAGGTCAATGTGGGATCATTGTGAGATAGTTGTGGACTCGAATTGGACTTATCACTGTAGAGATGACTTACCTATGAGGTTACCCTTAGAACTGTTTAGTGATAGTATAGGTGTTCTTATTTCCAGTTGTTATTTATTATTATTACTCACTGAGTTGAAATATACTCACCCTACTCCCCCTGCACTTTCTGTGCAGATCCTGGTGTTCAGGAGGGCAGCTGAGCTATCGCAACTACTTCATTACCGTTATTTCGAGGAGACTTCGAGGTAGCTGCCGGCGTTCGCAGTACCTGATCTCTTCCTCTCTATCATTTTGTTATTTGCTATTCTGCTTAGACTTCATTTTGTAGGATATTTCCATCTGTAGAGGCTCAGAATTGTAACACCACGATTGTTGGGCTGTATTTTGTATGATTCTGTTTCCACACTTATTGTTTTGATATGAAAACAAGTTGTTAATGTTAATTGATCAGTATTAATTAATAAATGGGTTGGTTATTTGGAAATTATGGTCGGGCTTGCCTAGCAATGTGTTGGGCGCCATCACGACCGGGGTTTAGGTCGTGACAATAAAAAGGGCCAAGTTGCTGGAGGGGTCTAAAGGTTGGACCACATACTTCCGATCACTTACTGCTAGTCAGATAGAGTGGCCATTCGGGTGGCTACCCATCAATGAAGGCATATACATGCCAGCAGAAGGATCGCACTTTCTTTTAATGGGACTCAAAATTTACCAAGCTTATGCGCCATATCGAGTATTATGGCAACTCGGAAGATATAAAATAGTGCCAAAAGATGGGGACCTCAGCATTCAAACAACAACAACAACAACCCAGTATAATCCCACTTAGTGGGGTCTGGGGAGGGTAGTGTGTACGCAGACCTTACCCCTACCCTGGGGTAGAGAGGTTGTTTCCAAATAGACCCCGGCATCCTTCCCTCCAAGAACTTCCCACCTTGCTCTTGGGGAGACTCGAACTCACAAACTCTCGGTTGGAAGTGGGGGTTGCTTACCATCAGAGCAACCCCTCTTGTCAAGTGATAGATATTCCTAAAATGAAATCAAAGTTATCATGACTAGCGATGAAGCAATACAGACTTCAAGGGTAAGGCCGGTGGTTAAATCAAAAGAGCAACCAATAAAAAATACTTCGGGATCTATATGAAACACAAAGACTGATAAGTGTCAGTTCAAAAACAATATAACAGATGGAAGTATGGGGGTTCGAACGGAGAAGAGGTATATCTTCTGACAAAGGAAGGAGTCAGTCAAGAAACATTCAAGGTCTTCAAATAGACTTTAAGATCGGAGTTTGTGGGATCCGAGGAATTCATAAATGATGGGCCGTAAAGGTTGTGGGTTTGAACAAACAAGAAGTGTTACCAGGGGAAGTGAAAGAACAATTGTTATCAAAATTCAAGGCCACAAACCAACCACCTCATCTTAAACTGACAGATTTTTCTTTGATTTGAAACAGGGGCAGAAATTTTTTTGTCATCTTCTTGAAGTCGGCTATTCATCTGAAGAACATGAAAATCAATACAAAAAGAGAGGAAAATTGTTCTGAAGGCGAACAATTCAAGTTGGAAGGTAGATAAAACAAGTTTCGGAGAATGATAAGATAAAAGGAAAGAATCTTAGTCTGTTGAATCTTTCACCTAAGATGAAAATCTGAGTCCGATGAATTTTTCACCTAAGATAAAAGGAAAGTATCTTAGTCTGTTGAATCTTTCACCTAAGATGAAAATCTTAGTCCGATAAATTTTTCACCTAAGATAAAAGGAAAGAATCTTAGTCTGTTGAAATTTTCACCTAAGATGAAATCTTAGTCTGATGAATTTTTCACCTAAGATAAAGACATAATGTGGAAAAAGAGAAGGCATAATTTGAAAACAAAAAAAAAGTCAGAAAAAAGGAAGCATAATGAGAAAATGAAGGCAGAAGTTGGAAAAGGAAATGAAGGCGTAATTTGAAAAGAAAAGGAAAGCAACAAAAAGGGAAAGGCAAAAGTTGGAAAAAGAAAGGAAGACAGAAGTCGAAAAACAAAAAAAAGATTGTTGAATTTGAAAAATTAAGAAAACCACACAGAAAATGGACCCAGTCTGATGAATTATCTCCTGGAGTCAAAATCTCATTCCGATAGATCTTCCTCCTGAGACTACACAGAATTGGACATAGTCCAATGAGAGTCAAAATCTTAGCCTGTTGAAATTTTCTCCTAAGATAAAAGTCTTAGTCTGATGAATTTTTCACCTAAGATAAAGGTAAAATCTTAGTCTGTTGAATCTTTCACCTAAGATGAAAATCTTAGTCCGATGAAATTTTCACCTAAGATAAATTTAGTCACAAGGGAGATATTACCTTTTGTTACACCCAGTTATCAAACTGGGGAAGAAATTTTTCCTTCGTTTTAGTTTTTTGTAATCAGGCCCCCACCTGGATAACAAGGGTATATTTTTCAAGTTTTTTGTAATCAGGCGGCCACCTGTATAACAAGGAAATATTTTTTTTTTCAAGTTTTTTTGCAATCAGGTGCCCACTTGAATAACAAGGGAATATTTTCTTTCTTTTTTAGTTTTTTGAAATCAGACGCCCACCTGGATAACAGGGGAATATTTTCTTTTTCAAGTTTTTTTTTTTTTTTGCAATCAGGCGCCCACCTGTATAATAAGGGAATAATTTCTTTTTCAAGTTTTTTTTTTGCAGTCAGGCGCCCACCTGGATAACAAGGGAATATTTCCACCTGGAAAATGGACACATATTTCAAATTGAAGTGGTAGAACATCATCAAGGCAACAACAAGAATGCCATTAGAAGAATACAAGATGAAAGATCAAGGCAATACAAGAACACAAGACATAGATAGGATTTTTTGTAATTCATAAACCACAGCTTATGCTAGTTTCTTTTATTTTTTATCATGGTGTAATAAGGGATCAGTCAGTAGTAACAGCAGTAACAACAACAACAGCAGTGAGATTACAGTCCCTGGTAGTCTCACCTACCAGACATTCCTGAACTACACTGACCTGATTCCTGTTTAGTCCAGGATATGTAGGAAACCTCTGAAGCAGGGTGCGGTCAAAACTTTTCAAAATACTTCACACTGGAATACTCGAACGGGTAAAAATCCCTCATTACTGCTCACTTATCTTTGCACTGATACTCTTCGTGTTCCCGATCAAAGAGGAGCAGCTATGAGCACGTTAATTTTACCCTACATATGAGTTATTCCCAAAAAATTCAAAATAAACAAATTTTTCTTTAAGTTTACAATTTGTGTGAATTTTGGTATGCTATTTGCGCATGATAAATAAAAAATAATACAAAATTTGCGTTTAGGAAATTAATTTTACCTTAGTAGGTGTTAATGCAATTTAGAACAATTTTAAAGAAACCAAAATATAGCATTTTGTGATTTTTAATTGATATCATCATAAAATAGAAGTTAATTAATAAAATCAAAATAGATACAAAATATAAAAAGATACAGAAAATGCAAAAGAAAATTAAAATACAACAAAATACAAAATACAAAGAAAAAAATACAAAATACATCGCAAAATAGGGCTGGATTTTAGAATCGGCCAACCAGTGGCCCAAACACCCCGAGTAACCCAAGCCCAGTGATACCCAAACCCGGTCCAGCTTCAAGAACGTCAAAACGACGTCGTCTGGGAGGCCATTTAATTCTGGCCTTTCATTTTTTATGATCCAACGGTGAATAATAAGGGATATACTTAAATGTATAATAATTACACCTAAAACCCTAAAGGCGTATACTCCTCTTATACCTTCGTCTCTCTTGTAACACCGTAAATTGTCACCGCCATAGAACACCTCGTCACCACTGGCGGTGTAACCCCAATCCCCACCAAACTCATGCCACTTCTTCTCCATCATCCCCTCATCACATTTTCGTTACTAGTTTGCTTCAAAGACGGACCAAATGTTCCCAATCCTGAAAACCCTAGCACCGTCACCACCACCCACGGCGGCGCCGCCACTCCAAAACGCCCAAAACTCACACCCTCTAACCTTACCAACATCCTCAACACTGTGTTGAAGGTTTCAAGTCTTAAAAGCCACCGAAAAATCGTCAAAGGTTCAAGAATGTTCGCCAGTGATCAAATTTTCAATAAAAGGCTGAAAAAGAAGAAAAGATAACAAAAAATACCTAAGTTCCTCCTTCTTTGGATTTTATTTCAATTATTTTTCTTTTTATCTGCATATTTCCGTCTTTTCTGATTTCTTTTCTGTCACGGCCCTAGTTCACCAATCGTGAACATGTCATGACGGCACCCAGTCTTCGCGACTAGGTAAGCCTAACACAATGCGGAATGTACAACTCTTATGAACAAAAGTTAAGATAATAGCGGAATAATATAAAGAAATATAATAAGTGTCGCTCGGCACATACACTTCGCCAAATACCAGAAGAAATACAACCATCAAGACCCGGAAACTCACAGGCAACACAGACTAAGAGAGTATAACTGTGGCTTTATACATCAAGAGTGTCTACACAACGAAAATAAGGGAATAGCTGACATCACTAAGAAGAATAGAAGAAGATCCTCCAGATTTGCGGACGCAGCAGATTCATAACTCGAGTCTCCTAAAAATGCTCCTAAGTCACCTGTAGTGCGTCTGATCAGATGTACCTGGATCTGCACAACAAAAATGTGCAGAAGAGTAGCATGAGTACACCACGGCAGTACTTAGTAAGTGTCAAGCCTAACCTCAATGGAGTAGTGACGAGGAAGGTCAAGGCCCTACCGAGAAATAAAGAAGATAATGATAATAATAATAATAATACCGAATGGCTCAAAATAAGAACAAGTCTGAAAGAACAGCAAATGAGATAAATACTACAACACGTCTACAGTTAAGCTAACAAAGAGAAATCAACCCAACAAGTACAATCAACAATCTAGGATCTCCGGGAATTGAACCCGCAATCCCTTTATACTCAGCAACTCAGGATCTCCGGGAATCGAACCCGCAGTCTATATATCAGTATCACAAGATATCCGGGAATTGAACCCGTAGTCTGTATATCAGTATCTCAGGATATTCGAGAATTAAACTCGTAATCCATATATCAGTATCTTGGGATCTCCGGGAATTGAACCCGCAATCCGTATATCAATATCTCAGGACTCCAGGAATTGAACCCGCAGTCCGTATATCAGTATCTCAGGATCTCTGGGAATTGAACTCGCAATCCACAGAACACAAACACAATCAATAAGAGGAAACGCAACGAAATATGAAGTACACAGCTACAATTAACACTAAATCAAGTCTCACCAAGTTCTAGGGAGTTCAATTAAGACAAGTAGGCATATAGACAGATAATCCTATCTAATCATGATTCCCTTACTAACACCCGATAAATCTTACAATTTACACCAATTAAATAACAAAGATAACACAGATTGAGCAGTTCAAGTAAGGTAGTTTTCAACAATCTGTGAAAGTACATGCCCATCACCTCACGTACAAGGCATTTAAATCAACACATATATATCCTAGGGGAGAAAATCCCCAACGCAAGGTTAGACAAGTCACTTACCTCAATCCCGGTATAAAACCGCTAAGAAATGACTCCCTTGACACGAGTATCTGACTCTGAGTGGCCCAAATCTAGTCAAACCAATTACACAGTGTAAATAACATCGCAAGCAACTTATTACAGTGATAAAATTAAAGCTACAGCGTGAAAATGGGTAAAATGACCAAAATACCCCTACATCCCTAGGCTCGGAATCAAAATATTTTTATGTTTTCAGAACCCACGTACTCTCACGAGTCTACAAATATAAAATATATCAAAATCAGACTCCGTTTGCCTATTCAAATCAATAATTTTCAATAGCCTAGGCTTGGAGCAAAAATCCTCCATTAACACACCTCCAATCCTCTATTTTCAGAGGTTTAATCCGTAGTTTAACATTATATTAACGTAAATTGAGTCCATGAGTGATTACCTGATGATTTTCCTTAATTTCCTCCACAAAATCGCTAAAAGTCGAAGCCTCCAATGTTTTTAGTGTACTGAAATTCGAACCCTTACTGCCCATTAATCACAGGTCAATTTTCGCTTCTGCGATCCCAGGGCCGCTTTTGCAATTCCACTTCTGCGGAAAACTGGTCGCTTCCATGACCCCGGCCAAAAACTAGTATTCTGCTTCTGCGGTCTCTAGGTCGCTCCTGCGACTTCACTTATGCGGACAAATTTCCGCTTCTGCGGAAGACCCCAAACGGCCAACTCTCGCTCCTGCGGAAGACTATCCGCTTCTGCGGGATCGCTTCAGCGATCAATGGTCCACTTCTGCGGACCCAGCTGGCTTCCCAAAATCTCGCACCTGCGCACCTCCCTCCGCTTCTGCGGACTCGCTTCTATGGTCCAAGCTCCGCATAAGAGGAAACAACATAAGATACAAGAAACTCTGCTGCAACTTAAAAATTTTCTTCGTTTCGCCTTCCGAAAACATCCCGAGGCCCCCGGGACCTCAACCAAAAATACACATCCACTCTAAATCACGATACGAACTTGTTCCAATCATCAAAACATATCGTTACACAAAAATCATCCAAATATGGCGGATTCAAGCCTAAGTTTCAACCAAAACTTCCGAAACCTACATGTTATCAAAAACCCGACCAAACTATGTTCGAATGACCTAAAAATTTGCAGACATATCCAAAATCACCTAACGAAGCTACTGCAACTATCAGAATTCCATTCCAACTCCCGAATCAAAATCTCACCTATCGATCGGATTTCCAAAAATTATAAACTTCGGCATTTCAAGCCTAATTGAGGTACATACCTCCAAAATACATTTCGAGCGCTCTCCCAACCCCGAAATCACAAACGGAGCTAACGGAACCATCGGATTTCCGTTCCGAGGTCGTCTTAACACTATTCTGAATACGGGCCATTTTTCAACTATCAGGCTCTCATTTAGGGACTAAGTGTCCCGAAACACTTCAAATTCTAAAACCGAACATCCCGGCAAACCACAATAGCAGAAATGAACTTAAGGGGAACAGTTAATTGGGGATCGGGGCATCAATTTCAAAAATGACCGGCCGGGTCGTTACATCTTCCCACACTTAAACATTCGTTCATCCTCGAATGAGCATAGAAAACATACCTGGAGTGGTGAAGAGATGAGGGTACTGGCTGCGCATATCCTGCTCGGTCTCCCAAGTCGCCTCCTCGGCCGGCTAACCCCGCCATTGGACCTTCACTGAAGCGATGTTCTTTGACCTTAGCTTCCTGATTTGCCTGTCCATAATGGCCACTGGCTCCTCCATATAAGACAGATCCTCGTCCAGCTGAACAGAAGTGAAATCCAACACGTACGACGGGTCACTATGGTATCTCCGGAGCATAGAGACATGAAATACAGGATGGACTCCGGCTAGGCTGGGAGGTAACGCCACCTCATAAGCAACCTCACCAACACACCTCAAAATCTCAAAAGGGCTAATGAATCTTGGACTCAGCTTCCCTTTCTTCCCAAATCTCATGATGCCCTTCATGGCCGAGACCTGAAGTAGAACCCATTCGCTAACAATAAATGCCACATCGCGAGCCTTCTTGGCCGTATAACTCTTATGTCTAGACTGGGCTGTACTGAGTCTATCCCGAATCACCTTGACCTTGTCCATTGCATCTTGAACCATCTCAGTACCTAGCAGCCTGGCCTCCCCCGGCTCGAACCAACCCATGGGGGACCTGTACCTCCTACCATATAGGACCTCATATGGCACCATCTGAATGATGGACGGATAGCTGTTGTTATAAGCAAACTCCGCCAGTAGCAAGAAGTGATCCCATGAACCTCCAAACTCGATCACGCACGCACGGAGCATATCCTCCAAAATTTGAATAGTGCGGTCAGACTGTCCATCCGTTTGGGGGTGAAATGCTATGCTAAGCTCCACCTAAGTACCTAAATCCTGTTGCACGGCTCTCCAGAACCGTGAAGTAAACTAAGTGCCTCTGTCCGAAATGATGGAAACTGGAATACCATGCAACCACACTATCTCCTTGATATAGATCTCCGCCAACCACTCCGATGAGTAAGTAGTGCACACAGGTATGAAATGGGCGGACTTGGTTAGCCGATCCACAATGACCCAAATAGAATCAAACTTCCTCACAGTCCGTGGAAGTCCAAATACGAAATCCATGGTGATATGCTCCCCCTTCCACTCTGGGATCTCAATCTGCTGCAATAACCCACCCGGACGCTGATGCTCATACTTCACCTGCTGGCAGTTGAAGCACCTAGAAACATAGTCAACTATATACTTCTTTATCCGCCTCCACTAATAGTGTTGCCTCAAGTCCTGATACATCTTCGTGGCACCCGGATGGATGGAATACCGCGAGCTATGGGCCTCGGCTAGAATCAATTCTCGAAGATCATCTACATTGGGCACACAAATACGCCCATGCATCCTCATCACTCCATCATCCCTGATGGTAACATCTCGAGCATCGCCATGCCGAACTCTATCCTAAAGAACAAGCAAAAGAGGGTCGTCAAACTGTCGCTCTCTGATGTGATCTAATAGAGAAGGCCGAGAAACCACACAGGCTAGAACCCGGCTAGGCTCCGAAAGATCCAATCTAACAAACTGCCTGGCCAAAGCTTGAACATCCATCGCCATAGGTCTCTCCGAAGCTGGTAGATGTGTCAAACTCCCCAAACTCTTTGCCCAGTGACTCAAGGCATTGGCAACCACATTGGCCTTGCCCGGATGATAAAGAATAGTAATATCATTGTCTTTCGATAGCTTCAACCACCTCCTCTGACGCATGTTCAGATCCTTCTGCTTAAGTAAGTGCTGCAAGCTCCGATGATCAGTGTAAATCTCATAAGGAACCACACACAAATAATGACGCCAAATCTTCAATGCGTGAATAATGGCAGCTAGCTCCAGGTCATGGATAAGGTAGTTCTTTTCATGCACCTTCAGCTGTCGGGACGCATAGGCAATCACTCTACCGTCCTGCATCAACACTGCTCCGAGTCCAACCCGTGAGGCATTAGAATACACCATACAGGATGCCGAACCGGTAGGCAACATCAATATAGGGGCCGAAGTCAAAGCTGTCTTGAGCTTTTGAAAGCTCGCCTCACACTTCTCTATCCACTGAAAAGGGGCACCTGATTCACGTCCAAACAACGGTTGTAGTCAATATAATCCGGTCAATTAAGTCCGAAGTCGATCCTACAGGGAATTAACCTATCAACTGCAACTTCCAAAACCCAATAACACTTCTGAAGCAGCTTCCCAAACATTTTAATATATTTTTGTGGAATGTTTTCTACTAACTAACTTTTGCAAGAATTTAAAGACTTGAAATAAAGAATTGAATGTTGTATAGAATGAAGAGAAAGACTAAGGTATTGATTTCCCCTAATGATGGAATCCCTTCTGTTTATGCTCATACAAATTGTAAATATTATTCTATCAATCATGAACACTATTTTTACCGTAATTCTCTCCCGAGCAACTACATTAATTTACTAGTGTACTCTCCTGAGATACCCTAGCTAGCTTTAATTTTAACGGTTCTTTTTAGATTACACCCAAGGTTTCGTTATTCCTAACCCCGCCATGCCTACAATTATAGATTCATCCAATAATCTATATGCGGTGTTGTTCAACAATTACCTAAATATGCACTCTTTTCCAAGTTATGCACACTAAATAGTCATAGCTAATTGGGTATCCTACCAATTAACTACAACAAGAACGAAGTTGAACAAATAGAAATCTGGCTAACAATTTGTAATCACATAACCTAGAAGTTCATCCCTCAATAGGTTCCATCAAAATCTTAGATAAAGAATTAGCTACTCATAATCAAAGGAACAAGATAGATAATTGAATTCATAATCAAATATTCAATGTAAAAGAAAGAAAAATGTTGAGAGAGTTCTCTCTTACTAGTTTTCTTGCAAAAGTAATGAATAATACAATAATTGCCTCTCTTGGGCGAATCCTATCATTATATATAGGGTTT
The DNA here is from genome assembly GCA_032618575.1 of Nicotiana noctiflora. NCBI lineage: Eukaryota > Viridiplantae > Streptophyta > Magnoliopsida > Solanales > Solanaceae > Nicotiana > Nicotiana noctiflora. The sequence continues at coordinate 169,321 of JASVEL010005958.1, read as the reverse complement.
AGGTTACATAATTTGCGTCTTGACAAGTTTGTCCCTCAAATTTCTGGCTTCATCTGCGGTCTATCCACGTTCGCGGTTGGATCGCGAAAAAAACACCTCTCCGAATCTTCAGAGATTCCGCGAGCCCTTTCTACCGCGGTCCGTCCTCGTTCCGTCTGTGTTCGCGGTATTTCACCTTGTTCCCTTTGGAATTTGGAAAACTCACAATAGGAAATTTGTATCCCTTTGAGTTAGCTTTCCAACCATATATTATGGAGCCAAAATGGAGTTCTGAGCAAAAATTTATGTCCAATTTACTAGACAGTGTGCAATATGCCTCATCGAGTCTTCGTTTGTACTAAACTATCAAATTTGACCCCCGAACACGATCCCAGCTTAATTCCTTGAGCTTTTACACAGACTTCAAAGTTCCAAATCACTTAAATTCATTCCATAACATCTAAATAGCTCAGGAATCACACCTTCCCGGCTATTTTCAGCATAATTTCTTGACTTGTACCACACTTTGGCCTTTTTCACCATCTTTTGACTCCAAAACTTGCTCTTTTAGTCTTCATTAGCTCATGTGTACCTATAACACACTAAAAACACTAATAAAAGATTTTTTCATCATAAACAATATCAAAGCGTGATCATTTAGGGCATAAATATGGTCAAATTCACCTATTATCAATACCCCACACTTAAACCTTTGCTCGTCCTCGAGCAATTTTAATCACACTTTAGGCTAATTTTATTAATGCCTCCCCCAAAATATGTCACAAAAGCTATCTTTCATGATTAATCTAAGACATGCACAATCCTTACCTAACTGTAAACTCAAATGCCAGCACATTATTGCCTACTCTAGTTATTATCACAGACTTGCAAATTTACCTTTTTCTTCCTGAGTTACATGCCCTCACACAATTTATTGAGAGAAGTTCCCACACATAAACAATTTAGAACATGGAACTTATAGATATAGTAAAAATTTCACTCACTCTCAACAAAGAACATTCATATGCATACAGATACACCATAGGCTTGCCCCGAGTGTAATACTCCACTGATCGAGTTATTCAATCACATATCAAGAGGTCTTTAAGGGTTGTAATGTTGGTTAAAGGACGGGTAGGATACTTTTGGTTATAGTGTCTAACCTCCCTAAGAACTTTCTTTTTCACAATTTCCCTTCAAACTTTTTCATTATGCTTCCCCTAAACATTTATTCACCGTTTATTCACTTTTAATCCCCAATTTCCTATTGGTGTAACTGGCCTTTCTATTTTACATATATACATTTATATTTTGTTTTTCATATTGCTTTGTAACGCATTTACATTATTTTGCCAGTTCACCATTTTCTACTATTCATTCTTGATTTTCCCTTTTTCAACTTCCATTCACCCCACACTTAGACTTTTGCATATTCATTACAATACAAGTGCTTCTAGGAGGTAAAGTAGAACAATATACGATATTGATTTTTATAAACATTCAGGGGTTATCAAAGAATAGGCTTTAGGCTCAAAGGGGTTAACTAGGATACTATGTACAGGTGAATTCACAGTTTATTGATTTATGGGGTTACACAAAGAAATGCCTCTATCATCTATATAACCAAACAACTTTTATTTCGCTTTGCAAACACACAGGGCAAGTTCTAGGTATCATGTAAAGCATATAATATAGGTAAAAGCTCACACACACTTAGCATGGAACTCATTTAGAATCAGGTTCATCTACAAAGTCCTATCAATGTTCAAGCAAGTTGTATTGTGCAATTTAAGGCATATCCTAGAATCTACAGTTAAGCTTAGATCAAACATTCTCAAGTTCATTTTAGTTTTGCTCATGTGCATACTTGGGGTTACATGTTAACCTTTTCTCTCTAATCCTAAAAAAGAAAAATCTACCTAACCCGGTTCAATAAAAACCCTTGAAAAAGAACCGTGGTCAAAAGAAAAACCAAGTGGGAGGTGATACACTACCTAGAAAAAGAAAATAAAAGAAAGAAAGAAAAATTCCTACATGGACTACTTCCCTCAAGAGTACTTGTCCAAATAGTCCGTCATCAGGAAGAGCCCTCTACTCATATTTTTGGATTTTTCAAATTTTTGATTTTTTTTGTGTTTTTATTCCGACTTAGACCCTTAAGAAACCCGTCGCCAAGTGTCGATCATCGGGCCAAGCCAGCTAATATAATTTACAACTACAACTACTATGTACAACATACAATACAAGATAAGTCTCCTACCCCACACTTAATATCATGACATGTCCTCATGGCATAATAATCAATGTACAGCACAGAAGGGTGAGAAAACTTACCTGGGACCTACCCCGTGTCTAGCAACTTTATCACTTTCTTTTTCACCATATCCTTCATATTCGAGTTCAGCCTTCTTTTGCATTTCCTGGAGGGTTTGTGTCCCTCTTCCAGGAGAATCTTGTGCATGCAGTATGCGGGGCTGATCCCCTTTACGTCTGCCATGGTCCAACCAACAGCAGTTTTATATTCCTTGAGTACCTGTAATAGCTTTTGAGCATGCACATCTAGCAAACCAAATGAGATAATAACAGGTAAAGTGGAGTTAGGGCCTAGAAATTCATACCTAAGATGAGCTGGTAGTGGCTTAAGATCCAGCTTTGGTGGCTCTTCAATGGATGGTTTTGCTGGAGGGGTCTCTCTCTTTTCTAAGTGTAGAGGTTCAAACTCCAACTCTCTATCCCAAAACCCCTTACCTTCCAGAGATAGTACCCACTCTACCAAGCTTTCATCATTTACCTCTTCTAAGTTCATCAGGCATGCCTGAAGTGGATCTTCATCTGTCAATTCTACATCATCTGTCTCCATTATCACATCTACTGCATCAATGAGAGAGCTTTTCGCGAACTCACTAGGGCGCCTCATAGATTTTTGTACATTGAATATGATCTCCTCATCATTTAGCCTCATCTTGAGCTCCCCAGTCTCACAATCAATTAATGCTCTCCCTGTGGCTAGGAATGGTCTCCCTAAGATTATAGGAATCTCCTCGTCCACCTTGCAGTCCAGAATCACAAAATCCGCGGGAAACACAAACTTTCCCACCTGAATGAGCACATCATCCACTATACTGAATGGACGCTTAACTATCCTGTCAGCAAGCTGTAATAACATAGTAGTAGGCCAGGCTCTCTCGATGCCCAGCCTCTTATAGATCACCAAGGGCATAAGATTTATGCTTGCCCCCAAATCACATAATGCCTTAGCAAAGGCAAAGTTTCCTATAGTGCATGGAATGGTGAAGCTACTTGGGTTGGATAGCTTCTTAGCTATGGGTCTAGAGACCACTGCACTACATGTCTGTGTAAGAGTCACGGTGGCCAAGTCTTGGAAATCAAATTTCCTCGACATCAAATCTTTCATCATCTTAGCATACCCAGGCATTTCTTTCAAAGCTTCAATTAATAGAATGTTTACCTGGATTTGCTTGAGCATCTCGAAGAATCTCTTGTATTGCTCCTCTTTCTGGTGCTTGGCCAACCTTTAGGGAAATGGGGATGGAGGCCTCTTCTTCCCAATCACTTGGGATTTTTCTTTCTCTATAACCTATTCCACAACCAGTTGTCCTACCGGTTCAGTTGCTTTCTCCGTTCCCTACTGCACATCATTATTTTCGGCTACTGGCTGGACTGTAACTTCTGTCAACCCGGTGGACTTATCCAGTTCAATGTGTACTGGAATGAGTGTCTCAGTCTGCAAATTGCCTCTATCTCTTTCTTGCTCAGCATCAAGATCTCTTCCACTTCTCATATTAACTACCATCAGCTGCTTTGGGATTTGATCCTTTGGGTTTGTTTGTGTATCTGCAGGCAATGTCCCATGAGGACGATTGTTAAGTGACATAGCAATCTAGCCCACCTGTACTTCAATATTCTTGATAGATGCGTCATGTGCATTTATCCTCTCATTGGTTTTGGCATGTGACCCAATTACCTGATGCATCATAGCTTTCAGCTCTGCGAACCCATCGTCATGTCTACCCCCATGTTGTGGTGGAGGTGGATGATACCCCTGTTGCTGATTGTTGAAATTCTGAGGTCTAGGGTATGGAGCCATGTTGTTTGGTGGCCTCATCCCTACTGCATTATATTATGGCTGAGGAGGCCTGTACTACTGTGGAGCATGTTGACCTCAACTCTAGTTACCCTGTCGCTGCCCTTCATAATTAGCCACATAGTTCATGTCTTCATGCTGGTGATGATGTTCTTGGTCTGCAGCCCATGGATTGCCTATGGGTTGGCTAATGCAAGATGTGCATAAACCACCATTGGTAGTATCGACAATGTGAACCTGCTGCTTGACCCCTGATTCTTCCACCTTCTTCGTCAGGATGCTTATTTGTGTCAATAAAGTAGACACGTTCTCCTCCAGAGTGTTGGAAAGATTTAGAGGTATAGAGTGTACCACTGGAGTGATAGGAGCATTCCTGGTCGTCCACCCAGAGTTTTGAGCCATCTTGTCAAGCAAATTTTGGCCTTCTCTCTAAGTCTTGCTCAGAAAAGCCTCATCTGCTGAGGCATCTACTATATTCTTCATACTGTCTGAAAGCCCCCATGTAGAACCTTTGACCCAACATCTGTTCAGGAACCCCATGGTGAGGACACATAACAAGCATGCCTTTGAATCTGCCCCAAGTTTCATGTAATGTCTCTATTGGTTTCCGCTTGAAGCTCACAATCTCATCAATTTGCTGAGTTGTCTTGTTAGGTGGATGAAACTTGTTGTGGAATTGCTTGAATAACTCATCCCATGTTGAAATAGAGTTTATGGGGAGTGAGTTTAGCCATACCTGCGCAGCCCCTGTAACTGAGAACGAAAATAGTAATAATCTGATGGCTTCCGGTGTCACGTTTGGTTGCCTCTGCGTCTTGCATGTAGAGAGAAAGTTCTTCAGGTGCTGTTGTGGATCTTCAACCTGAGTCCCAGAGAATAATCCCTTGTTTTGCAACAAGTGTAGCATGTTGTTGGTAATCTGGAATGACTCAGCTTGAATGGCTGGCACAATAATGGCAGTTGCCAAATTATCAGCGGTTGGTTGTGCCCAGTCAAATAATGCACCTCCTGCGCCTCCTGTGCATTCAACCCAACTTGCTGGTTTGGGTCGTTCACGTCTCCCATGTCGAAATCTAGTTTAATTGGTTGCTGAGATTGCTGAAGTTGTTTGATTGCCCTGTTACGTGCCCGGAAAGTTTGCTCTGGGTCTGAAGGTCCTTCAATTAGTTCTCCGGCCCTTGCAGATTTCCTAGGCATGCACCTGAGTACCAATTCAACAACCGTCAAAAATTTCAATGTAAAGTGTGTAGAAAGAACCTGACTACCCAAGAATCTTGTAGTTCTATCAATGGCAATTGATAATTCCGTTAATTCCCCGGCAACGGCACCAAAAATTGATTCACGTCCAAACAATGGTCGTAGTCAATATAATCCGGTCAATTAAGTCCAGAGTCGATCCCACGGGGAATTAACCTATCAACTGCAACTTCCAAAACCCAATAACACTTCTGAAGCAGCTTCCCAAACTTTTTAATATATTTTTGTGGAATGTTTTCTACTAACTAACTTTTGCAAGAATTTAAGGACTTGAAATAAAGAATGAACAACTACCCTAATGATGGAATCCCTTCTGTTTATGCTCATACAAATTGTCAATATTATTCTATCAATCATGAACACTATTTTTACCGTAATTCTCTCCTGAGCAACTATAATAATTTACTAGTGTACTCTCCCGAGCTACCCTAGCTAGCTTTAATTTGAATGGTTCACTTTAGATTGCACCCAAGGTTTCGTTATTCCTAACCCCACCTTTATGCCTACAATTATAGATTCCTCCAATAATCTATGTGTGGTGTTGTTCAACAATTACCTAAATATGCACTCTTTTCCAAGTTATGCACACTAAATAGGCACAGCTAATTGGGGATCCTACCAATTAACTACAACAAGAACGAAGTTGAACAAATAGAAATCTAGCTAACAATTTGTAATCACATAACCCAGATGTTAATCCCTCAATAGGTTCCATCAAAACCTTAGATAAAGAATTAGCTACTCAGAATCAAAGAAACGAGATAGATAATTGAATTCATAATCAAAGATTCAATGTAAAAGAAATAAAGATGTTGAGAGAGTTCTCTCATACTAGTTTTCTTGCAAATGTAATGAATAATACAATACTTGCCTCTCTTGGGCGAATCCTATCATTATATATAGGGTTTAGGTTACATAATTTGTGTCTTAACAAGTTTGTCCCTCAAATTTCTGGCATCATCCACGGTCCATCCGCGTTCGCGGTTGGTTCGCGGAAAAAACACCTCTCTGAATCTTCAGAGATTCCGCGAGCCCTTTCTACCGCGGTCCGTCCGTGTTCCGTCCGATTTCGCGGTATGTCACCCTGTTACGTTTGGAATTTGGAAATACGCAAAACATGAAAGTTTTTGCCCTTTGAGTTATATTTGCAACCATATATTATGGAGCCAAAACGGAGTTCTGAGCAAAACGTTATGTCCAATTTACTAGACAGTGCACAATATGCCTCATCGAGTCTTCGTTTGTACTAAAGTATCAAATTTGATCCCCGAACACGATCCCTGCTTAATTCCTTGAGCTTTTACTCAGACTTCAAAGCTTCAAATCACTTAAATTCATTCCATAACATCTATATAGCTTGGAATCACACCTTCCCGGCTATTTTCAGCATTATTTCTTGACTTGTACCACACTTTGGCCTTTTTCACCATGTTTTGACTCCAAAACTTGCTCTTTTAGTCTTCATTAGCTCATGTGTACCTATAACACACTAAAAACACTAATAAAAACATTTTGTCATCATAAACAATATCAAAACAACAATAAATCGTGATTATTTAGGGCATAAATATAGTCAAATTCACCTATTATCAGCACCCTTTTGGGTCAATATGGTCATAGGTGTTGCGATCGAAGAGAACCACTCTACAAAACGACGGTAATAACCCGCCAAACCAAGGAAGCTATGAATATCTATGGCTGAGGAGGGCCTGGGCCAACCTTGCACGGCCTCCACCTTTCTCGGATCCACTCGAATACCCTCGCTCGACACCACGTGGCCTAGAAATGCCACCGAACTCAGCCAAAATTCACATTTAGAGAAATTTGCATATAATTGCTTCTCCCTCAGAGTCTGAAGCACTATCCTCAGGTGTTGCTCATGCTCTTCCCGACTCCGGGAGTATACCAAAATATCATCAATGAAAACGATCACGAACGAGTCAAGCTATGGCCTGAATACACTGTGCATCAAATGCATAAAAGCTAATGGGGCATTAGTCATCTCGAAAGACATAACGAGGAAGTCGTAGTGACCATACCGAGTCCTGACGGTAGTCTTCGGGATATCTGGCTCCCGAATCTTTAGGTGATGATAACCAGAGCACAAATCAATCTTGGAGAACACCTATGCACCATGTAACTGGTCAAATAAATCATCAATACGTGGTAAAGGATACCGGTTCTTCACTGTAACTTTGTTCAACTGGAGATAGTCAATGCACATACGCATAGAACCATCCTTCTTCTTCACAAACAACACAGGTGCACCCCAAGGCAAAATAGTGGGTCGAATGAAACCCTTACCCAACAACTCCTGTAACTGATCCTTCAACTCAGGAGGAGCCATGCGATACGGAGGAATAGAAATGAGTTGAGTGCCCGGCAATAAGTCAATACCAAAATCGATATCCATGTCGGGCGGCATGCACGGGAGATCAGCTAGAAATACATCAGAGAAATCATGTACCACTGGGACGGCATCAATAGAAGAAGTGTCAACACTGACATCCCTCACATAAGCTAGATAAGCAGCACACCCATTCTCAACCATATACTGAGCTTTGAGAAAGGAAATAACACGGCTGAGGGTGTGATCTAGAGTACCACACCACTCAATACGTGGAATGCCTGGCATAGCCAGCGTCACGGTCTTGGCGTGACAATCAAGAATAGCATAGTGGGGTGACAACCAATCCATGCCCAGAATAATATCAAAATCAACCATACCGAGCAATAAAAGATCAGCTCTGTCCCCAAAACCACAAATAGTGACCAAACACGACCGATACACATGGACCACAATCAAAGAATCTCCTACCGAAGTAGAAACATAAACGGGGGCACTCAAAGAATCCCGAGGCACACCCAGATGTGAAGTAAAATAAGAGGACACATATGAAAAAGTAGAAAGAGGAACGAATAGAACCGATGCCTCTCTGTGACTAACCAAGATAATACATGTAATAACAGAATTGGAGGCGACAGCTGCGGCGCGATCCGGAATAGCATAAAATCTGGCATGACCCCTCTCTCGAGGGCGGCCTCTGGCACCCTAATCCCCGCCCCTAGATGGCTGGGGTGGGGTGGAGGCTGGGGCTGGAACGATGGCCTATTAACCCTGGGAACCACGCTGAGGCTGCGAAATCTGTGGAGGTGCTCCTCTCCTACGCTTAGGGAACTCCCTAACTAGATGCGAGTATCCCTGCACTCAAAACAAGCCCTAGGAGGATACGGTAAATGTGACTGACCAGCCCCGCTCCCGCTGGACTAACACCTGGAGGTACCCCGTGTAGGAGACGCACTGGAAACTAGGGGAGCATAATAAGGCTCCTGGGGTGCTGGAGGAGCTGGAGTACTACCGGTTGCTGGCAATGCTGAATGAACTGGACGACCGGCTGCTGAAGTACGGGCACCAGAGAAATGACCCAACTCACGAGACCTCTTGGCCTCCCTCTCTCCTCGCTCTCTAGTAAGCATACCCTCGATCCGTCTAGCAATACTCACCTACTGTTGATACGGTACATCCGTCTCCAACTCTCTAGCCATGCTAGACCAAATAGGCAAAATAAAACCCTCAATAAACCTCTACACTCTCTCCCGAACCGTGGCGACCAAAGTCGGTGCATGTCTGGCTAACCGGGTGAAACTGATAGTATACTCCGATACTGACATGGAGCCCTGTCGCAACCGCTCAAACTCTGAGCGCCAAGAATCCCTAAGTCTCTGTGGAATAAACTCCCTCAAAAACATATCGAAAACGGTGTCCAAGTCAATGAAGCAGACTCCTCTGGACTATCCAACTCATACGTGCGCCACCAATCATAAGCGGCCCCACAAAGCTGAAAAGTAGTAAAGGAAACCCCACTGGTCTCCACTATACCCATAGTACGGAGGATACGATGACACTCCTCCAGAAATCCCAATGCATCATCTGAAGCCAAGCCACTGAATACTGGGTGATCATACTTCTTAAACCTCTCCAACCTGCGGTGCTCATCCTCGGAGGCAATTGGCCCACCTCCGGGTTGTACGGGTGCGGTAGGTATAACAATAATCTCTGGAACCTGCTCCACGGGCACTCGCTGCTCAGGTGTGCCGGCTGCGGGAGTCCGAGCCCCTCCCCCGGCCTGAGATGTAGCTGCAGCGAGAGGAAGCAACCCCGCCTGAGCTAGAGTAGTATACATGCTCATAAACTGGGCTAGAGTCTCCTAGAGTGCTGGAGTCGTAGTAGCTATAGTAGGTGTACCAGGTACCTGCGCTCCAACCTGATCCACCGGTAGTGCCTCAGCGGCAGCGCGCGCGGGTGCTGTGGTTGCACCTCGGGCGCGTCCTCGGCCTCTACCTTGGCCCCGGCCTCTGGCAGCGGCAGTAGGAGCGCTGGAGCCTGATCGTTACGAGTAGCATATGTCCTCACCATCTGTGAGAGAATAGAAGACAGAAGTTTAGATTTGGTGTCAAAATATCGCACGACAAGGAATTCAAAAGAAATGAACAGTTTCCTAAACAGTTACATAGCCCCTCGTAGATAAATACAAACGTCTCCGTATCGATCAGTGAGACTCTAAATAACCGGTCTGTGTCCCGTGACTCCTATAAACCTAGAGCTCTGATACCAACTTGTCACGACCCTAGTTCACCAATTGTGAACATGTCATGCCGGCACCGAGTCTTCGCGACTAGGTAAGCCTAACACAATGCGGAATGTACAACTCTTATGAACCAAACTTAAGATAACAGCGGAATAATATAAAGAAATATAATAAATGCCGCTTGGCACATACACTTCGCCAAATACCAGAAGAAATACAACCACCAAGGCCCAGAAACTCACAGGCAACACAGACTAAGAGAGTACAACTGTTGCTCTATACATCAAGAGTGTCTACACAACGAAAATAAGGGAATAGCTGACATTACTAAGAAGAATAGAAGAAGACCCTCCGGATCTGCGAACGTAGCAGATTCATACCTCGAGTCTCCTGAAAATGCTCCTAAGTCACCTGTAGTGCGTCTGATCAGATGTACCTGGATCTGCACAACAAAAGTGTGCAAAAGAGTAGCATGAGTACACCACGGCGGTACTCGGTAAGTGCCAAGCCTAACCTCGATGGAGTAGTGACGAGGAAGGTTAGGGACCTACCAAGAAATAAATAAGATAATGATAATGATAATAATAATAATAATAATAATAATAATAATAATAATAATACCGAACAGCTCAAAAGAAGAACAAGTCTGAAAGAACAGCAAATGAGATAAATACTACAAACCGTCTACAGTTAAGCTAACAAAGAGAAATCAACACAACAAGTACAATCAACAATCCAGGATCTCCGGGAATTGAATCCTCAGTCCCTTTATACTTAGCAACTCAGGATCTTCGGGAATCGAACCCGCAGTCCATATATCAGTATTACAGGATCTTCGGGAATTGAACCCGCAGTCCGTATATCAGTATCTCATGATCTTCGGGAATTGAACTCGCAGTCCGTATATCAGTATCTCAGGATCTCCAGGAATTGAACCCGCAGTCCATATATCAGTATCTCAGGATCTCCAGGAATTGAACTCGCAGTCCGTATATCAGTATCTCAGGATCTCCAGGAATTGAACCCGCAGTCCACAGAACACAAACACAATCAATAAGAGGAAACATAGAGAAATATGAAGTACACACCTACAATTAACACTAAATCCAGTCTCAACAAGTTCCAGGGAGTTCAATTAAGACAAGTAGGCACTTGGACAGATAATCCTATCTAATCATGCTTCCTTAACTAACACCAGATAAATCTTACAATTTACACCAATTAAATAACAAAGATAATACGGATTGAGCAGTTCAAGTAAGGTGGTTTTCAATAATCTGCGCAAGTACACGCCCGTTACCTTATGTACAAGGCATTTAAATCAACTCATATATATGCTAGGGGAGAAAATCCCCCACGCAAGGTTAAACAAGTCACTTACCTCAATCCCGGTACAAAACCGCTAAGAAACGACTCCCTTGCCACGAGTATCCGACTCCAAGTGGCCCAAATCTAGTCAAACCAATTATACAGTGTAAATAACATCACAAGCAACTAATTACAGTGATAAAAAATAAATCTACGGCATGAAAATGGGTAAAATGACCAAAATACCCCTGCATCCATCGGCTCGGAATCGAAATATTTTTATGTTTTCAGAACCCTCATACTTTCACAAGTCTAGCCATATAAACATTTTCAAAATGGGACTTCGTTTGCCTATTCAAATCAATAATTTTCAATAGCCCAGGCTTGGAGCAAAAATCCTCCATTAACACATCTCCAATCCTCTATTTTCAGAGGTTTAACCCGTGGTTTAACGTTATATTAACGTAAATTGAGTCTATGAGTGATTAACTGATGATTTTCCTTGATTTCCTCCTTAAAATCGCTAAAATTCTCTCCTAGTTCGAAGCCTCCAATGTTTTTAGTGTTCTGAAATTCAAACCCTTACTGCCCATTAATCACTGGTCGATTTTCGCTTCTGCGATCCCAAGCTCGCTTCCACGATTCCGCTTCTACGGAAAATTGGTCGTTTCCGCGACCCCGACCAAAAACTAAGATTCCGCTTCTGCGGTCTCTAGGTCGCTCTTGCGACTTCGCTTATGCGGACGAATTTCCGCTTCTGCGGAAGACCCCAAACGGCCAACTCTCGCACCTGCGGAAGAATATCCGCTTCTGCGGGATCGCTTTAGCGATCAATGGTCAGCTTCTGCGGACCCAGCTGGCTTACCAAAATCTCGCACCTGCGCACCTCCCTCCGTTTCTGCGGTCCAAGCTTCGTAGAAGCGGAAACAATAGAAGACAGAAGAAACTCTGCTGCAACTTCAAATTATTCTTTGTTTTGCCTTACCCAAATATCCCGAGGCAAAAATACACATCCACTCTAAATCACGATACAAATTTGTTCCAATCATAAAAACATATCGTTACATACAAAAATCATCCAATTATGGCGGATTCAAGCCTAAGTTTCAACCAAAACTTCCGAAACCTACATGCTATCAAAAACCCGACCAAACTATGTCGGAATGACCTAAAAATTTGCAGACATATCTAAAAACACCTAACGAAGCTACTACAACTATCAGAATTCTATTCCGACTCCCGGATCAAAATCTCACCTATCGATCGTATTTCCAAAAATTCCAAACTTCGGCATTTCAAGCCTAATTGAACTACAGATCTCCAAAATACATTCTGAGCATGCTCCCAACCCCGAAATCACCTAACGGAGCTAACAGAACCATTGAATTTCCGTTCCGATGTCGTCTTAACACTTTTCTAAATACCGGCCATTTTTAAACTATAAGGCTCTCATTTAGGGACTAAGTGTCCCAAAACATTTCAAATTCTAAAACCGAACATCCCGGCAAACCACAATAGCAGAAATGATCTTAGGGAAAACAGTTAATTGGGGATCGGGGCATAAATTTCAAAAACGACTGGCCGGGTTGTTACATTTTCTTATTATTCTTCTTTGTTCGAGTAATTAGGAAATTAGGAGTTAATTAGTTGGCTATTATTGAAATAATTTTTCTTTGTGAATTTAATCATAATTAAAATAAATTGGTAATGTTCTGTTAAAATACACATGCCTAGTATTAATTCTGTTGGTTTAATGTGATTTCTGTGCTTAATCTGGATTTAACTAAAGATTAGTTGGCTTTGGTATTATAGTCAGTTTTATGGGGAAAATATTTAAATTAGTTTACTGGAATTTCAGATATAGAATGTGACTGGTTTTGATGAATTGTTGATTGAATTTATTAGCAATTAATTCTAATAAGTGTTGCTGGTTATATAATTAGCACAATTTAGCCTTAATTGTTTAAGTAGTAAGTTTGGTTATAGCTGCTTAATTTTGTTAAAAGTCGATTAATAATTGATAATTAAAAGGTGGAATCCGGCGGGTAATGGGTAGTAAATTTAGCTAAGTCTTAAAGGTCTTTTGGGGATATTAAAAAGGATTAATAGTAATTGGTTTAAAAATGTAAGGGCAGTTTGGGTATACAAAATGGGAATGCTGTAATAAACTAAGAAGGCAGGGGTATTATGGGCCTTAAAAAGGATAGAATCAGTGGTTTTCCTATGCAAGTAAGGGTACAATAGGAATTTCAAGAAATTAGAACATGGTAGATGTAACTAGAACCTTCTAGAATTCTAGTGCAAACTTTAATGAAATAAATGTTGCAATTTGTCCAACAAAGTAAAAAATGAGGGACTCTTATATAATTACTAATTTTGAATTTTCCTTCAATTCCCAACTCTATAAATAGGCAATTTCAGCCATTAATAAGGGATTGTTTCAGACTTTTGAGCTAAAATTTTGAATCCTAGGGCTTCTTCCAGATTTTTGACCCTTCTTCCACATTTTACCTTCTTCCACATTTTTGGCTTCTTCTACATTTTTTACCTTCTTCCAGATTTTTAGAGCTCTCTCTCCATAGTTTTAATTAGACTTCAGATTTTAGAACCTTTCTTCCAGATTTTGAATTCGGATCTGAAAGGAACACTTTCAGATCATTTTCCTTCTCTTTTACACCTTGGAATTAATATCAAGAATCCAAAACAATCAAAAATCAATCAAAACAAATTGTTATCGTAGTAGACTGAATTCTAAATGTGAATAAGTCTGTGAATGAATTCCAACTGGTTTTGGTTAGAGCTATTGGATTCGAGGATTTTAAAAACTTTTCTGATCCAATTCTGCTGTGAAGTTGTGTTTGTGGGTTGGATTTGAGTTGACCACTGCTCTTTGAACTCATCTAAGTGTTGCTGTTGGTTTATCGTGTGTGCTGCTGCTTATCAGTTTCTTCTATTCCATTTCCTTGTTATCACGTATGAATTTGATTCTCAAACGGCCAAGGATTAATGAACGAAGTGAAGTTTTGCTTGTCGTTGATTTATGTTAAGTTCATGATGTTCTAGGATTATCATTTTGGTGATGTAGTTAATAAATGTTGTACCTAGACTGTTAAGACAATTAAACTGTATTAGCTTGCTAGTTAAATATTGATTTTATAGTTTAGCAATTAGTTAGATTGATAGGCTGAAACAGCTTTTGTTGCAGTTAAGTAAAACTGTTCAAGTGGATTTAATTTTGAATTTATTAGCTCATTTAAATCCTCTCAAATATGGCTTGGCTATGAAAAAAGGTTAGCTGAAGACTGAAGTAGACAGTATTGTGGCATTGTAAAGAACTTAAGTATGATAGCAGCAACTTGCTTTTAAAACGTTACTTGAGAATCATCTTAATAATATTACCTAAAATCAATCCAAGTTAATTATAACTTGGTATCTCTTACCTTATCAGCCTTTAAGGACTTCACAAATGGGGCAATAATAAATAATTGGAGTTTAAATGAGAATTCAAATGAATCAATATCATATATACAGGAGCATAACCAATTTGAGATAATTATCATTACTGTTCAAATTGAAGCCAGATTTTCTGTTAAGGCTTGGACTCAATAGCATGTTCGTTCAAGTTGCATGCCTAAAGTTGATGTTCAAAGTGCATATGCACTTGGACTCTAAACAGGACGTTAAAAGTAAAAAAATAAGAGTTTCAGCAATCAATTAGACTTTGTTGAGTTAGATTTATAATAAAACTTATTGGTATTAACCTATTAAGACTGAATTTGGAATTATAAAATTTGGGTTTGGGGATTGGGCTATGAATTTTGGCCCAGTTTGCAGCTGGTCTGCCAGCGCCTATTTGGACTCTTATACACAATAATATAAAATTGATATAAAATAATTATATTATGATGAAAAATCAAAAATAGAGAATGTAGTATACTTTAGGATGAACCTTAATAACAAAAATGGAGATGAGCCTCACCAAATCGTAAATGCTTAATCGCGAGGCCCTCCATAATTACCAAATGAAAAAAATTAGAAATTGGAAAGACCGTTTAGCGAATTTC
The DNA here is from genome assembly GCA_032618575.1 of Nicotiana noctiflora. Classification (NCBI taxonomy): domain Eukaryota; kingdom Viridiplantae; phylum Streptophyta; class Magnoliopsida; order Solanales; family Solanaceae; genus Nicotiana; species Nicotiana noctiflora. The sequence goes on along the minus strand of JASVEL010005958.1, from coordinate 154,019 downwards.
ACGGTCTATCCAAAAATTAATAAGACGTAGATACTTTAGGCACGATTTGTAATAATTATATATTCCTAATACGGGTGCACATTTATGTGACCCAAATCCAAATCTCGGCGAAGTTGAAATGTACTAAAGTCACAGGCGTACTGGTGCGGTGTGACTCGAAGTACATTTTTGCGACTTCGCAATTCTTCTAAAATGATAAAGCGGAATACTGATAAGACATAAAAGCGAAACATATGAAGAAATCAGATAAAAACAAAGACAACAGTTGAGCGATCGTGCTAGAGAATCCGGGAGTGCCTAATACCTTCTCCCGGGTTAACAGAATTCCTTATCCGGATTTCTGATTCGCGAACTGTAACAGAGTCATAATTTCCTCAGTTCGAGATTAAACCGGTGACTTGGGACACCTTTATTTTTCCAAGTGGCGACTCTGAAATTTAATAAATATATCCCGTTACGATTGTCCTTTAGGTGGAAAAACTCCTTCCCTTTTGGTTATTATGTCCCTTTCTCGGGGGTGTAGTAAAACCAAAACAGGGCATTGGGCGAAAGTATATATGAATAGCGGTAAAAAGGAGGTGTGACAATTGCTACTCTCTTTTTCTTTCCTCTTATATTACTGAAATTTGGGATTGCGAGATACAGAAAGACGTAGAGAGAATTCAGAATTCTTTGCAATGACATCCAATCCAAACAAACAATGTCTTTTGAAAATTCAAAGCTTTTAATGGTTGTCAATGGTGGAAAGGTTATATATTTTTGCTGGTTTTAGAAGAGGGAATCGTGGGTGTTTGAAGAGTAATCATGGGCATTTGGAGAGAGAAACTTGTGGAGTGGAAATATACGGTTGAGTAAAATTAGGAGACTAATTAATATCATTAAAATCCTAAAATGGTACATAAATGATAATTAGGTATATAGAAGGTAATTATATTAAGTTAAGCATGAAGGGTAATATAACTTACTATATGGCATATGAATATAAAAATTTCTTTAGTTTAATTAAGTGATAGGGTACGGTATTTGGGTTAATTTACTTTAAACTTTTTTATTTCAACATATCGGCCTAAAAAAGGATTTAAGGGAAGTCTCATTTCTGTGTATTCTCAATCTTATTACTCCCTTTGTTTTATATTAAATAAGATACTTTTCTTTTTAGTGTGTTTCAAAATAAATGACACATTTGAAAATAATTCAACTTTAAACTCTTTATTTTATACTTTTTATCTTTAATGAGAAACTTTTATAATTATACAAATGTCAAGGCCTAACAAACTTTTTACATTTTAAGTTTTCTAAAATTTCGTATGGAGTCAACTAAGTAAGCACCACACGAAACAGAAGGAGTAGTATGTGTTCTATTGCCACATTTGACAACCTGGAGAAGTTTTGTGGGCCATGTGATGACGCGTCGCGTTCTAATTGATTAACAATGCATCATCAGTGAGCCCAACCAAAACACAATTTGTTGTAAAGACCCTTGGATTTCGGACCCACTGCAGGGTTTTTGTTCCGTCAGGTTGACTTTGGTTTTGTTCCTCTCTTTTCTGCGGCGACTCCTCGCGACCTCCGGCGAAATTGTATCTGTAAGTTGTCGTTTTGTCTCTTTCGTCATCTCTTACTTCCTTTATAGCACTATTTGTTTTTTGGTAAATAGATCAATCCTCTGTTTGTACTTGCATTGCATTTCGTACCGAAAGCCTCAACTCGGATTTTTACAGTTCTTTGTGATGTATTATTACTGTTTGTATCCAAGTGAAAATGGCTTAAAATTTCTGTTAAATAAGGAACAATACAATTAGCCTTGTTTTGTGGTTCTTAAAGAAAAAAATATCTTAATAATTTTACAGAATTAAGCGCTTCGATAGGTGTTTGTCTGTTTGGTAGAATAAGATCGTAATGTACTTCTACTGCCCGATTCACGAAAACAAATTTCGTTCGTTTAATCCCAATTTTATTCCCTTTTTGGTTTCCCTGACTTAGAGAAAAATATTTGACTAAATTAGTGCTCAAGTTGACCCGGACACCATGGTTATAAAAAAAATGGACAAAACTTTCAAATATTATTCGTCATGTTTTACAAAGACGAAAGAGGTCAAATTGATACTCGCAAAGTGATAAAAAAAAAAAAAAGATTTATTTTGAGAAGGAGCTGCTTCTGAAATGGTGTCTAAAATATAAGCGCAAGAGCAGTTTCAAAAGCTCCTGTTTTTAGTTTTTCCCAGAAGTCGTTTTGGGTGGAGATATATGAACTAAAAGTACTTTCAAATGTTTATCAAAAAATTTAAAAATCACTTTTTCATGCTAAACTTATTGTTCAAATGCACCAGTCTCAAAAAGGGCCCGTGGCCATAATAAATGTAACATTCTTTTATATTGTAAACTCATGAAACTGTGCCATTTTAAAGTTTTGATCTCTGCTATTGTTATTGTTATTATTGTTATGGAGGCCCAAAAATATATGTCCTTAAAATGTTGTTAGATGTGCAGACATTGTAATATTTGGCTAACACTGGATTTTAGCTTAAACAATACCACAATACTACAGGTAATTATCATTAAAAGATTGTGAAGATCACAATGATTGCATTACTCAAGCGTATAATTCAATTTAAGTTAGTTACATTTGCTAAATATCTAACACCTAACTGAGCAGTCAAAGATTTAAAAACAAAACATAGGGAACTCTTATAATATTCAGAGTTATTGTAGGAACAACATAATCCCGCACGATATTTAAAGAAAAGAAAATGAAAGAAAATTTTAAGTAGGTGAGATGTTAAATCAATAATTCTCCTATATCCTATTTGTGCGATACAATTTGACTCAACGAAGATCTATTATTTGTTTCACTTGTGAATGTTTCTCAGAGTGTTAAAAGGACTTCTGGTTATTTTAATGAGTTCTGTGTTCATGTTCTCAGTTTCAAAATTCTATATATGAACAAAAAACAAGGTGTTTGAATCTATGTTGCGCGGACTCTTCAAAATACTGCCGCACCCGTTTCGGGTTCTTCAAAAGTACACTGTTTTTGGAGAATCCGATATGCACTTGGCGATATTTTTGGAGAGTCCAAGCAACATAGGTTTGAATAATTGGTTTATTTTTCCTTGTCTAAAACGTCAATAAAGCAATTACCTGGTTTGAAACACTATTCATGTGATCTTACTGGCTTTCAAGACAACCTAAGAAAGTGAGTGAAATGAGTTTGAGGCATTAGCCAATAATCACTTTTGACAGATTCAGGGCACATTCTGTAACTTCCATCTCATTTCCTAGTTTTATTATTTTCCCCATACCCCACCCTGTGGGACTATACTGGGTAGTTGTTGTTGTAGATAGCTGAGAAAAAAGCTCATACAACGATTTTGTTCTCTTCTAATTCTTTTAAATCTGAATTATAAAAAGATCATTGTTTGTTGATTTGTTTAATATAAAGACGCAACAAATGTGAGACTGCATCATAAATTGGGATGGACAGAGAGCATTTGCAACCTGAAAAGTAAAGCATGAATATGAAACCATTTGGGTAAAAGCTTCTTCTTTGATTGTTTAATATTGGTCAGCCAAGTCTAACCTGGGTGGAGATAGATGAATCTTTCTGTTGCAGTTAGCTCTATGACAATGTTTCGTCCTTTTAGTCTAGGTATATCTTGCTTATTTCCTCTGCTGCTTATTGGTTGTTGCAATCATGCTTTGACAAATGTCATCAATAGATCTATTCAATATTTATCATATGTCACTTTCAGGATTCTCTTATTACCGTCCTCTTTTCGTATTCTTTGCCTTAGATTATTTTGTACGAAGGTTTTTATCGAATGACGAAGTTAGATTGCAAGATGAAATCAAACATATCTATTTCTTGGAGCATCATAATTTCATCATTTGTCTGAATTCTCTATTAACCATCTATATCTGTATATCTTTCAGGTTTTAAGCCACAAAAAAAAGGTTAAAACATTGTAACAGAGAAAATAAGAAGCATTTGAAGGTACCTTTAACTGGAAAAAAAAGGAGAAATGCCATCACAGAAGATTGAAAGTGGACATACTGACACGGTGCATGATGTAGCAATGGATTACTATGGAAAGCGTCTGGCAACAGCTTCTTCAGACTGCACCATTAAGATAACAGGGGTTAGCAGCTCGTCCTCGCAGCAACTGGCTACTTTGAGTGGTCACCAAGGACCAGTGTGGCAAGTAGCTTGGGCTCACCCTAAGTTTGGGTCAATCCTCGCTTCCTGTTCGTCTGATGGGAAGGTAATTATTTGGAAGGAAGGCGCTCAAAATGAGTGGAGCTTAGCACATGTTTTTGATGACCATAAAGGTTCAGTCAATTCCATAGCTTGGGCTCCTCATGAGTTGGGACTTTGTTTAGCTTGTGGATCTTCTGATGGGAACATTTCGGTTTTCACAGCAAGATCAGACGGTGGTTGGGAGACATCACGGATCGATCAGGCTCATCTAGTTGGTGTTACATCTGTTTCCTGGGCGCCATCAATGGCTCCTGGCTCTCTTGTACGCTCTGATATTCTTAATCCTGTTCAGAAGCTTGCTTCTGGTGGCTGTGACAATACAGTTAAAGTGTGGAAGCTGTTTAATGGAACGTGGAAAATGGATTGCTTCCCGGCTCTTCAAATGCACACTGATTGGGTCAGGGACGTCGCTTGGGCCCCTAACTTGGGGCTACCAAAAACAACTATCGCGAGTGCTTCTGAAGATGGAAGAGTAATTATATGGACCGTGGCTAAGGAAGGCGATCAATGGGAGGGTAAAGTTTTGAAGGATTTTGGTTCCCCTGTTTGGAGAGTATCGTGGTCACTAACGGGAAACATATTGGCTGTGGCAGATGGGAATAACAATGTGACATTATGGAATGAAGCAGTAGATGGCGAATGGCAACCAGTGACAACAGTAGATGCATAAACTTAAAAACACATTTTTCACCATCGCCCTTAAGTCCATATTATTGCTGCATATTCACCTTTTTTTTTGGGGGGGGGGGGGTGGTGGTATATCATATTAATATAACTCTTGTTATTTTCCAATGCACAAATGAATAAGAAAACTTGAAGTTGTTCATGAATTGTCGATTGTCGTAAAATGGATTTTGCTTCATCATGTCAATGTGCTATATAACACCATGATCAATGTGATGTTTGATGGAAGAATAGATATGTTTGAGCTTTATAATTTCTTTTTTACTAACTCGGCCCTGTAATTTTGCAGCTGTTTCGTCAACCAGATCAATACCAGGATTTAGTTCCTTGATAACTTTTTGCTCTTGTTCAAATGGGTGGGTTGGGTTGCTTTTGGACAAGTGAATAAAATGCGGAGGTCAGTGACCCGTCCAAAAGCTATTTTGATTGACATGGCTAAAATTTAGGTAAAGTTCAACCCGTAACTCTTATAAAACTTAAATTAATTTGTATTTTTTTTATGAATTATTTAATTACGAAATAAATTTTTTTTTTGTTAAGGTCATATATAATACTTATATGACATACCAAACAAATGGACTGGATTCAACAAATGGATAGGTTAAATCGGTTTGGCTCAAATTGACATCCTCTCCTCTAGTATTATAGAGGTCCTTGATATAAAGAAGCAATTTTGATACATTAGGTGAGTTGAATAAACTCTCATGTCCAGAGAATGAGAGTTGCGGAGATGAGGATGCTCAGGTGGATGTGCGGGCTCACTAGATTAGATAAGATTAAGAATGAAGTTATTCGGGAGAAGGTGGGGGTGGCCCCAGTGGATGAGAAGATGCGAGAAGCGAGACTCAGGTGGTTTGGGCATGTGCGGAGGAGAAGCCCTGATGCACCGGTGAGGAGTTGCGAGCGACTGGCGGTGGTTGGCGCGAGTCGAGGCAGAGGGAGGCCTAAGAGGTATTGGGGTGAGGTGATTAGGCAGGATATGGCTAGAATGGGGATTTCCGAGGACATGACCCTTGATAGGAAAGTTTGGAGGTCTAGTCTTAGGGTTGTAGGGTAGGGCCTTCTAGAATTCTTAGTACTTCTGTTAGGGGATGAGTGGGGTTTGGTAGCGATCTCTATAGTTAATTAATGTATTGTATTGTGCCTCTTATGGTAGTAACCGATTGGTATTATTGCATGTCATTCTACTTTTGGTTCTATGTTTAGATAATTATTTATTTGATTTATCCCGGATTTACTAACATTGTTTTGTTTTGTTTAGTTTGTTGATTTTCTCTCTCTTTTTCTGAGCCGAGGGTCGGCCGGAAACAGCCTCTCTACCCTTTCGGGTAGGGGTAAGACCTGTGTACGTATTACCGTCCCCAGACTCCACTTTGTGGGAACATACTGGATAGTTGTTGTTGTTGTTGTAGGTGAGTTGAATAAAATATTTATTGGATTTACGTTTCTATGATGGCAAGCATCTTTAGCATATGTTACACTAAGTTGCTCCTGTTAAGGTTTTTTTTTTTTTTTTTTTGTTCAGAATCTTTTTCTATTACGGGGAAGGGAAACACTACAAATGGAACACACTTATTGTGGGATGGAAAAGGGATAAAAAGTACTCATATACTAGAAATATCTTAATTGTATTCTCAGTTATACATTAAGGTAATTCGTATAACCATATCCTTGTCAATAGCAGGTTGCTTTTTACTTATTTTTTGACCTTAATAGAGCTCTAACATAAACTATAACAAAGGATAATCAAAAGGGTAAACTGGAACCTCTTTGTCAGAAGTATTTTTATACATGGTATTAACCCAGTTCATGAAATAGCTCCATTATATTGAGGTATTATACTTTTAGCTCGCGTCAGAAACTATTTATATCTAGTAGCTAAAAAAGTATATAAAACTTATATAATTTTTGTATATAACATACAATATATATATATATATATATATATATATAAAAGTTCGGCTATTATTTTTTCAGCGGCTATATAGTGATAATTTTTCCTAAGATATTTCATATAACAGAAAGCACGACCATCATCTGTAATTACACATCTGCGTCAAAATCATCAATTCATGGAGGCTGGTCCATGTTTTTTTCTAATGGACTTTCAGTTTCCATCCGATTAAAATGTAGAAGAGTTAATGCAAATAGATCCAACGCTTATATTAAAAATAGCCGGTGAGAGTATAATATCTATATGGTTTATGTATTATATGTGATAGTTGTATAGAGTCAATGCATAATTTTTATATATCTGACTAGAAAAATATACAATAAATATGATCGGCTATTTATGTAAAAATCCTATAAATAGACCACTATTGGGCCTTTAAGCCCTTGATGATGTACAAGTATAGTTCTTGGCTATTATTGGTTGAGCTAGCCACTTTTAAACAAAAAAATTACAGAACTATGATATTGTTTAGGGTGGTCTTTAACTTTTGGCCCTCGCTTTCTTCCAATAATAGAACTTTAATGTTAAAAGTTAAAAGTGTGTTACCCCCTTGTTGAACTTTAAGAAAAATTCATGGGGCAAGCGAGTATAAAAATTCATGACTATCTACTTCGAGAATTATTTGTGTACTTTACCTACTTTTAAGTCCCATAATTGGCAAAATATCCATTATCATGGAAGTTCAACTTATAAAAGTGAAATTCCATGATAATATTCTGGAATTTCACTTGTAGAAATTGAATTTCTATGACAATAGCTACTTTTTAATTACACAAGGCTGAAAATAATTATTTTGAAATTTTCCCGTATTGAAAGCATGAATCTAGGACCATTGTTTTAAAAGGTGTTCCTGGGGCGAGTCCTGGGCGAGGCGTACCAAAAATGTCTCGGGGCGATGGTGAGGGGCAAAAGTCCCGTAAGGCGTACGCCTAGAAGTTCGAGGCGTACGCCCGGAAAAGTTTTTTGGTTGAGGCGAGTTTTTTGGTTGAAGCGTAAGACCAAGAGACATGTTTTCAAAATGGAATTAAAAATATTAAATTTAAAAGTAAACTTTTTAATATTGCTAAAAGTCCTAAATTATAAGTCTTTCCCAATTCTTTCCACTAGTCTGACTCTACCAAGAGAAACGACTAATCACTTCTTTTTTTTTTTGCAACAAAAAATTTCATTCTTCTCGTATGTCAAATTCAACAGGTTTTGTTTCTTCCTCAGTGTAAAAATTTTATTATTTTGAACTCATTACTTTCCTCTCTTTTTATAGTTCACTATTAGTTTGTAAATATGTATGTAATTAGTATTTTAAGTTTGGTGTTTCTCTTACTCTCTTTCAAAATATAATATAGGATTATATGTATGTCTGCTTTATATGTATTGATTGGATTTATATATAATTTTACTTATTTATTTGGAATTTATATATTATGGGATTTCACACACACACACACACATATATATATATAATTTTTTTAAAAATTTTATGCAATTTTACCTATTTAATAATATTTTTATAATTATATTATTTTATAAAATATTAAAAATTAAATACTCATGAGGGTTACGCCCCACCGAAGCATATGCAAAATGCCTCACATTACATTCCCGCTTTTTAAAACACTGTCTAGGACTATGATATTTGTGATGAATTAATTTGCTTAAAGGCTCTCTTGGTAGCGTGTGATGGGAATATCAAAATGTTTCTAACTAAAGATACTAAAATTATTTTTACTAAACCAAAAAGAAAAGGGTATTAAGTATTAACATGGAGAAGCAATAATTGAGGGAGCATTGTTAGTAATTGATTACTGAACACCAAGACAATCTTAAAGCCAATAATCAAGGCGGATGGCACGTGCACTGTAAGCATCCACGTGATGACCTTACACGTGCAACCACGTTAGCACTGTTGACGCAGGGTGTGGGAAGCATCAAATTAGAAAGAGACGACTCTTATTAAGCTTAGAGTTCGTGCAGAAACGAAGTGAAAATAATAAGTGAGGGCAATTTTTGTAGCCGTAATTACAAAATAGTCAATATTTATAAAGTTATAGAAAAATAGTTACTATCTTTTTGCAATATAAAATGTTTTAGTAAATATGCTAAAAATTGATACACATGTGTATGACCTTCCAGCATATCATGCTCGAGCTCTAATGCATGGACAGTTCCAGCATAATATATTGGAGATTAGAACACATGTATATGAACTTCCAGCATATTATAATTGAATGATATGTTATGCAGGAAGTTCACATGTGAAAATATTGAATTCCAGTACATTATACTGGAATCTTTTTCGGATTTTGAACAATATTTTCGTCAAAATTTATCTTTATATGAAAATGACTAAATTTTGGTTACTTTTGAAACAGTAATTATTTTTCAGTTAGCACTTGCAAATCTCACTATTTTTTAATTTCAACCGAAAACCAAAGGCCTAAGCCCATAAACAATGGGTTTGCCTCGAATATCCAGCTATATATTTTGAAAAATATCTATTTTTAACTGATGTTAAAATAATAGTCAATAATAGGGGTGTTCACGGTTTGACGAAAAATCGATCCAAATCGAAAATCGAACCAAACTGATTAATTAAATCGATGTTATTTTCGATTTGGATTGGTTTTGATTTTAAATTTTAAGAATCGATTATATTTGGTTTGATTTTGGTTCTATTTTAAAGAACTGAAAAATAAACAGAACCAAACCGATTAATTATACACGAAATTTAATAATTATTTATATACAATATAATATCTTTTTGTTAATAATTTTAACTGTTATTTTAAATTTTGGTTTATCCTGTTATATCTTAAAAGATTGCCTAAGCTAGAGCTATCAATATGGGTCGGGCCAGGCTAGCCCAGCCCAGCCCATGTGGGCTTTAGCAATTGACGGACTGGGTTGGGCTAGCCCACCATTTTGATGGGCCTTATAATGGTCGGCCCACCCCAGTGCTATGTAGGCCCCGGGCCCCCACGGGCCGTCCCATCATTTTAGAAAATATAATTTTATATATATTTTTTTAAAGTTCAAAAAAAAGATAATTATTTAAAAGTTAAAAAATACCTTGTTAGAAAAATTTCACAAAACTTAATAACTTTTTATATTGTTCCAATATATCACAATAAATACTAAAAAAAGTAAAAGACAAGACTATATTTTATTCACTAAAAGTCAAAACTTAAAACAAGCTATTCAAACAAATGTTTATGATGCTTATGAGATATCGAACACATCATCTTCATCAAACATATTTGAGCACCCTCATTGAAAGATCGGGATATTTTCTAGAATGGTCTTTCCAATACATGACAACATCCATCTCTTGAAACATCTCAATATCACGTTTTGGTTCCTCTTAGTAAAGATCTAATTCTGACCATCTCTAAAGGTAGTATACTTTCTATTTTTATATATTTTAAATAAATATTTTATTAGACCCATAGGCCGGCCCGGCCCAGCCTCAGTCAAGCCTCACGTGCCACGGGCTTTCTCGGGTCGGGCTTAAAAGTCTCGTTTTTAAATGGGCTCCAAATATTTTAGCCCAGCCCCGCTAAATCACGGGCTGGGCTGGGCTGGCCCAACAGGTCAAGCCCATATTGACGGCTCTAAGCCCAAAACAATAGGATTCGACCAATTTTTTTTCATTAATAGACTCTAATTCTCTAATCCTCCGCACATATTTTGTTTAAAAAAAGAGTTAAAAAAACCACTACAAGTGTAAAGAAAGCACATTCAAATTGCAAGACAACAATGGCTAAAGCTTGAGAAAGCGAATTTTTAGTTTGTATTTTGTTCATTCCCTGCTGAAATAGCGCAATTGCATCGGGTGACTGAAGAGAATGCCGCCTTTTCATATAAACAGGTAAATAAACTTTCAATTGTTAAAGAAATATATAAAAAGTATAAATTTGGCAAATTATTTTCAGATTGTTTTCTAGCATCGTTTTAATATTATCGACTTATCATTAGCTACTAAAAACCGAAAAATCGAAGCCAACAACAATCAAACCGATGGTTTATATTTAATTTGGTTTGGATTTGATTTTAAAATTCTAAAATCGATTTAATTGATTTAGTTTTAATTTTAATCAGAAATCGACCAAACCAAACCGTAAATACCCCTAATCAACAAAATATATATTTTTTAGCTAGTAACTACAATTAGTTTCAATCGACCAACTACTTTTTGTCCCGATGTATATTTAAGCATGTCCAGCTTGTCTAAAAACTGAGAATTTTTCTTTTATAAAACAAATACTACCTCCTGTTCTTTTTAGTCATTGTAAAAATTTCGACACACCCAATTAAGAAAAGTATTTACTACAAAAATTTATTATAAGTGTTATTTGACTAACTTGTCTTTTATCTTTGCTTTTGCAAAAATAATACTCCCTCCAGACAATAAGTCATTAATTTATCTTTTTATTTTGATTCAAAAAGTGTCTATTATATTATCGAGAAATAAATTAATTTTCTTTTTTTTTAGAACTACTCTTACGTACGTATTCCTAAAAAATCTTGTACTCCTCACATTAGTTATGGTATAATATTTAATTAATGATAGTTTAATCACAATAACAATTCTTGTCTAAAATTTTATATTTTTTTAATGGGTGTGCCCAAGACAAATTAACATTTATTATGAAGCGAAAGGAGTATTTTCTTTGGACCAAAAGGAATATACTTGAAGCTAATTAAAGTCCATATCTACATCCAACACTCAACGCTCAAAATCAGCATAAAACCAAAATTCATTTTTAATGAAAACCCAACCATATCATGGAAAAGCCCTTTGGTTGTGGAAGTTTAGATTATTATGAGCAATATTATTCTTAAAACTATAATACATAAAGTATTTGTCAGATTTGTTCGAAAAAATAATTTACATACCTAAATTTTACGGCCGACCTTTTACCTCACTATTCTAAACTTAAATGAATTTAATACCCACCCTTAAAAAATTGAATCAAGTCTTGTGGTGGTTGTGTTTACACGCGCCATAAAGTCCCCTATTTTCAGTTTTTTCCATTTTTCTTTTTAAATTTTAGTTTTTAAAAAACGAAGATATTATGTTAAAAAACAAAAAAAAAAATTGTTTTTACACTTTTGTTTTTCCAGTTTTTACAAAACAATTTTTTTAAAAAAAATAAAAAAAAATTATATTTTTAAAAAACGAAATTATTTTGTTGAAAATAATTTTTTCAATTTTTAAAAAACAAAAATATTTTGTAAAAAAATAAAATTTATATTTTCTATTTTTAAAAAAAATCTGTTTATACAAAAATAAATAGTTTTTACAAAAAATAAAAGTTTTAAAAACTGAAAAAAATAATATTTTTCAAAAACAAAAATACTTTGCTGGAATTTTGTTTTTCTTCAGTTTTTAAAAAACAAAAATATTTTGTTAAAAAATTATTATTTTAAGTTTTTACATTTGTTTGTGCAAAATCTTTTCAGTATCTACTTAGTTTAAAAACTGAAAAATTATATCTACTTTGTTTAGATACTGAAATTTTGCATAACAAATTGTAAAAACTTTAAAAAATGACTTTTAAACAAAAGTTGTTTTTTGTAAAATCAGAAAAAATAGAAAAAACTGAAATAAATAGTTTTAACAAAATATTTTTGTTTTTTAAAAACCAAAAAAAAATAATTCCAACAAAATATTTTCGTTTTTGAAAAATATTTTTTTTCTTTAGTTTTTCAATTTTTTTTAAAGATTTTGTTTTTCTAAATTAAAAAATAAATTTTGTAGAAACATAAAAAAATATTTTTTAACATAATATTTTTCATGTTAAAAAGAAAAAAAGATAAAGAAAAGAGAAAAAATTAATATTAAGTTAATTTGTTATAATATCCTATTAGAAAGTGACACATGAACCATTAAATTAGTTTTAAGTTTTTATTTTGGCTTCACGCGCAGGTACAACGTGAACTACACGTTTTGCGCGGGGGGGAGGGGTTACTAAATTCACTTAAGTTTAGAATAGTGGCGTAAAAGGTCGCTCGTAAAGTTTAAGTGTGTAAATGGTTTTTTCGAACAAGTTTGATGGGTGCTTTATGTATTATTTCTTAATTTAATTACATGTCTCAAGCTCAAGTTTTGGTAATAGAGAAATTCTTTATAAAAACGGTTAGCGGTGGTAATTTGAGCCCAAACGCGTTTGACCCACCCAATCCGTCCATGGCTAGACTCATTATTGACCCGTCTATTTGTTGAAATTAATCTATCTTAACCCAACTCATTTCAACTCATTTAATGTTGTGCGTATTTTAACTTATATTCATCCATGAGTAACTTTGTTAAAATATCTTTAAAATAATTTTTTTTATATGTTATTGTACATGACCTAATAAAAGAAAAAAAAATTATTTGATATGTAAACAATACATAAGAAAATAATATACACTAATCAAAGCTTGGTAGGAGTCTGGACAAGTTGAGTTATGACACAAAGTTTAGCCCAACTTGTCCTAACCAATCGTAGTACAAGTTACTTTTGAGCGGATCATTAATCCGTCTATTTTTTGAGTCAACCAATTTTAACTCGCCAAAAATCATCCAACCGTCTATTTGATACACTTAGTAATTGTAGTCACTCACATGATATATTTGTTATATAAATTTAATTAGTTAGATCAATAAATTTCAAAAATAAGATGGAGTAATTTAAAAAGAAAGAGAAGCGCCGTGGCTTTTTGAATGAACAATGGAACATGTAGCATCTTTAGTTTAAAAGTTATTAAGTTAATCACATGAGAGCTGACAATATCCCAATCCTTTGTCACGTGCTTAGTCGGACCCCACGAACCCTATACCATTTTATAGTAGAAGAAGAGGATGCTCTCTCATAAGTTTTACAAAAACAAAAAAACAAAAATAGAAAAACAGAAAAAGTAAAAATGAAAGCTGGGAGAAAAAGGTGGGCGAATGATTGGTTCTTAATGTACACTAACTTTATCCATTTTTAACTGCTACTCCTATTCACGTTGGGATTTGTAATATTATCCCGCCCAATAACATTTCTATTAGAAATCCCCATTTCCTATTCAATAAAATAAATAAAAAAGGAAACAAAAGAAAGAAGAAAAGCAAAAAGATTATGCTACAAGAATTGCACTAAGTGACTGATGCATCTTTTGAGGATTTTACTACTTTCGACTCGACTTTATGTACATTAATTGAAAATTTTAATGTATTATAACGGAATACTTTACAATATTTTTTGTAAAAAGAACTATGCAGTAATTTTTGATTAAATTTTCTAATGAACGGGGTCAATGCTTACTTGAACGATCGAGCAAATACATAATATATGTCTTTATAAACTGTTAATTATTATTTTTTCATAGATCAATAGTACACATTTTTACTTTTATAACTAACCATGATAAACTAATGTAAATTTGTATAATTAGGATGCACGAGTAGGTTATTTTTCGAGTAACATGAATTATCTTGTACGAGAATTTTCAATCATATAAAAAGCAGGTTTCGTGATTGTAGAAATTATCCAGCAATCGAAGATATAAAAAAGGACCTAAAATTTTATGTACAATGCCGAATTAAGTGGTGAGATTGGGAGTCTTTATCCAAAATGTAAATAAAGATAAAAAAAAAAAATGAAACTTCCTATGTGGATATAATCATGACCAAGCATTTTGAACAGGGTTGAGCTGTAATGTTCGTGCTTAAACGTGGGTTAAGGAATATATTAACATGAGGTTAGGGAGGTAAGAAAGTACTAATAATTGAGTTAAAAAATTGTGAAAATAGCAGTACCCTGGAAACAGCTAACTTAAAATAATTATTTCAAAAACTTCAGGGGGCAAAGCGCAATTCCCGAGGAATAAAAAAGTGGAGTAATAAAAACGTAGAAAGATGGAGAAAAAAAAGAGCAGGGAATCCGGCTGTAAAATTGGACACTAATGGTAGAGTCACGGCGACAAAACCTGCTAGATCGATTCTTAAGGGAAAAGGGGTTGTATTATTTAATTATCTTTCTTAATCCTCCTATTTTTAACTTCATTAATTTCCCTCTTTTGCTTTATTTAATTAATAATTACGGTACGTACACTAATTATCTTTACTTATACCCAAAAAAAAAAAGCCTTGAATAAATACATAGAGATTCCGCATTTAATTATTTGTACCACACATGACAGTCGTGACATCCATTTTTGACACCTGTAGTGTTCAATTTTTAACTTTTAAATAAATTTCAAACTCAAAAGTAATCCTTTATTTACCAGTAAGAAAAAGTAATTTTCGACATCATTACCACATCAATTATCATTGTGATAAACTTTCAAATTTGCTCAATTTCAGAATTAATATAAGATGTGAATTATACACTATAAATTCAATTATTATTCCCAAGAAAAGTAAAATACAAGCGTGTTAAGGTAAAATGGAACAACTTTACAGAAGTAGCAAGGTACTGCATTTATTTATTTATTTAAGACAAAAAAAAAAGATGATTATGAAATTACAGATAAGACCCTTATTACAGTATGAAAACCCCTCTGACCCGGACCCCTTACTTTCAGCTCTTCAGCACTTGTCTGTCCTCTTCACACTCAATTCCTTCATTCTCTCTTCCTTTTTCGCAGCTTTCCTATTTAACTACTCTCAAAGGAACCGTTACTTTGCTTCTCCTAAGCGTTTTACTCTCTCTATTCTGAGACTCTCTCACACTTTTTTCCTCCCAATGGAAGCATCAGATTTCTTTGTCAGTTGTTATTTCTCAAATGCCGGAGACGAAAAGAGTCCAAATAACAACAACAACAATAATAATTTTACTGTCGATGACCTGTTAGATTTCTCTAAGGAAGATGAAGTCATGACTGACGCTTTTTTTGACAGTATTACGGGTAATTCAGCTGATTCCTCCACTGTTACCGTCGTCGACAGCTGTAATTCCTCTGTTTCCGGTGAAAATGGCCATTTCAATGGTAATCTGAGCTGCCGCAGCTTCACCGACGCTCCGTTCCCTGGCAGCGAACTCTGCGTTCCGGTAATTACTATCCTTCTTACACTTCCTTGGTGATAAAAAAATGTTTCTAAATTTGGTCTCATTTTTCCGCCAATTTCGCACTCAAATTATTACGCGGTAATAATTAATTCGGTTCTCCGTTTGGATATACCATAATAATGTCCGAATATTTGTTAACAAATTAACCACGTGTCAATTCGAAGAATTCATGCACCATTTACATAACAGAGGTCAAATACATACAATTTGTTTTCACTCTAAGCAATATTCTGTTCCTCGTTTGCTTTCTCGTTGATAATTATGAGAATTTAGTACAATAAACTGAGATTTTTTTTTATTTGAATTTTAACAGTATGATGACTTGGCTGAGCTTGAATGGCTGTCCAATTTCGTGGAGGAATCATTCTCAAGTGACGATGTTCAAAACATTCAGCTCATCCCTGTAACAAACATTAATTCCGCCGCCAACAACACCACCGACAGTTCCTCCTCCGCCTCCACAATTTCTGCCGGAACTAACTCACCACCGGCTTTTCCCGCCGACACTTCTGTTCCTGGCAAAGCTCGCAGCAAGCGCTCACGCGCCGCCCCCTGCGACTGGTCCTCGCGCCTCCAGCTGCTCCTCTCTCCTACCACGTCATCATCGGAGAGCAACAACTCTGCTGCCAATATCAACACTTCAGCCACGGCCAAGTCCACCAAAGCACCGTCGAAGAAGCGAGAGAGCATCGAAACACCGGGACGCAAATGCCTGCACTGTGCTTCTGAAAAAACACCGCAGTGGCGCACAGGACCAATGGGTCCGAAGACTCTGTGCAATGCTTGTGGAGTTAGGTACAAGTCCGGCAGATTAGTGCCGGAGTATCGGCCGGCGGCGAGCCCGACGTTCGTGTCGGCGAAGCACTCCAATTCTCATCGGAAGGTTCTGGAACTTCGGAGGCAAAAGGAGTTCCAGGGACACCCAGCACACCATCATCAACATCAGTTGATTAGTCAAACCTCAATTTTCGGTGTATCAAACGGTGGTGATGATTTCTTGCTTCATCATCATCAAAACTGTGGTCCTAATTTCAGGCACCTAATTTAGTACGGATCAGCTAGTGTAGGGGATAATTAACTACTTTGCGCCTTCCACCTTTAAAGTTTGAGTTAATTAACATCCATTTTCTTAATTATCTAGTCTAGAAATTTGAATATCAGGATTAAGAAAAATGGGGGTCCTAGCAATCCCAGAGGAGACCCAAAAAAAGAATAGATTAAATGCAAATTAGACATTAGTCCTCTGTAACGTTTCTCCTAATTTTGGTATTAATTCATAGATTTTTTGAAGACTATTTTGTTGAATTTTTTAATGTCATTATCTTGGATAGCTTTATTTTTGGTCACTAATTAATTCCATACTATCAAGTGGACCAAACATATTATCATTATATTAATTTACAGTTTATGTGATGAATTGATACAAATTGAGAGTTATTTTATCGTGATAGTGAAAAATGTAAGTGAATAAACATGTATGTCTAGAATTTTATGTGTGGTTATATATATATCTTGCGTGCTTTTATATATGGCAACCATGTCAGTACTAACTCATTTTATGTGTGGTTGTATATATAACTTGCTTGCTTTGTGCTTTGGCAACTATGTCAGCACTAACTCATTTTATGAGGTTAGCTTCTATACACTAATATCGAAAGAATTTTTATGTTACATAAAAAATTATTACGTATGAGTAACACCACATAAAAAGAGAAAGTAATAATTACAAATTTAAGACAATGCCTGCTATGTAAAAATATGTTAATTCCTACTATTTGGAGAAAAGTGAAGGAATTTGATTGGTTTTATTGTTTTCTTATTCGGTGTTCGGTACCCGCACGAGAACCCTACTATATCCGAATTCGCGCCGAACTAGTATGGCGTTATTCGAGAAGTAATGCTCATTACCAAGAATTTTTGCATATCTAAGACCCGAATCCGAGAAAGAATAGAATCTATACTTGGGCTCGAACCCGAAAAGAAATTTGATGTTATTCGCTTGCTGTGAGAGAGATGAAAAATATCTGTAATAAGCTGGAAAGTGGGTAGGGGAATGATAGGGGCAATGGTGCATATTGCCTTTGTCAATGCCATGGGCCAAGGGTGATGGGTGGTGCCATAACTTGAAAACTTGAAAGGTGAGGAATTTGCACATGGAGGGCTCACGGACTCAACTAAAACCTGGGTCCTTTCCTGTCTCTACTTCCATTACTATTTCAAAAGTTAGCAACTCCTTTTCTCATTTTTGGAAAAGTAAATTAAAAACTTGAGTTTGGTAGTGTATCTTTTCAAGGTTAGTGCAATATAAATAATTCTAAGTAGGTGTTCGGGGTGAAATTGGAAAACAGAATTATTTGAAGTTGAAAAAAAGTATTTGTAAATTGCAGTTATGCTTGAAAATGAATTTTACTTGAAAAAATTAATTATTTTGTTGGACTAAAAACCATTATTTCACTTGATGGACTCAAATATATGTTTTTCTTGACGGCCTCTGAATAGAAACAACAACAAAAACAACGATCGAGCAAAATTTTATTAGTAGGGTTTGTGGAGGGTAGTGAGTGTATGCAAAATTTACCCCTATATCGTGAGGGAGTAAATATGTTATTTCCGGAAGATCTTCGGTGCAAGAAGACCAAAAAAGACGGTATATTAGTAACTCCAACAGAAACCAAATAAATAATAACATTATCATAAAAAACAGAAAATATATGGAAAACAAGACCTTTGAATAAAAAGAATACTATAGAATTTTCTGTATACAAAGGACCAGAGGTCTCTATTAAAGGGATATATTAACACAGTAGAAGGAAAAGGAAAAAATGCGCAAGTCCAATCTCAGTATTCCATTTTCATCATTTTAGCCATGTATTTATTTCAGCAAAATTTGTCTGACTTATAAAACTTTATATCTGTTGTAACTCCTTGAGTTGTGGATACTTTAGTCTTACAACGCTCTAATTAAACACAACTATTGATAACGTGGCATTAATTTGATTAATAATTTTACGTAGAGGTACCACAACGTCCATAGATCAATGATATTGACCCATAGTTTCTCTAATAAATACTATATAAACAAAGGAGTACAACAACAACAACAACAACAACCCAGTATAATCCCACTTAGTGGGGTCTGGGGAGGGTAGTGTGTACGCAGACCTTACCCCTACCCTAAGGTAGAGAGGCTGTTTCCAAATAGACCCCCGGCATCCTTCCCTCCAAGAACTACCCACCTTGCTCTTGGGGAGACTCGAACTCACAACCTCTCGGTTGGAAGTGGGGGTTGCTTACCATCAGAGCAACCCCTCTTGTCTAAACAAAGGAGTACATAGCATAGATTTCAGTGAGAATAGACCTAGAAAAAAAAAATGAAGAACAATCGTGCAGTGTACGAAGTAGCTGCATGGAATTGCGGTGAGAATCAATGTGGGAAAAGAACGAGGAATAGTTTTGAACCAGTAGAAATTTTTAAAGGAATAATAAATTGCTAATTTATGATATGTAGTGGTAGTACTACGTAAATTAAATTTTAGGATACCCTAGGTCAAAGGACGAGATATAATTATTTAAAATAATTCTATTACTTTAATATTTGGCCCCTATTTAACTGTCTACCCAATCCTAGACATTTGCACTTCTACGGGGTCCACTCCGTTATCTCACCCCAATCTCCTATTATTTTCCAACTATTTTAAGTGATACATTGTTAGCCTTTGGACATAAATTTAAAACATGAAAAAATAAATTTTGAAGATAAATAAAAATAATTTGTAAGTTGAAATTGTGTTTGAATATGCATTTTATCTTTAATTCTTTTGAATTAAAATTTTAAAAATTACTCTAATACTGTTTTTTGGATTTTGAAGATTTTATTCTCCAAAATATGACAACAAAATATTAAAATTTATACACAAATAGATATTTGGAAATAAAATAAGGAAAAAACTCCCAAATTTTATAGCCAATAATTTTTGACATATTTAAAATTATAAAATTTAAGTAATATTTTAGTATATCATACATTACGTTAATTAAGATACGTAAAATAAAATGAAAGGAGTACAACTTTAATATACATGGTGCAAAAATGTAGGGTGGAGGATGTATAAGGTATCACAATTCTTCTTTGCATTGTTTGTGTCCGTTTTGGTGAAATCGACACAAAAATTACAACTATTTGAAAAAGCATAAACTATACTGCTAAATAAGGATATAAGATCCTACAGAAGAGGAGGGTCAACATAGCCTGTGTTCAGGAGACTAGGTGAAAAGGGACAAAGGCGTGGGATATAGACGTGTTTAAGTTGTGGTACTCTGAGGTCGTGAGGGGTAAGAATGGAGTGGGCATCCTGGTGGATAAGGACCTTAGAGAGTCCGTGGTGGAGGTTAGGCGAGTGAACAATAGGTTGATGTCTATTAAGTTGGCTATCGGGGGTTGCGTCCTTAGCGTCATCAGCGCCTACGCACCGCATGAGGGCTTAGATGAGGAGGTCAAGCGGCGTTTTTGGGAGGACTTGGATGAGTTGGTGTGTAGTATCCCCCAATCTGAGAAGTTGGTCATTGGAGGGGACTTTAATGGCCATATTGGGGCGGATGCTAGTGGTTATGGTGAGGTGCACGACGGCTTTGGCCTCGGGGTTAGGAACGGAGGAGGCACTGCGCTGTTGGATTTCGCTAGGGCTTCCGAGCTTCTGATTGCTAACTCGACATTTCAGAAGAGGGAGGAACATTTGGTCACCTTCAAAAGTTCAGCGGCGAGGACTCAGATCGATTACCTCATTCTCACAAGGAGCGATAGAGGTCTGTGCAGGGACTGCAAGGTTATTCCGGGAGAATCTCTTTGTACCCTTCATAGACTCCCAGTGATGGATGTCGGACTCTGGGTGAAGAAGAAGCAGAGGGGTGCTCGGGGCCGACTACGAATTAGATGGGGTGCCCTGACTAAAGAGAAAGCCCAGGAGCTAGAGAGGAGGTTAGTTGATGGTGGAGCTTGGAGAACTTCTTGGGTAGCAGACGAAATGTGGTCAAAGACGGCGAATCTGGTGAGGGAGGCAGCGCGGGATGTTCTTGGGGTAGCCAAAGGCTATCTAGGCAGACATCAAGACGACTGGTGGTGGAACGATGTAGTGCGAGGAAAAATAGAGGTGAAGAAAGCAGCTTTTGCGAAGTTGGCAGGGAGCACAAGCGAGGAAGAAAGGCGGGTGAACAGGGAGAGCTATAAGGTGGCAAGGAAGGAAGCGAAACTGGCGGTCACGAAAGCTAAAAATGCGGCTTTTGGTCGCATGTACGAGGAATTGGGGGAGAAAGGCGGGGACAAGAAGTTATTCCGGTTAGCCAAAGTAAGGGAAAGGAAGGCGCGAGACCTAGACCAAGTTAGGTGCATCAAGGATGAGGATTGTAGAGTCCTGATGGGGAAGTCTCAAGTCAAACAGAGACGGCAGGCGTACTTCCGAGACCTTCTCAACGAGGAGGGGGACCAAAGCATAGAACTAGGGGAGCTGGGGCATTCAGAGCATCATAGAGACCTAGGGTACCAAAGGCGCATTAGGGTGGAAGAGGTCGTGGGGGCTTTGCGTAGGATGAGTAGAGGTCGAGCGACCGGGCCAGACGAAATCCCGGTGGAGTTCTGGAAATGCATGGGTAAGCCAGGAGTGGAGTGGCTCACCAGGTTGTTCAATGCGATCTTCGGGACCAAAAGGATGCCGGAAGAGTGGAGGTGGAGTACAGTGGTGCCCTTGTATAAGAACAAAGGGGATATCCAGTGTTGCAACAACTATAGGGGCATCAAATTAATAAGCCACACCATGAAGGTCTGGGAGCGGGTGATCGAGGCCACGGTGAGGGAGTCGATATCTATTTTGGTGAACCAGTTCAGTTTTATGCCGGGCCGGTCCATTACAGAAGCTATGCACCTTGTCAGGAGATTGGTGGAACAGCTCAGGGATATGAAGAAGGACCTGCACATGGTGTTTATCGACTTGGAGAAGGCGTATGACAAGGTCCCTAGGAAGGTACTATAGAGGTACCTGGAGGCTAAGGGCGTGCCGGAAGCCTACATCAGAGTAATCAAGGACATGTACGATGGAGCTAAGTCCAGGGTCAGGACAGTGGGTGGTGACTCAGACCATTTTCCGGTGGCTATGTGGCTCCATCAAGGATCTGCGCTTAGCCCTCTCTTGTTCGCATTGATGATGGATTCTTTGACGCGGCATATTCAAGGGGATGTGCCATGGTGTATGCTATTTGCTGATGACATAGTGCTGGTAGACGAGACGAGGGTCGGTGTTAACGAGAGACTAGAGGAATGGAGACAGACTCTCGAGTCTAAGGGCTTCAAACTAAGCAGGTCTAAGACAGAATATCTGGAGTGCAAGTTTAGCGTTGAGCCTAGCGAAGTGGGACGGAGCGTGATGATTGGATCTCAGGCCATAGCCAAGAGGGATAGTTTCAGATACCTTGGATCGGTGATTCAGGGGGACGGGGAGATTGACGGGGATGTCACTCACCGTATAGCGGCAGGGTGGTCGAAGTGGAGGCTTGCATCAGGAGTTTTGTGTGACAAGAAAGTGCCACAGAAACTCAAGAGGAAGTTTTATAGAGCCGTGGTTAGACCTTCCAAGTTGTATGAGACGGAGTGTTAGCCGACGAAGAAATCTCATGTTCAGAGGATGAAGGTTGCAGAGATGAGGATGCTCAGGTGGATGTGCGGGCTCACCAGGTTAGATAGGATTAGGAACAAAGTTATTCGGGATAAGGTGGGGGTGGCCCCAATGGATGAGAAGATGCGAGAGGCGAGGCTTCGATGGTTCGGGCATGTGCGGAGGAGAAGCCCAGATGCCCCGGCGAGGAGTTGCGAGCGGCTAGCGGCGGTCGGTGTGAGGCGAGGCAGAGGGAGGCCTAAGAGATACTGGGGAGAGGTAATTAGGCAGGACATGGCCAGGTTGCTGATTTCCAAGGACATGACCCTAGATAGGACAACCTGGAGGTCCAGTATAAGGATTGTAGGATAGGGGCTTCTAGAGTTTTCGTAGTCCTTTCCCGGGGTGGGTGAGGCGCGGTAGGGCCACCCTTAGAGGATTAGTTTGCGTTCTCTTATGGTAGTAAATTCTGGTAGCTATTATTTTAATATTATTGCATGCCGATTTATTTATGGTACATATGTCTCTTATGTTAGTTAATTATTTATGCGATGTATGCTGGTGTAACTAATGCTGTTTTTGTTTTTTTTCCCTTTCTTTTCCGTGCGCCGAGGGTCGATTGGAAACAGCCTCTCTGCCCTCTTGGATGGAGATAAGGTCTGCCTACATATAACCCTCCTCAGACCCCACTTTGTGGGAATATACTGGGTTGTTGTTGTTGTTGTTGTTGTTTTAAATAAGGATATAAGATCGAGCAGTAATATAGGTATTTCCTGGAATTTTATTACTCCTTTATCTTTTAATACTCTTTCTTTGCAGGTGATTTGTGCAATATTATTGAGTTTGATGGTATACAATTCTCCTAATATTCCTCTACAATTCTATTTAGTACCTATAAGATTGAGTTCAGTCAACTAAAATAAAATTCTAAAATTCCCACTTCCACAGCTTTAAAGGGCACCTCGGTGCATAAAGTATCTTGTATTCATGTTGGGTTGGAGAAAAGCTATTGTACCTAAGGGTGTGATACAAATAATTTACCCTAATACAAATATTATTGTGATTGCTTTCGCGACTCTAACTCGTGACCTATAGTTTATACGAAAATAGCCGTAATTTTACTCTACAACTCTATCCATATCGGATAGTACGTGAAGAAACAAGAAAAATGAAGTGAAAGAGACAAGTATGGGAGCCAACTATTCCTGCATGGGCAGCTAATCAATACGAACCCACAGAAATAAATAGTACTTGAAGGTACAATGTATGTACGCACAGAAACTTCCAGCAACACACTGTATGTAGTATTGCTTACGGATGGAGTCATCTGAATGTAACTGATTTATGTTTTTGCACTTATTATTGGATCCTCTTTTTTTTTTTCTGCTTTTCGCTACAAGTTTAACTTCTATATGTATAAATTTCTTATAATATCATGTCAATTAAGAAATAACTATAGAAATACGCTAACAGATAGAGTATATACAATAACCTGACAAAATAAGATAGATCGATTACTTGTTACAACATGCTAAAATAAATATGCTGATAGTCAATATACATATGTTATTTTCTTTTTATATTTTTTGTGTGGAGTGGGGTGGTAGACATGCATGTGGAGAGGAAAGAAGTGGCACATGCAGTTAAGTGAAATGCATGACTACTGTGTGTACAGAGTTGCTGTGGATAATATATCCAAAGGCCAAAGGGTGGGTATTGATCAGAGTTCATGTCTCATAGGGATCTTTCCATGTTATTTGGTAATACGTTGCAATTATTCTTGTCTCCTCCTTCCCCACCTATGCCCCTCATTTGTGACTCTCACTCTTTACAATATTACACATGACAATATATATATATATATATATATATATATATATCCTTATTTTTTCCATTAGACTTGCCCATTTTTTGGTAGTTTCATACAAAGACAATTCGTTGCATTAAGTTTCCGCTATGTACGAGGTCCTTAAAAAGATCGAGAATAACAAGAGTCTATTTTACGCTGCTTTATCATGCATTTTACAAGAGTTTAACTTATATGACAATGGAATTTGTTACTAACATATATTAAGTGGCACAAAAGATCTTTATAGGTAATATATCCTTGTAAAACTAGTAGGAATTTATAATCTTAAAAATAAATCCAATTACCTACAACAATGTAATTTTCGTAAAATGTGGTGCGAAAAGAATGAGACTGCAAGTGCGTCAAATCAAATTATGCATTTGGTGGAAACTTATTAGACGACGACATCATTAGGAAGGTGAATTGATCATCAGTTGCTGATATATAATGCCAAATAAAAGCTGATACCCAGTGTTAAATTGCTTTAATTTGCTAATTGGAAAAGTTTGGTGGGAATTCTTCTTTCATGTAATGAGTGATATAATGATACTGCTCAAACCAGTCTAACCAGTAATTATAAAGGAGCAGTGAATAAACCGTAATGATCAAATATGTCTATATGAAGAACTTATCAAGAAAAATAAAAGTTTCCCACTAAACAAATAAAGAAAAGCGGAGAAAGAAAGTATTAGGTTATTTCTTTCATTCGTCTAAATTTTGATGGATATAATTATTCGATATACAATAAGACCTTTCCATAAGAATATGCTTTTATATATATATATATATATATATATATATATATATATATATATATATATATATATATATATATATATATATAACAACACTTCACTATAAAATACATGCTTTTCTAGAACGGATTTTCATGCATATTTATGTTTATAATATATGTTCTCTATAACAACACTTCACTATATATAACAACTAAAAATTATCCGGAACAAACGAGATCCTTATAGAGAGGTTTGACTGTATGTGCTTATGAGGGGCACGTGAACAGAGTGTTAGGACCCGGTGGCACTAAACACTTCTTCACAGCGGGAAAAATAAATGATCAACGAAAAATAAATGACACAAAGAATTTAACGTGGTTCACCTAAAACGTTTAGGCTACGTCCACAAACCCGGCACCAACTTCCACTAAAACTTTTAGTAGGCTTACAAAGAGAGACTTCTCCAATAATTTGGAGGTACAACAATTCCCCGAGCTCTACCCAAAATAGTGGCGCACACAAAAGTGTTTCCCGAAAATACCCGACTAGTATTTTACTCACTATTTTGTCACTCCCCCTTTAGAAAAAACTTCCTAAAGAAAAACAAACTCTCTCTTTCTCTCTAACTCTTATACTTGAGTTATTGAATGTTTTTGGTGTGTTTAAAACAATGAGATGAAGGGGGTATTTATAGTTTTTGAGATAGGGACCAAAAGTGCAAATCTCACATATCAAGAAGGATCAATTTGCAATATTCCCATCTCACCTACCATTTATTGATGTCATTGCTTACATCAATAAGCAAATTGGAGGAAGCTTCTAACAATTCTCCCCCTTCCGACTATTTGGAGAGTTTCCTATCCCTGCAGCTTCTCTACAGAACTCAAATTTACCCTTTGGTACAGTTTTGGTCAACATGTCTGATCCGTTTTCATCTGTATGGATCTTTTCTAGCCGCAACATCTTCTTCTCTAACACATCCCCGATCCAATTATATCTAACATCAATATGCTTGGATCTGGAATGGAATGAGGCATTCTTCGCAAGGTGGATAGCACTTTGACTATCACAAAATAGCTGATAACCGTCTTGCGAAAATCCAAGTTCGGTTAAGAACTTCTTCATCCACAGCATTTCTTTGCAAGCCTCCGTTGTTGCAATAAATTCAGCTTCAGTAGTTGATAATGCAACACATTTTTGCAACTTTGATTGCCATGACACAGCTCCCCCTGAAAAGTTAATCAAGTATCCCGAAGTTGATTTTCTAGAATCAACATCTCCGGCCATATCTGCATCAGTATAGCCAACCAACACAGGGTTGTCTTCTCCAAAACACAAGCATAGTTTGGAGGTTCCTCGAAGATACTTGAGAATCCACTTAACAGCATCCCAATGTTCCTTTCCTGGATTAGAAAGAAATCTACTTACCACTCCTACAGCGTGAGCGATATCTGGCCGTGTACAAACCATGGCATACATCAAACTTCCTACTGCTGAAGCATATGGAATCCGCTCCATCTTTTTTCTCTCATCATCTGTTGACGGGCTTTGCTTGGTGCTCAATCTAAAGTGGTTAGCAAGAGGACAGCTAACTGCTTTAGTTTTCTCCATGTTGAACCGTTGAAGTACCTTCTCGATGTACTTCTCCCGAGACAACCATAACTTCTTGGCTTCTCGGTCTCGCATAATCCTCATCCCAAGGATCTGTTTTGCTGGCCCCAAGTCTTTCATGGCGAAGAACTTGCTTAGCTGCTCTTTCAAGCTATTAATTCTGGAAACATTCCGGCCAACAATCAACATATCATCCACATAGAGCAATAGGATGATAAAATCATCGTCAGAAAACTTCTGAACGAACACACAATGGTCCGAAGTTGTCTTCTTGTAGCCGTGTTGCCCCATCACCGACTCGAACTTCTTGTACCACTGCCTTGGTGCCTGTTTTAAGCCATAGAGGCTTTTCCTCAATCTACAAACGCAGTCCTCTTTCCCCTTTTGCTGGAAACCGTCTGGTTGCTCCATGTATATCTCCTCTTCCAAATCACCGTGTAGGAAGGCGGTTTTCACATCCATCTGCTCAACCTCCAGGTTGAGGCTTGCTACTAATCCCAGCACCGTGTGTATTGAGGTCATTTTCACAACTGGTGAAGAATATTTCATCAAAGTCTATACCTTTCCTTTGATTGAAACCTTTGACGACCAATCTTGCTTTGAATCTCGGACGGGAACTGTTTTCATCATGCTTGATCTTGAACACCCATTTATTCTTCAAAGCTCTCTTGCCTTTCGGCAACTTCACCAACTCAAACGTCTTGTTCTCATGCAAGGATTTCATCTCGTCTTGCATGGCTTCTATCCACTTCTCCTTATGTTCATCATCAACGGCTTCTTCAAAACTGTCGGGTTCTCCCCCGTCAGTGAGTAACACATACTCATGTGGAGAATATCTGGTAGACTGTTGCACAACTCTTCCGGATCTTGTGTGATAAGGAGGGTTGTTGAGGATTGTTGGTTGAGGTTGATCATCATCGTCTGCATCATCATCACCATTATCCTCGTTACCTTCAGCATCTGCTGGTTCATCTTCATTTGGAAGATCAGGGGCTTCAGGTTGATTATCCTGAACATCGTCTCCAACTTGTCTCGGCACCATTGTTGGAGGCAACTCAAACTCAGCAGAATCATCGGTGGACTTCTCTACTTTGTCAATGTCTTCAATTGTTTGGTCCTCAACGAACACAACATCTCGACTCCTAACGAGCTTCTTCTGCACCGGATCATAGAACTTATAGCCAAGCATGTCTTGACCATAGCCGATGAATACACACTCCCTTGTCTTGACATCAAGTTTTCTCCTTTCATCCTTCGGAACATGGACATAGGCTTTGCAGCCAAATACCCGCAATTGATCATAAGAGATATCTCTTCCTGACCAAATCTTTTCTGGAGCCTCGTACTGAAGAGGGACACAGGGTGAATGGTTTAGCACATAGGTTGCTGTAACTAGTGCTTCACCCCAGAAAGCCTTTGGTAACTTTGAATGAGAGAGTAAACATCTGGTTCTCTCGATCAAGGTTCTGTTCATCCTCTCAGCCAAGCCATTCAACTGTGGAGTTTTAGGAGGTGTGAGCTGATGTCGAATACCATGCTCTTTACAATAAGCATCAAATTGACCCTGGTATTCACCGCCATTGTCTGTCCGGATGCACTTCAACTTCTTACCAGTCTCTCTTTCCACCAAGGTTAGAAATTGTTTGAAAACTTGAAACACTTGATCCTTGGTCTTCAGCGTGTATACCCATGTCTTTCGTGAATGATCATCAATAAAGGTCACGAAATATTGGGCACCACCGAGGGACTTCTTGAAAGGCCCGCATACATCTGAGTGTACCAGATCCAACACGTCTTGCTTTCTCGAAGGAGGGAATCTTTTGAATGAAACTCTGTTTTGTTTCCCAGCTAAACAGTCAGCACACTTCTTCAACGGGATCTGGTTTAGACCTGGTAAGGCGTTCTTCTTCACCAAACGCGCCATTGACTTTTCACTCATGTGGCCAAGACGTCTATGCCACAACTTGGTATTGCTATCATTCTCCGCAACATTTATAACTTGTTGGGAGATGCTTGCCTGGGTCACGTACAACTTTGACTGCTTCGTGCCCCGCGCCACCACCAATGAGCCTTTCGTGAGCTTCCATTGGCCATTATGAAAGGTATTGCAGTAACCTTCCTCATCAAGCTTGCCTACGGAGATCAGATTCAGGCGCATATCTGGAACATGCCCGACATCTCTTAAAAGTAGCTTCATCCCATTCATGGTCTCTAGGCAAACATCTCCTTTGCCTACAACTGTTGAGAAATTGGCATTTCCCATCTTTACACGACCGAAGTCTCCAGGTGTGTAAGATGAGAAGAGTTCTCTCCGTGGCATTGCATGAATGGTAGCTCCACTATCAATCACCCATGTCGTCTCTTGGGTTGTCAAATTGATAATGTCGTCATCGTAGACAATGTTAAACTCACCAAAGGAGTTCGCTTCATCATCATTGCTTTCTTCGGGTTTCTCCTTTTTGCCTTTGTTCTTCTTCTGGTCATTTTGGAACTGTCGGCAAAATCTTTTGATATGGCCCTTCTTTTTGCAGTAATGGCACTCAACGTGTGCAAATTTGTTGGATCTACCTCTGCTCTTATCTCTGTTACTCTGGCCCTTGTTTTGACTTCTCCCCCTGGTCGTAACAGCCAACACCTCTGATGAAGAAGATGATCCTTGTGATCGGCGTCTCATTTCTTCATTTAGAATGCCACTCTTGATTGTCTCCATGTTTACCACACCGTTGGGTGCAGAATTGGTGATTGAAACCTTCAAGGTTTCCCATGACTCTGGGAGTGTTGCCAGCACCATAAGAGCAAGTACCTCGTCATCGAACTTTATGCCCATTCCCGACAACTGGACGACAATCCCTTGTATTTCATTAAGGTGATCTGCCACAGTTGTCCCTTCTACATATTTTACTTGCATTAATTTTGTCAAGTAAAATAATTTGTTGTTACCTATTTTAGAGGCATACAACTCCTCGAGCTTGTTCCATAACGACCTTGCATGTGTCACACCATAAATGTGGTTGTACACATTATCTTCAACAAATTGCCGTATGTAGCCGCACACTTGGTTGTGCTCAAATTCCCAGTCCTCGTCTGACTTGTCTTCAGGTTTCTGAGTACTGAACACCGGCAGGTGCATCTTCGTCACGAACAGGAGATCCTTCATCTTGTTTCTCCATAAGTGGTAATTTGTGCCGTTCAAGTTGACCATCTTGCTTGTCCTTGCCTCCATATTTCCGATGGTGAATAGTAACCGTAGGTATGAATAGTGCCCGTATGGATGAATAGTATCCGTACGTATGAATAGTACCATACGTATGAATAGTATTCTAACCAAAGCTCTGATACCACTTGTTAGGACCCGGTGGCACTAAACACTTCTTCACAGCGGGAAAAATAAATGATCAACGAAAAATAAATGACACAAAGAATTTAACGTGGTTCACCTAAAACGTTTAGGCTACGTCCACAAACCCGGCACCAACTTCCACTAAAACTTTTAGTAGGCTTACAAAGAGAGACTTCTCCAATAATTTGGAGGTACAACAATTCCCCGAGCTCTACCCAAAATAGTGGCGCACACAAAAGTGTTTCCCGAAAATACCCGACTAGTATTTTACTCACTATTTTGTCACTCCCCTTTAGAAAAACTTCCTAAAGAAAAACAAACTCTCTCTTTCTCTCTAACTCTTATACTTGAGTTATTGAATGTTTTTGGTGTGTTTAAAACAATGAGATGAAGGGGGTATTTATAGTTTTGAGATAGGGACCAAAAGTGCAAATCTCACATATCAAGAAGGATCAATTTGCAATATTCCCATCTCACCTACCATTTATTGATGTCATTGCTTACATCAATAAGCAAATTGGAGGAAGCTTCTAACACAGAGGTGCAGCTAGGATTTCAAGCTTATGATCGAGATTCTAATCGTTTCAAATTAGTGGATTCCAACTTTATAATTTATTCATATTCAATAAAAAATTTAAAACAAATGCAGGGTGAATAAGTTGAATCGAATACCACTGCTATAAAAGAAGTGGTTATATAAAAGAAGATAGGCACGAGCACGACATAAGAATGGTGGGAGTCACATGACTTCTTTAATTTCACACTATTATTACGCCAAGTCCATAGACTGGGTTATGTTTATAAAAATACAGAATCAAGTTTGATAATATTCTAATTAGAAATCTTAATTGGACAAGATGCGCGCGGAAGGAGCTTTAAAAATGATCTTTCCTTAATTGTTTAATTAGTCTAGCTGTCACGTATCCTTGATTTTAATCCTACATACAAGTAGTAAACAAACTTAACGAACAAAATTTCTGCATTCACAGCTATTGCAAACTGAATTGATGCTCAACTTTTATAATAATGGGCTTAAAATTTAATATTTTTAAATTAAAATTTAGTGACTAAAAATTAAAGTTGGAATATATATCAGTAACTAATAGTTAAGTGATAAATATGTGCATAAAAATAAATATTTTATTTTTATTGATTTAATATAAATATCGAATGACATCAATTTGGGTTGTATGTTTTCTTAATGTTTTGAAATTGTATTCATGGGCGAATATTGAATGCCCAATTCGTTTAAAGCATCTAAGTTCTTTTTTCAAGCTTAGTATAATATTTTGGCTAACTTCCATATTTTGGACATTCGAATATATATATATATATATATATATATATATATATATATATATATATATATATATAGAAAAATGACGCGGTTCCTCTCTTAAGTCAAGAAATACATTTATCCTTTTTCTCTTTTTTGGGTTTTCCATTATTATTTTTTTATTTTTTTATAATAAAAATTCTATTTTCATAACTCACACCACTTTATCTTTGTATGAGTCATAATCCAGTCCCACGACAATCAACTAGATCGACCGTCCCTTTCGACCAACACAAATGTAATAGGCGCTAAGACCGCTTCAATTGAGAATACTATCCATATTCGCCTAAAATCTTGGACGGGGTCGCTACTCTTCGGATACGTCCGAAATAACCCCCTAATGTGGGCCCGATCTCCAAAAAAGTTAAATCGTACAGCAATGTTTATAAATACAAGAGCAGAAATCAGAAAAGGGGTTCCACCCTCTTCCCATGGGGCCTCAAAGAAATATAGAGTAAAATACAGAGTGAGAACCCAAGAAGAAAAACAGAATGACGGTAGATCTATTGAGTGTAAAGATCTGAACCTCTTCACGGAGAGGCAGATTATTCCATTATCATGAATAAATATCACTGATATTTTCTGTTGCCAATACAAATATTTCCATTATCTAAATTTCGGATATGTTACGACTTGCTATGATTGGCCCTTCATTTACATTGATTGTTTTGAATTAATAAATGCTTACGAACATTTTGAGTCAAACAATTTGGCGCCGTCTATGGGAATTTACTAGCAAGAACGCGTAGCTCTTCCCGAAGTCAAAAGCAAAGGGAGAACGACGAGAGAAGGGTTGGTAACCCAATCAGAGCAAGCCTGATTCATCTCGTCTACACGCATGTACTCGGGCTATGAGCCCTCGACTCAAAATATTCAACAAATGTTTAACGACAGTTGAATTGGGACTCAGGCCATGAGCCGTCCCCAAATTAATTCAACTTCAGTTGAATCAACAAATGTTCAATGACAGTTGAACTAGGACTCAGGCTATGAGCCTTCGCCAATTAGTTCAACCACGGTTGAAGTACGACTAGGGCTACGAGCCCTCGACTCAAAATATTCAACAAATGTTCAATGATAGTTGAACTGGGACTCAGGCCATGAGCCTTCACCAAATTAATTCAACTCCAGTTGAGTCAACAATGTTCAATGACAGTTGAACTGGGACTCAGGCCATGAGTCTTCGCCAAATAAATTCAACTTCATTTGAATCAACAAATGCTCAATGACACTTGAACTGGGACTCAGGCCATGAGCCTTCGCCAATTAGTTCAACCACGGTTGGAATAGGACTCGGGCAACGACCCCTCGACTCAAAATATTCAACAAATGTTCAACGACAGTTGAACTGGGACTCAGGCCATGAGCCTTCGCCAATTATTTCAACCACTATTGGAATACGACTCAGGCTACGAGCCCTCGACTCAAAATATTTAACAAATGTTCAACGACAGTTGAACTAGGACTCCTGTACAAAATGATATCTTATTTTGTGGCTTGTTGACTTAGGACCGAAGATTGTCTTCAAACTTTTAAGCCTAGTCTAGCATGTAAACATGAAGCAGTCCCTACATACATGTGAAGGAAATTAGTTATCCTCCTAAATAAACTCTAGACTAGTTCGTATGCAAATCCCAGGTGACTAACAGGTTCACACATAGTGATTCAATGATGGAATCTGGTAAAATTTCTTTAGCTGATACAAATCACAAACTAAGCTACATTACTTAAATTATCAGAGACATAGTCCTTTAGTAATCCTAATTACTTCATCACTTGGGGAGATTAGATGAGGGCTGAGAGCTAACATATGAGTTTCTTCAAGTTCTAGTTACAAACTAACTACATACGTAACTCGAATCAGTTCCAGTTATATAACAAGATACAGTAAGCAACACAAGCAAATAATAGAACAAACTGAACAGAGAGGCAAAAAGAAAGTAAACTATCTTGCTTCAACATCTTTATATCAACTCCATTTGTCAGTTTTCATTTCTCGACCAATATGGTTAAAAGAGTATACCTGGAAATAGAACAGAAAAAGGAGAAGAAAAGATCAGCTGAAGCAAATATCAAGCAGCAACAACAAACAGCAATCAACAACAGCCCAGTAACAAATGTAGCAAACCCAGGAAGATTTGAAACCAGGCAAAAACCAGAATACTCCAATTTAGATAGCTCAAATGACCTCAGAAATGAACCCCGGAAATCTACATAAACACAATATCTCTCAATATCTCTGTCAAATCTCTGTAATAATCTGTTTTAAAATGTGTTTTAGAATCTATGTTTCAGAATGTGTATATGAAAAAGTTGTTCTTTCAAGGATGTAAGTGTGTGTCCATTCTGTTTCTTTGGTACCCCTTTTATAGAATTCAAAACCAAAATAGCAGCCCCTTTTTAAACATTTAAAATTTGTCCAACCATCATATCCCTTTGTATTTCCACTCAAAACATTGTTTAAGCATGATTTATTCATTTAAAAACTCTAAAGTTCAAAAACTAAGTGGAATGCCTAGCTGCCCTGCAGATTCCATTAACCTTTTCCATGTGCAATGCATATTTTTTAAAAATTAAACTAACCTTGATGCTGGTTTCCACTTCTCAGTGCTTAAACAGGCTGTATTCTGCATTTTAGCCCTCTCTCTTAGGCTATTTAAACAACAGTTCGAGGGTATACTGAATGCATTATTAGTAAACTAACAAAATTCTGCATTTCCATTATGGCTAACAACTATATCCAATTCAGATTATAAGCTCTCCAAATGATCCTGAGGGAATTAATCAGTACTAATAATATTACTGCCGTATTGTTCTAACAAAACTACGCGACTAATAGACGGTATTCATTCAAACAATTAAAACACATATGAACCGATGACAATTGATTAATGCACCAATCAGTGATTCATATGGTCGGACAAAATCAAAGGGAATATGAAACTAACTATTTGACGATTATCAGTCGAATCGAACATGTATCGAAACATAATTAACAAATAACAGCAACATCCAATGATAAAAAAAAGGTCTTTGATAGAAGAAACAGATAAAATAAAAAACTAAACACAAAACGAAAACAAATGAACAACTAAAACTAAACAATGAATACAACTAAAATAAATACAGAAAGAAGAAAAGAAAAATACCTTAAGAAGAGAAGCAGAAATCGACAGACTTGGGCTCAAATGGACTCAAACCTTTTGAGGCCAAACGGGCTGTAATCGAGTGTTTTCGAGTGAGAATAAATCAACTAAAACCCATTTGGAACCTCAAAATCTTCCAAACAGACTCCAAAATTTCCTAGGGTTCTTGATGTTTGAATTTGGGGTTGAGACTTTCTAGTTGGATTCGAGTGGAACCAACGATGACTGGGGTGAGAGGGAGGCCAAGGGATTATTGGGTTTCAACTTTGAGCGATTTGGGGTAAGTTGGGTTTTGGCTCGAATCTTCGATCGAATATTTGAGAAGATGTAGCTAGATTCGAGTCAAGGGGTTTGTGGATTTGGGTTCAAGGTGTGATGGAGGCTTTGTGGTGTTAAAATGGCGGCCACCGACGTCGTTGCTGCCGGGTTTTCAGGCGAGGGGACCGACGGCGGCTAGTTTTTCTTTTTAGGATCGTTTGGTTGCGCTTCTCTGGAGACGAAAGGGGAATGGGCTATTTGAAGAATGAAGCGGGGTAGAGGGTCTTGGGGGGTAATTGGCATATTAAAATCAAACTTTTAATTTGAGCCGTTGGATTATAACATCCAACGGCTGAGATCAAGCAGATTATTTGCAAACGGGGTCATTTAGTGAAGGTTGGGGCGGGTTAAAATGGGTCTGGGCTACTTGGATTGGGTTACTGGGGAATTTGGGTTAGAGGAGGTATATTTTTGGCCTGGTTTTATCCGGATTTAGCCCAAGTTTTCAATTTTTTCCTCTTCTTTTTTAATTTAATTCCTAATTTATAAAAAAACAAAAATTCTAAATTACATTACAATACGAATTGACTTATAAAAAATGTTAATTAACTTCTATTATCAATTAAAAGACACAATCAACTATTAATTAAAATAAATTACACAACTAAGCATTTAAATGCTAAAAATGTAAAAATGCATTATTTTTGTGACATTTATTATTTTTTGTGAAAAAAAACTTAATTAACCCTAATAAAACCTAAATGCAAAGATGTAACGTATTTTTTTTGTTTTATATTAAATTATAAATCATACGCACAGATAAAAATGCAAATAATATCAAGAAAATTACGCAAAATTCGCAGAAAATCACGCACAACACAAAGCTATTTTATTTTTGGATTTTTGGGAGTAATTCTTATGCGGGGGCAAAAATCACGTGCTCACAGCCACCATAAGGCGAATGTGAGGCGAGAGAAAATAAATGAGAGAGTCTTATTTGTGAAAACCCTCATGGGCACCATAAGGCGAAAATAAGGAATGACCCGATGAAT
Organism: Nicotiana noctiflora; assembly: GCA_032618575.1. Classification (NCBI taxonomy): domain Eukaryota; kingdom Viridiplantae; phylum Streptophyta; class Magnoliopsida; order Solanales; family Solanaceae; genus Nicotiana; species Nicotiana noctiflora. The sequence goes on along the minus strand of JASVEL010005958.1, from coordinate 118,118 downwards.
GAAAATGGCAAGACAAACAAGGTTTGAGTTGATGAAAGGAGAAATTAAGTCAGCAACAATTTGATTGGACAGACTGGGCCGGATATTCAAATGCATGGAATGGTAAAGGAATTAGCCTTCATACCTAGATAAGTTCTGTCTTTACTTCAAAACATCCTCACCCCTGAAATTCAGGTCATTGCATTTCATTCTATTTGTTCAAAACCAGTTGCCAGTTGAAAGCTAGCTACCAGCTTCTCATGTTGGATAGCATAATAATACTGGGTCCTTCAAAGAAAAAGAGAAAATAAAAACACATGGCGATCACATAGCCAAAGCGAATAAAAGAGAAAAGAAACAAAAAGAGAAAAGCAAAAATGGATCACAAGGAAGAATTGGGAAGACGATCAGGAATAAGTTGCAAAGCAGTATGAAGCAAGATGAGGCAGACGCTGGAAGCAAGGCCAGCGAAAATGCCAGTTGCTAACCATCATTTTATAACTAATAAATTGGTCACTGATTAAGACATGGAAAAAAGATTCAAATTCTTACTAATCACTTTAAAGTGAATGTGTCCAATGTGGGAGAAAACAATAAAAAAGAAGCAGCAATAAAGGAGAGAATCCACGATGGAGAACTCAATAATCAGGAACCTACCCGAACAAAGAGGGAGGTATTATATTTTATTTTCAAAATTTACACCCAGTTATCAAAATGAGAGAATATTTTTCTGCATTTTCATTTCTGCATCAGGCGCCCACCTGGATAACAAGAGAATATTTTTCTGCATTTTCATTTCTGTTCAGGTGCCCACCTTGATAACAAGGGAATATTTCTCTGCATTTTCATTTCTGCATCAGACGCCCGCCTGGATAACAAGGGAATATTTTTCAACATTTTCATTTCTGCATCAGGCGCCCACCGGATAACAAGGGAATATTTTTCTACATTTTTATTTCTGCATCAGGCGCCCACCTGGATAACAAAGGAATATGTTTCTGCATTTTCATTTCTGCATCAGACGCCCACCTGTATAACAAGAGAATATTTTTTTGCATTTTATTTTTTGCAACGGGCGCCCACCTGGATAATATATTTTCTGCATTTTCATTTCTGCATTAGGCTCCCATTTGGATAACAAGAGAGTATTTTTCAACATATTCATTTCTGCATCAGGTGCCCTCCTGGATAACAAGGGAACATTTTTCTGCATTTTCATTTCTGCATCAAGCGCCCACCTGGATAACAAGGGAATATTTGTCTGCATTTTTATTTCTGCATCAGGCGCCAACCTGGATAACAAGGGAATAATTCTATGCATTTTCATTTCTGCATCAGGCGCCCACCTAGATAACAAGAGAATATTTTTCTGCATTTTTATTTCTGTATCAGGTGCCCACCTGGATAACAAGGGAATATTTTTCTTCATTTTCAGTTCTGCATCAAGCGCCCACCTGGATAACAAGGGAATATTTTTCTGCATTTTTATTTCAGCATCAGGCGCCCACCTGGATAACAAGGAAATATTTTTCAGCATTTTCATTTCTGCATCAGGCGCCCACCTAGATAACAAGGGAATATTTTTCTGCATTTTTCATTTCTGCATCAGGCGCCTACCTGGATAACAAGGGAATATTTTTTTGTATTTTTCATTTCTGCATCAGGCGCCCACCTGTATAACAAGGGAATATTTTTCAGCATTTTCATTTCTGTTTAGGCGCCCACCTGGATAACAAGGGAATATTTTTCTGCATTTTCATTTCTGCATCAGGCGCCCACCTGTATAACAATGGAATATTTTTCTGCATTTTCATTTCTGCATCAGGCGTCACCTGGATAACAAGGGAATATTTTTCAGCATTTTTTATTTCAACATCAGGCGCCCACCTGTATAACAAGGGAATACTTTCTGAATCTTAAAAGTTTTTCTTTTCTAACAAAGTAACATCATGATACATTGAAAGCCCCATACTGAGGCAGAGGAAAAGTTTTCTTTATTTTTGCAATAAGTAGGTACCAACCTGGAGAGCGAAGAAACGCATTTTGAAGTCATACAAATGGAGGAAAGCAATATGTTGGAAGCAAGTCATAAGTAAAAGATTTACCGAAAAATGAAAGATGCAAATAAAGAGAAACATGCAAGATGAAAGAGCAAAGCAATACAAGAACACAAGACATAGATAAGATTTTTTGTAATTCATAGACCATAGCTTAGGCTAGCTTCTTTATTTTATTATTATCCCAGTGTAATATGGAGTCAGTCAGCAATAACAACGATAATAACAGCAACAACAATGAAATAACAGCCCTATGGTAGTTTCAAACTACTAGACCTTCCCAAACTACACTGACCAGATTCATGTTTAGCCTAGGATATGTAGGCAACCTCTGAAGCAGGGTGCGGTAAAAATAATTTCAATAATGCTTCATATGGAATATGCAAGTGGGCAAAAATCTCTCATTACTGCTCACTTATCTTTGCACTGAAACTCTTCGTGTTCCCGAGCAAAGAGGGGCAGCTGTGAGCACGTGATTTTTGCCCCAAGCAATTAAATTCCAAAATATATAAAAAATAATACAAAAATAATTTTTTTGCAATTGTGTGATTTGTGTGAAATACCAGTATTTGTTTGAAATGAAAATACAAAAAGGAATTAATTAGAAAAATATCACAAAATTGTAGAATAAATGCTAGGAAATTAGAAAATTAAGCAAAAATACAAAAAGCAAATATCTAAAATTCAAGGAAAAATACAAAAAATGGAAAATAAAGGAAAATATATCAGTTGTAAAATAAATACAAAAGAAAAATACAAAATACAAAAGAAAATACAGAAAATTAACTAAAATACAAGTCAAAATAATAAAAAATACCAAAATACAATGTATAATTAATTTGGGCCAAATATACAAGGAATACACATATATACTAAGCCTAAAACAATTACACAGACCAGGCCTAAAATGAAACAAGCCCGGTCTGCTTAGCCTCTAAACCAAACGACGCCGCATAAACAAATGAATCTGAGCCGTTGATTGCAGCTAATCAACGGACCTGGTCAGGCGGTGCCCTCACAAATGAAATGACGTCGCATTTGAAATCAATCTCAACCGTCCATTACACCTAATCAAATGGACGAGGCTAATGAATCATTTAACCAAATGACGTAGTTTAAGACAATCAATCTCAACCGTCCAGAGTTATAATCTAACGGACATAATGAGACCTTTAATTAATCTACACGACACCGTTTTGAGGCCAAATAATCCTGGCCACTAATTTGATCCAATCCAACGGCCAGGAATCAATAATACACGATTAATATATATTACACCCTCCCCGTTCAGACCCCTCATTATACACACACACATATTCTGTATGCAAACCCTAGTCGCCCTACTATTCTTCTTCTCATTCACCGTCTCCCATGGAGACCACCAGAGGTCACCCCAGGCCTCCGTCTCCGGTCTAAGCCAGCCCCCAAATACCCCTCCTCACCTCCAAACAACCATAAAACACCATTAACCCCGACCAAAAAACTAACAGTCCCCAGTCTTGAAAATCCAATCGCCGGAACCCTAGCCGGCAACTACCCAAGGTATGAACCAAGGTCCTAAAATAACACCCCTTGACCACGTTGAGGCGATCTACCACCCTATCTAGGTGGTTTTCCTCGAATAAGCTCCAAACCCTTCGAATATTCAAAAAATACTAGCCGGAACCCTACTCCGGCGAGTACCAAAAATCACCCCACTCCAAAAACCTTACCCCAGGTCTCCAGACCCCCTCTCATACACTCAAATTAAACCCCAAAACCCCGTTCAGAAGATCTAGTATTCAGAAAACTGACAGGCTTCGAAACATTGAAAAATCAATAAAAATGAAAAGAACAAAGAAGAAAGAAAGAAGTAAAGAACAAAAGAAGAGGAAAAAGAAAAAGAAAAGGGCCTGATAAAGCTAAGTACCCCTCCCATCCTTGTTTTCGTTCTGAAACTTGCTTATTTACATGCCTAGCATGCTTGTCTGAATCTGTTTCTATTCATATCTCAAAAATATTAATCTATCTCTGTTTTTAATTCATACTTGTTCATGCGAACCCTGAATCTCATACATGCCTGAAATTATCTAATTGTTCTAGGGTTCTGATATTAACTACTTCATGTGCTAATTAGCCAGTTTATGTGATTGTTCAGTATATTCTATCTCGATTAGGTTTTAGTTAGTTGGAATTCAACAATTATCAAACTTTTCCTATGAGTTCTGATTAATTGAAAGTTAATTCGTCTTTAAGGTTATATGTGCAAAACAACATGAATCTGGCTATATTTGTAACTTGATTTGTATGTTAGTTCATTCTGAATCTTTGAGTGCTTATGTATACTTAGGTCATATGTATAAATATTTTGTGGCTATGTTTGTGAATTAAGTATGGATTTTAATTAATGGCTATGTTTGATTAGTGGCTATGTTCTGATTAGTGGCTATGTTTTGATTTATGGCTATTTGCAAAAGTGACTAATAATGAAAGGGTTGTAGTCTGAAATCGATTAAGTCTTAAAGACATGGCTTAGGTTGGCTATTTGTTAAATAAGTGCTACCCTAGTCCTGCCATACCTAAGGCAGGTCGGGTAATAACAATTAAATACAAGGGGTAAAAGGGGAAGGGTAAATGGCATTCTTGTGAATTACATAGAGCATATAGGGATAAAAGTGACTTTAATGCTTGGTATTTCTGAAATTACTTAGATAATAAAGGGTTTACTAGGTAGATTTAAAAGGGATTTATGTAAAAAACCTTAGCAAGTGAGGGTAATTGGGTAAAACCTGCCTAATAGAACCCAATAGAACCGCCCAGAACCTTCTAGCAAGGGTTCTAAGGCATTTCGATACAATTTTATTGGACTATACTGTAATTAATTGAAAAAAATAAGGGGAGAGAATGTCACGACCCAAACCCTGGTCGTGATGGCGCCCAACACCATGCTAGGCAAGCCTGACAATGTTATCTATTAAACCAGCCAATTATTAATTTCAAGTGCTCAAGTTAAACTTAAATAGCAAGTGTTCATATCAAAGTGATAAACGTAATGGTAGAAGCATACAAAATACGGTCCCAACCAAATCGCGGTATCGCAAGTCTAAACCTCTATAGAATAAACAACCTATACAAACAAGTCTAGGCAAAAATGAAAGCAACAAAATGATAAGGAAGGAGAGAACAGGTTCTGCGGACGTCGGCAGCTACCTCGTAGTCTCCGCAGAATAGATTTGAATAAGCAGCTGCGATAGCTCAACTGCTCTCTGGCACCTGCGAATCTGCACAAAAAGTGTAGGGGAGTGGGGTGAGTAGATTTCAACTCAGTGAGTAACAATAATAAACAATAACTAAAAATAAGAACTCCTGCACTATCACTAAACAGTTCTAAGGCAACCCCACTGGTAAGTCATCACTATGGCGAATACTCTCATCTCAATCCACATCTATCTCAACAAGGTCCCACACTGACCAAATCCTCACTCGTACCGCTACAGGGTACAACCAACTCAATGTATGGAAATATATACATATGTCTATAATGTATAAGTATTTAAGTACATATATGGATATGTATAAGTATAATGCTGCGGCGTGTATCCCGCTCCAATACATATAACACTGCGGCGCGCAGCCCGCTCCATTTTTACATCGACGGCGCTCAATGGGGGTGTATTCAGACTTCGGAGGGGCTCCCTAGGCCCAAGCGCAATGTTACTGCGGCGTGCAGCCCGATCCATACATATATTACTGCAGCGTGCAGTCCGATCCAATATATATATATACATATATAACTATACTGCTGCAGCGTGCAACCCGATCCTATAATATACTCCAGCGCTCACTGAGAATGTCTGCAGACTCAGACTCCGAAGGGGCTCCTACAGCCTAAGCACAATAATACTGCGGCGTGCAGTCCGGTCCACGTGTATAAATTATTGTGGCGTGCCGTCCGATCCACATATACATCACTGCGGCGTGGAGTCCGATCCAATACAGTATATATATATATATATATATATATATATATATATATATAATATCTCATAATGGGTCCTCGACCCTGTCCCAGTCAGTATAGAATTGGCCTTTCAAGCCCACTCAACTAAATTAGGGAAATTTCCACCCTAAGTAATCTATATCTCACAGTACATATCTAGTATTCGCCCACGGTAAGCTATACAACTAATTTCACGGCTGAGTGTAAGTTTCCAACATGATATAAGGGTCACCTAGCTCTACAGGTTCCCTATTGCACTACAAATCGACACAAGGCCCCAAACATGGCTACTAGCCAAATTACACAGTTATAATCCCATTTTCAGTCACAATACACAATACACTATTAGTCGGAAAAAACCAAGTCCAATTCCCCAATCACAATGTCTCCACGCCTGTCACATGATGCGTGTCACATCTCATCATAGCATTGTAAAGTACTAGTACGGGGTTTCAAACCCTCAGTACATTATTTACTATCACCACTCACCTTGATCCGGTAGAAGCCTTAGTCTGCCTTGTGCTTTCCTTGCAATTCAACCGCCTCAGAACTCGAATTTGTTCGAATTCTTAGAGAATACGTCAATATATGCTAATTACACACAACCCATTTGAAATAACTCAATTTGTACCAAAACCCACAAAATTGTCAAAACCCGACTTTGGTTCGCTTTTCAAAAATTATGAAAGTTACATATTCGGAATCCTCGTCTCAACGCGAGTCTATGCATATAAAGTTTTCTAAAATCGGACTCTGTTTGCCCATTCAAATCGATATTTTACCAAAACCCTGGCTTAGGCTAAATTCCCCCATTAATTCATCCAATTTCAGTGAAATAGAGGAGTATTCTAAGATAAAAACACATAATTGAACCATAAAACTTACCCCCGATGATAACCCGATGAAATCCTAGCAATTTTCCATCACTTTCTCTCTCTAAGACTCAACAATGGAGTTTTATGAATGAAAGGCTGCGTCTGAATTGTTCTGGACTTAAATTCACTACCAGGCCTATTTACCCTACGCGATCGCGATGCACAACTCCAGGGAGACCGGCTTTTCCTCCACGCGATCGCGTAGACTCAGCCAGGAACGCAGTGCTCAACCTGACCATTCTACGTGATCGCATCAACTCGACTGCGATCGCACTGCTTTCAATTAAAACCTTACGCGATCGCATCAATAACCTCGCGATCGCGATGACCAAACCTTTAACCTTACGCGATCGCATCCCTCATGTCGAGATAACGAAAAACAACTTCCATCTCTCACTCCGTTACCCTACGCAATCGCGTGGCAATGTACGCGATCGCGAAGGACAACTTCCAGCTCTCACTCTGTTACCCTACGCGATCGCGTGGCAATGTACGCGATCGCAGAGAACAAATAATCTGCAATTTTATTGCAGCAATTCAGCAGTTCATTTTTGCACAAAATGGTCCGTTTGGACCCCCGAATTCACCTCGAGGCCCCGAGACCTCTACGAAAGCCACCAACATACTCGATAACACGATACAAACTTGTTCCAATCATAAAAACATGCCCTTAAACACGGAAAACATCAAATTCAAGCAAATTCAAGCCTAAATTTTCATTTAAACTTCCGCAACCAACCTTCAATCAAAAGCCCGACCAAACAACCTCTGAATGACCTAAAATTTTGTAGGCACGTCCAAAATTGCCTAACGGAGCTACTGCAACTGTCGGAATTCCATTCCGACTCCCGGTTCAAAATATCACCTATCGATCGGATATCGCCAAAATTCATCTTTAGCCAATTCAAGCCTAAAACTACACCGGATCTCCAAATTCACTTCCGATCACTCTCCTAGCTCTTAATTGACCTCCCAGAGCTGACCGAATCATCAGAATTCAGTTTCGAGCTCTCTAACTCACAAGTCAACATCCAACTGACTTTTCTCAACTACTCCCTCTTCTAAGAGACTATTTGTCTCATTTCAAACCAAACTCGACCCGGATAGACCCAAACTCATCCAACATGCATATTGTAACATTAACAAGCATATGACGGGGATAACGGGGTGATAACTCACATGATGATGGGTCGGGTCATCACATTCTCCCCAACTTAAGAAAACGCTCATCCTCGAGCGGGTCAAGAAACATACCTGGAGACTCAAATAGGTGAGGATATCTACTCCGCATTTCCTGCTCGACCTCCCAAATAGCCTCCTCCACAGGACGACCTCTCCACTGCACCTTGACTGAATTAATCTCCTTGGACCTCAACTTTCGGACCTGTCTACTCAGAATAGCCACTGGCTCCACATCATAAGATAGGTCACCGTCAAGCTGAATGGCACTGAAGTCTAATACATGAGACGGATCCCCGATATACTTCCAGATCATAGACACATGGAATACTGGGTGAACACTGGACAAACTGGGTGGCAAGGCCAGCTCATATGCCACCTCTCCAACCCTCCTGAGTATCTCAAAAGGACTAATGTACCTGGGACTCAGCTTCCCCTTCTTTCCAAACCTCATGACACCCTTCATGGGTGAAACCTTTAGCAATACTCTGTCACCAACCATGGAAGACAACTCTCGAACCCTACGGTCTGCATAACTCTTCTGGCGAGACTGTGCTGTGCGAAGCCTCTCCTAAATCAACTTCACTCTATCCAGATCATCCTGAACTAACTCAGCCCCTATCAATCTATCCTCACCAGGCTCAAACCATCCCACGAGAGATCTACACCGTCTGCCATACAATGCCTTGTACGGGGCCATCTGAATACTCGACTGATAACTGTTGTTGTAGGCAAAGTCAGCAAGTGGCAAGAACGCATCCCACGAACCACCAAAGTCAATCACACAAGCTCGCAACATATCCTACAGGATCTGAATAGTGCGCTCAGACTGCACGTTTGTCTGAGGGTGAAATGCGGTGCTCAACTCAACCTGCATACCCATCTTCTGCTGAAATGCTCTCCAGAACTAAGAAGTGAACTGAGTGCCTCTGTCAGATATAATAGACACTGGGACCCCATGCAACATGACAATCTCCCGAATAAAGATCGCTGCCAAATGCTACGATGAGTAAGTAGAACAAACTGGGATAAAATGTGTGGACTTGGTCAGCCGATCAACAATCACCCACACAGAATCGAACTTCCTCGAAGTCCGAGGGAGCCCAGTAACAAAATCCATGGTGATCCTCTCCCACTTCCACTCGGGAATAACCATATGCTAAAAAACACCGACCGGTCTCTGATGCTCATACTTGACCTGCTGGCAGTTGAGGCACTTGGCTACATGCCTAACAATGTCCATCTTCATCCTTCTCCACCAGTAGTGCTGTCCCAAGTCTTGGTACGTCTTCGCGGCACCTGGGTGAATAGAGTACCGCGAACTGTGTGCCTTCTCTAGTATCAAATCTCGTAGGCCATCTACATTGGGCACACAAATACTGCCCCGCATCCTCAGAACGCCATCACTGTCGATAGTCACATCTCTAGCATCATTATGCTACACTCTGTCCTTAAGGACAAGCAAATGTGGGTCATCATATTGTCGCTCCCCGATGCGATCATATAAGGAAGATCGAGAAACAACACAAGCCAACACTCAACTCGGCTCCGAAATATCCAACCTCACTAGCCGATTGGCTAGGGCCTGAACATCATAAGCAAATGGCCTCTCCCCAACTGGGATATAAGCTAGGTTGCCTATATTGACCGCCTTCCGACTCAAAGCATCGGCCACAAGATTGGCCTTCCCCGGATGATACAAGATAGTGATGTCATAGTCCTTAAGCAACTCCAGCCACCTCCGCTACCTCAAATTAAGGTCCTTCTGTCTGAATAAGTGTTGAAGACTACGATGTTCCATGTGCACCTCACAGGAGACACCATACAAGTAATACCTCCAAATCTTCAGAGCGTGAACTATAGCTGCTAGCTCCAAATCATGAACAGGGTAGTTTTTCTCATGGGGCTTCAACTGGCGAGAAGCATAAGCAATGACCCTACCCTCCTGCATCAACACACAACCAATGCCAACTCCTGAGGCATCACAATACACAGTATAGGGATCTGAAGCTGACGATAGTATCAAGACTGGTGTTGTGGTCAGTGTTGTCTTGAGCTTCTGAAAGCTCTCCTCGCACTCCTCGGACCATATGAAAGGAACACCCTTCCGAGTCAATCTAGTCAAGGGTGAAGCAATAGAAGAGAATCCCTGAACGAATCGACGATAATACCCTGCCAATCCCAGAAAGCTACGAATCTCAGTAACTGAGGTCGGTCGAGGCCAACTCTGCACTGCCTCTACCTTCCTCGGATCTACCCGAATACCATCACGGGACACCACGTGTCCTAAGAATGCCACGGACTCAAGCCAGAACTCACACTTGGAGAACTTGGCATACAACTTCTCCTCTCTCAATCTCTGCAATACAATACTAAAATGCCGAGCATGCTCCTCCTCGCTACGGGAGTAGACTAGAATGTCATCAATGAAAACAATCACTAATGAATCCAAAAAGGGCCTGAACACACTGTTCATCAGATGCATGAATGTTGTTGGGGCATTGGTCAGCCTAAAAGACATCACAAGGAACTCATAGTGACCATATCTGGTCCTGAATGCAGTCTTCATAATGTCGGACTCTCTAATCTTCAACTGATGGTAGCCTAAACGAAGATCAATCTTCGAGAATACCCTAGCTCCCTGGAGCTGATCAAATAAATCATCAATGCGAGGCAGAGGATACTTATTCTTCACTATTACCTTATTCAGCTGCTTGTAGTCAATACACATCCTTATAGAGCCATACTTCTTCTTAACAAACAGGACCGGTGCATCCCACGGCGACACACTCGGCCGAATGAACCCCTTATCTAGGAGTTCCTAGAGCTGCTCCTTCAATTCCTTCAGCTCAGCTGGTGCCATCCAATACGGAGGAATAGAAATAGGCTGAGTGCCTGGCACCAAATTGATCCCAAAATCAATATCCCTGTCCGGCGGCATGCCCGGCAGGTCTGAGTGAAATACATCAGAAAAGTCCTGAACAATGGGAACTAAATCAATACTGGGAGTTTGAGCCTCGACCTCCCGCACAAATACCAAATAAGAAAGACATCCCTTCCCAACCATTCGGTGGGCCTTGAGGAAATATATTACCCTGCTGGGTACATAACCAGTTTTGCCTCGCCACTCAATCCTCTGAATGCCCGGCATAGCCAAAGTGACTGTCTTAGCATGATAGTCCAGAATAGCATGACATGGAGATAACCAGTCCATGCCCAATATAATATCAAAATCAATCATGCAGAGAAGCAATAGGTCCACTCGGGTCTCCAGACCCCTAATAGTGACCAGACATGACCGATATACATGGTCCGCAATAATAGTATCCCCCACCGGGGTAGATACATGCACTGGCAACTCAAGACACCCTCGGGTCGTGCTCAAATGAGGAGCAAAATATGTAGACATATAAGAGTAAGTAGAACCAGGATCGAACAACACTGAGGCATCTCCGTGGAAGACTAAAATAATACCTGTAATGATAGCATCAGAATCAACGGCCTCAGATCGGCCCTGAAGAGCATGGCATCTAGCCTGTCCGCCTGATCGGCCTCCCCCTCGAGGGTGACCCCTAGCTAACTGACCCTCACCCCTAGCTGGCAGGGCGGGTGCGGACGTAGAAGGACCGGATGACGAGGTCTGCCCCTTCTGCTGATAAGACCTAGAAACAAGACGGGGACACTCTCTGCAGATGTGCCCAAACTCCCCGCACTCGAAGCAATTCCCTGGTGCTGGGGGCTAAGATTGATAAGGACCCCTAGCACTAGAGTGTCCAGTTGATGAACTAGGCCGAGAAGAACCCTGGGCAGACGGGGCCTGTGAAGAACTCTGAGCTGGCATAGCGCTGAGAGATGGCTATCTCTAGTGCGAACCCTGATAACCCTGGCTAGAAGACCACCTACAACGATCTGAGCGGCCCGACTGTGAAGACCTGAAAGAGCAACCTCGTCTCTGCTGACCCTGGCCTCTGGTCTTAGTGCCACTGGAACTAGCTGATCCTCGAGGCCTCATTGCCTCCCTTTCATCCCGCTTTCTACGACGATCTGTCTCTATGCCGCGAGCGATATCCACTACATCCTCAAAAGTACGGCTCAAAACCCAATCTCGGGTCATCAAAATACGGATGGGATAGATAAGGCCGTCTACAAAGCGTCCAATCCTCTCTCTGTTGGTAGGAACCAACCACGGTGCATATCTAGACAACTCTGTAAATCGGATCTCGTACTCTGATACTGACATGTCTCCCTAGCGGAGACCCTCAAACTACTTACGCATCTCCTCTATCCGAGATCGAGGAACCCACTTCTCCAAGAACATAGTGGAGAACTCTCGCCATGATAGTGGAGCTGCCCTTGCTAGTCTGTGGTGCTCATAAGCCTCCTACCAAGCGAAAGCTGGTCCCTAAAACTGGAAGGTAGTGAAGGATACACCACTGGACTCCAAGATCCCTGCCGTACGGAGCATCCAATGGCACTTGTCCAGAAAACCTTGGGCGTCCTCGCCCGGAGCACCAGTGAACACTGTAGGAGATAACCTGGTGAACCTCTCGAGATGATGCTGCTCATCGTCAGTTATGGCTGGGACACTGTCCCCCTGAACCTGATCTGCTGGCTGAACTGGAACCACATGCTGAACTGGAGGAGCCTCAAGTGTCTGCAGGCCCTGCACTGCTGGCTCTGGAGTGTGTGCTGCGGGGGTCTGATGACCACCCCCAATCCCTGATGCGGCTTCTACGGTGGTAATTGAAACCGCCTGTGCCAGGCTCTTGCAAACTGCTAATATCTGAGCCAGGGTTTCCTGTAGACCCTAAATGAAAATGGGCACAGCTGGTGCCTGAATTGGCGCTACTGGAGCCTCAGCAACTTGGAGGCTGTGGGTCAGCTGGCACTACCTCAGCTTCCCTACCTCCTCCACGACCACGGCCGCATTCACGGCCTCTAGAAGGTGGTAGTCGTGGTCGTCCACCTCATCTGGAAGCTCGAGTTCTCGCCATCTGCGAGAGAACAGAATGTCAAAGTGCAGTTTAAATCCAAAAATAATTGCACGACAAGAATTCCAAGAATTGAAACTTTCCTAAAAGGTTTGCAGCCTCCCGAGGATAAGTACATGCGTCCCCGTACCGATCCACGAGACTCTACTAAACCGGCTCATGACTCGCGAGACCTGTTAACCTAAGCTCTGATACCAACTTGTCATGACCCAAACCTTGGTCGTGATGGCACCCAACACCATGCTAGGCAAGCCCGACCATGTTATCCATTAAACCAGCCAATTATTAATTTCAAGTGATCAAGTTAAACTTAAATAGCAAGTGTTCATATCAAAGTGATAAACGTAATGGTAAAAGCATACAAAATACGGTCCCAACCAAATCGTGGTGTCGCAAGTCTGAGCCTCTACAGAATAAACAGCCTATACAAACAAGTCTAGAAAAAAATGAAAGCAACAAAATGATAAGGAAGGAGAAAACAAGATCTGGAAACGTCGGCAGCTACCTCGTAGTCTCCGTAGAATAGTTATGAATAAGCAGCTGCGACAACTCAACTGCTCTCTGGCACCTACGAATCTACACAAAAAGTGCAGGGGAGTGGGGTGAGTATATTTCAAATCTGTGAGTAACAATAATAAACAATAACTAAAAATAAGAACTCATGCACCATCACTAAACAGTTCTAAGGCAACCCCACGGGTAAGTCATCACTATGGCGAATACTCTCATCTCAGTCCACATTTATTTCAACAAGGTCCCACACTGACCAAATCCTCACTCGTACCGCTACGGGGTACACCCAACTCAATGTATGGAAATATATACATATGTCTATAATGTATAAGTATTTAACTACATATATGGATATGTATAAGTATAATGCTGCGGCGTGCAGCCCGCTCCAATACATATAACGCCGCGGCGTGTAGCCCACTCCATTTTAACGTTGATGGTGCTCACTGGGGGTGTATACAGACTTCGGAGGGGCTCCCAAGGCCAAAGCACTATGATACTGCGGTGTGCAGTCTAATCCGTATATATATTACTGCGGCGTGCAGTCCGATCCAATATATATACATATATAACTATACTGTTGCAGCATGCAGCCCGATCCCATAATATACTCCAGTGCTAACTGAGAATGTGTGCAGACTCAGACTCCGAAGGGGCTCCTATAGCCCAAGCGCAATAATACTGCAGCGTGCAGTCCGGTCCACGTGTATATATTACTGTGGCGTGTAGCCCGATCCACATATACATCACTGCGGTGTGCAGTCCGATCCAATACAGGTATATATATATATATATAATACCTCATAATGGGTCCTCGACCCTATCCAAGTTAGTATAGAATTGGCCTTTCAGGCCCACTCAGCTAAATCAAGGAAATTTCCACCCTAAGTAATCTATCTCTCATAGTACTGGCCCACGGTATGCTATACAGCTAATTTCACGGCTGCGTGTAAGTTTCCAACATGATATAAGGGTCACCTAGCTCTACAGGTCCCCTATTGCTCTACAGATCAGCACAAGGCCCCAAACACGACTACTAGCCAAATTACACAGTTATAATCCCATTTTCACTCACAATACACAATACACTATTAGTTGAAAAGGACCAAGTCCAATTCCCCAATCACAATGTCTCCACGCCCGTCACATGACGCGTGTCTCATCTCATCATAGCACTGTAAAGTGCTAGTACGGGATTTCAAACCCTCGGTACATTATTTACTATCACCACTCACCTTGATCCGGTAGAAGCCTTAGTCCGCCTTCCGCTTTCCTCAATATTCAATCGCCTCGGATGTCGAATCTGTTCAAATTCATAGGGAATACGTCAATATATGCTAATTACACACAACCCATTTGAAATAATTCAATTTGTACCACAACCCACAAAGTTGTCAAAACCCGACTTTGGTTCACTTTTCAAAAAATTATAAAAGTTACCCATTCATAATCCTCGTCTCAACACGAGTCTATGCATATAAAGTTTTCCAAAATCGAACTCCGTTTGCCCATTCAAATCGATATTTTACCAAAACCCTGGCTTAGGCTAAATTCCCCCATTAATTCATCCAATTTCAGTGAAATAGAGGAGGATTCTAAGATAAAAACACATAATTGAATCATAAAGCATACCCCCGATGACAACCCGATGAAATCCTAGTAATTTCCCATCACTTTCTCTCTCTAAGACTCAACATTGGAGTTTTATGAATGAAAGGCTGCGTCTGAAATGTTCTGGACTTAAATTCATTGCCAGGCCTATTTACTCTACACGATCGTAGTATTTGAAGTCCCCCCCCCCAAAAAGAAAACATGCCTCTATAAATAGGCTTCTCTAAGCTTGGTAAAAAGGCTTGGTTCCACACATTAGAGTTGGACATTGGTTGCACATTGGTTCCAGATTTTCAAATTAAAAAAGGAGTTCGAATTTTTGGTAGTTAAAAAGAGTCTGGTTCCATCTTTGATAAATGAAAGAGAGATTCAGCTGATTTTATTTGTCTACTTAACCTTCAATTCGAGAATTGTTGCTTTGGGATCCTTGGTTGGTGTTTCTCTACTATTTTGTCCTCACTAGCTTGGATTTTGATTTTTCTCGAAGTTGATTGCTATTTGTTCTTCGAGCTTGGGAACTGCTGTGTTGTTCATATATTGTTTGCTGGTGTCTCGCTATTGTTATCATTACTGACTGCTTCTATTCTTGATCTCCTTAGAACTCACTGGTTCATTTTCGTTGATCAGGTACATATCTATTTTCTGGAGATGTAATTGAGATTTGTGATGAAGAAATAAAGCTTAGTTAATCTATGATGAAGCTGTTTCTGTTTCTTCTTTTTAGCTGTAGTTGTACTTCATAGAAGCCATTGTAATTCGTTAGGTATTGATTGTAATAATTAACAACCATATGACTTCAATTTAGATTAGAGTAAAGTAGTTAATGTAGTAGGTAAACGTAGTTAATAGTCTATCACTTAATCCAAAACTAAAATAGGCTAAAATGAAGTTAATACACTTAGGTAAATAAAAATACAATTCTGAAACTGGACATATAAACTGGTAATTAGTTACTCTTGTTAGTTAAACCCTGAATCTTAATCAATTTAATCTAAAAGAAAATAAGCAGTTTATAAGTTTAAATTTATTATCGCCTAGCTTCACTTAAAAGAGACTTAGATACAGAATTGTTGTAGATTTCTGTGGTTGTTAATAATTCAAGCATGTTTAGTTAGAATTACAACATTGTTTCCTTTTAGTTTTAAAAAATAAAGTGACAAAAAATAAGTTCTGCAACTAGAATCATGATAACCACTTAAAATCAGAACCTGTCATATAGTATAATAATACTGATACAATTATGGTGTTTAGTTGATTGTTAGATACTGAAACTAGTAATGATTGAAATGTAATTTGGTACCTTTTTTGAGAATAATATGATTTTAACGATTTTCTCTACATTTGTTCAAATATTGTTAGCTTGTTCTTTCTTTCGCTTTCAAAGTCTGGGCCCAATCCTGAGTATATGCCTAGGTCCTATTCACCATATGTTCGCGTTATCAAGTAGAGACACTAGCGCATGTTGGGCTTGTGAAGCCCAAATGTCCTTAATAATGGACTGCTAAGGCAGTCTGAAGTCCAGGCCCCAATAGTAAATAATGGCCTGGACTCCAAACATTATAGCTTTGAAAAATACCAAAAAACAGATGCATATAGGAAGAAGAAAACAAAAATAGAAAACATAGTATGGAAATAGGATTGAGCCTTAAATAAGGTATGAGCCTCGTTCCGAATATGAAAATACACGGGGCCCCTAAACGGATTTCAATGTAAAAAATCCTAGACTTGGAAGAACCGTTTAACGAATTTCACGGTCCTTCCCAAAGATAATAAAGACGTAGATATTATAGGCATGATAAAATAAAATTACGTTCCTAATACGGGTGTATATTTTATGTGACCCAAATCTTAAATCTCGGCGAAGCTGAAATGCACTAAAGTCACAAGCGTACTAGTTGGGGTGTGACTTGAAATGCATTTTCGTGACGTCGCAAGTCCTAAAAATAACAAAGCGAAACATTAATAGCATTTGAAAATTGAAGCATATTAATTAGATAAAATAAATATGGCAGTTGAGCGACCGTGCTAGAACCACAGAATCCGGGAGTGCCTAACACCTTCTCCCGAGTTAACAGAATTACTTATCCAGATTTCTAGTTTCACGGACTGTTAAACAAAGTCATAATTTCCTCGGTTCGGGATTAAATTGGTGACTTGACACCATTATTTTCCCAAGTGGCGACTCTGAAAATTAAAAAAAATCTCATTCCGAATGTCCTTTAATTGAAAAAACTCATTCCCTATTATATCCCTTACTGGGGTGTAGTAGTAAATAGATGGGATGTAAATAAAAAGGAGGTGTGACAGTATTGGTGTGTTAGAGTTCATTTGGATTGATTTTGGTAAAAATAAGACACTTAGTCTCTTTAAGGAAGGTTTGGTTTGGAAAAGTTATGAGTTATAAGGCTCGGATGCGATTTTGATGACTTGATTATCTTCGGGGTTGGTTTCCGACTTAGGAGTGTGATCGGAAGTGATTTTGGAGGTCCGGTGTAGAATTAGGCTTGAATTGGAGAAGTAAGTATTTTGGCGATTTTCGGTTGATAGGTGAGATTTTGATCCACGGGTCGAAATGGGATTCCGAGAGTTGCAGTAGCTTCCTTGGGTGATTTGGAATATGTGTGCAAAATTTCAGACGATTCGGAAGTGATTTGGTTGGGTTTTTTTATCAAATGCGTGTTTCGAAAGTTTTAAAATAACATAGGCTTGAATTAGATGTAATTTGATGATTTTGGTATTTGTTGATGTGTTTTAATGATTGGAAAAAATTTAATTAATATTTTAAGAGGTGTTGGTACTTTTAGTTGATGTCCAGGGGGCCTCAGGGTAATTTTGGATGACCATTGGGATGAATTTTGGACTTGTGAGATTTTGGTGTTGCTGGTATTGGTATTTTTGCATCTGCGGGAAAGGGGTCGCAAGTGCGAACTTGACCAATTGGAGGAATTTCGCAGAAGCAGACATATTCCCACAGATGTGGTGTCCGCAAGAGCGGAAATTGACCGTAGAAGCGATCCTGAGGAATTTTGAAGAATTCGTAGAAGCGAAGGAATTGCCGCATAAGCGGTAACCGCATATGCGATTTCTGGGTCGCAGAAGCATAGAACGGCTTGGGTAGAAGGGATTAAAATAATATTTCATCCGCGAACTCAAACCCATTTTCATCAATTTTAGCATTTTGGAAGCTACTTGAGAGCATTTGAAGAGGGATTCGAAGGTGATTGACTGGAGGTAAGTTTTATGAGTTAAAATATAATTATTATGTGAAATTAACCTAGCAATTCATGAAAATAAAGTCTAAAATTGGTGAACTAGGGCTTGAGATTTATATTTTAAATTGGGATTTGATGGGTCATTTGAGCTCGGATTCGAGAGTTCTTGGTATGTATGAACTCGTGAGAAGATAAGGAATCTGATGATGTTAATTTCTGAGTTTTGAGAAGTGGGTCCGAGACTCGGGTTTTGCTAATTTGAGATTTTTGCTATTTTTTGATTTTTTTTCGATTGGGTATTGTCCTATTGGCATATTGTAATGTATTCACTCTAATGTTAGACAAATTCGACGCGCGTGGAAGCCGATTTGAGAGGCAAAGGCATCGCGAGCTAGAGATTTTACCGGTTCGAGGTGAGTAATGATTGTAAATGATATCCTGAGAGTTTAAAATTCCGGACTTGCATACCGTAGTTCTATATTGAGGTGACTTGCACGCCGGATAGCGAGCATGGGGTAGAGCACCATTGGGGATTGTGACTTGGTCCATCCCGATTATTGATTTTACCACGTATTTAACTGAAACGTATTTGATATTATCATGATTTGAGATGAATGCCATATTTGGGCTTCGTGCCAATTATTTGAACCCATTCGGAGATTTTTATCACTATTTCCTTACAATTTGATATACTACTTGAACTTAGACCTTATTAGTATACTATTTTTGCAAACTCAGCAGTTTTAATTTATTTTTGAGACTTTACTGATATTTCACTTTTGTCTGGGCTGAGAACTATTATTTTATTGATGCCCGAGGGGCTTATGATATTTTCTGGACTAAGTGAGGCTTTCGGGACTTGGTATGAGGTGATGAGGCTTTCAGGCCACGAGTGATATGTGAGGAAGCTTTCAGGCCTTGAGCGATATGTGAGGAGGCTTTCAGGCCTCAAGTGACATGTGAGGAGGCTTTCAGGCCTCGAGTGTGATGTGAAAAGACTTCAAGTCTTGATTTACATGCCACGATGAGGCTTGATATTGCGTTTGAGCTTTAAGGTGCCCCTTACGAAGTCTGTACACCCCCAATGAGCACGGGTACCTTTGTGATGTGATACTGTTTGAGTGATGTGATACTGTGCCCGAGGGGGCTAGTACTGTTTTGAGATGTGCCTGAGGGGCGAACTTTTATGTGCTCATCTTGCATATTTATTTGCCTTTCTACCTGTTATATTGTGGTATTTGTGCCCGAAGGGCGGATTTTTCTGTACTTATCAGCACTAACTGTTTTGAAATCGTTTCCGTAATTATTGAAAAGATCATTTTCAAAAGAGAATTGAACTTTGAACTGAGCCAAGATATTTCTAGAGATTTCACAGATTTTACTATTTTTTTCTCAGAAATTGTACCCGGCTTCTATACAGCATGTTGGTTTCTTTACGTGATTTCTTACTGCTCAGCTGTTATTTACCTTTATTACTCACTAAGTTGGAGTATTCACTTTACTCCCTGCACATCGCGTTTAGTTGCAAGTATTTATTCACCCGGGAGCGGGTATTGGCTGCATGGAGGCAAAGTTGTAGAGGTTTAGTGAGGTGACTGCCAGCGTTCGTAACACCACTATCTTTCTATGTTATTCATTATCGTTGTTCATTGTATTTCTAGACTTGTAAAGTGGAATTACATTCTTATAGATGCTCGTGACTTGTGACACCCGATTAGGGTTGTGTTGGGTTGTAATTTCGCCAATTAATACCATTAAGTCTTATTTTTTTGTTGTTCATTTATGCTTAGCTATTTTGAAAGAGACGAGTTAGGTTGGTTGGCTGGCCTTGTCTTCACGAAAGGCGCCATCACGATCATTGCGGGGTTTGGATCGTGACAATTGCAGTTACTCAATTAAATGTATCTGATAAAAGCATGATTTAACTACCGCAATAATACAACAAATTTTTAACATTTATGGTGCAAGGTAAGAGGAGGAAGTCTTCCTAATAATCTTTTTGTCAAAAACTATATATTTTTTGTCATAAATATTTTTAGCTATTCAATATAATACTATCAATAATTTAATTTATTTTATTTGTGTAATTAGTAGTTTTATGAATCTATGCTACTTTTATTTTACGGAAAATGGCCTGATATATCCCTTTACTATGTTTTATTGTTCAATCCTGTCCCCCGTTATACTTTTCGTCCAAATTTACCCTTGCCGTCAATCAAAGTTCTATATTTGCTTCTATTTTAACGGCCGGGACACGTGGCATATTCTGAATACGGAAAAGGGCCTGATATATCCTTATACTTTATTTTATTGTTCAATCCTATCCATCATTATACTTTTCGTCCAAGTTTACCCATGCCCTCCATCAAAGTTCTATATTTGCTCCTATTTTAACGGCCGGGACACGTGGCATATTTTAGGAGAAAGAACCAGTACAAAAACAAAAAAATTCGAAACCGACTTAGAACCCATGACCCTCATGCTCGTTTTTCCTCTCTTAATTTTTTCCCAAACTTCTCTTAAATAAATACTTTTAATCTGTGTAAGAGATTATCTTAGTTTGACAAAGAGATGAGGTTCAAGACATAAGGTTCTGTCATCTCTTTCCTTGTTGCCAATATTTTTTTCTTTACTTCTATTTTCTTATTCCTCACTCCCTTACATTTTTTTCTTCCTCTTCTTATCACTGAATGAAACTCCACCTTGACAATAAAACTACTCGAAGTCGCCCACAATTCTTTGCATATGTATTTTTTCAATCTCATTGATTTAAGAAAAAATTGAAATAGGTGTGGCATAAAATTTGAAACTTCAGACGAGCATGATGGAATGTTTTCTCCGGCGATCTCAAAACAACGGTAGGAGGTTGATTCCAATTTCGAACAATTATATGAAGCTGGGAAAGTAATTTCTACGGCTAAAACAAATATAGTAAGATTTCATACATGACCAAGTACTCAAGACTAATCATAAAGTCACGCTGGTGCCGAAAATTATGTTTTTGAACATTATCTCTTTGTCAGACTAAGATAATCTCTTACACAGATTAAAAAGTTTTTATTTAAGAGAAGTTTGAAAAAAAATTAAGAGAGGAAAAACGGAGCATACAGGTCATGGGTTCTAGGGCGGTTTGGAGTTCTTTTATTTTTGTACTGATTCTTTCTCCTAAAATATGCTACGTGTCCCTACTGTTAAAATAAAAAGAGGAAGAAAAAAATGTAAGGGAGTGAGGAATAAGAAAATAGAAGTAAAGAAAAAAATATTAGCAACAAGCAAAGAGATGACAGAACCTTATGTCTTGAACCTCATCTCTTTGTCAAACTAAGATAATCTCTTACACGGATTAAAAGTATTTATTTAAGAGAAGTTTGGGAAAAAAGTAAGAGAGGAAAAACGAGCGTGAGGGTCATGGGTTCTAAGTCGGTTTTAAGTTTTTTTCTTTCTGTACTGGTTCATTCTCCTAAAATATGCCACATGTCCCGCCCATTAAAATAGGAGCAAATATAGAACTTTGATGGAAGGCATGGATAAACTTGGACAGAAAGTATAACGAGGGATAAAATTGAACAATAAAATAAAGTATAGGGATATATCAGGCCCTTTTCCGTATTCAGAATGTGCCACGTGTCCCGTCCGTTAAAATAGGGGCAAATATAGAACTTTGATTGACGGCAAGCGTAAATTTGAACGAAAAGTATAACGGGGGACAAGATCGAACAATAAAACAAAGTAGAGAGATATATGAGGCCCTTTTCCATTTAATTTTAGTTTTTATTTTTCTTAGTCTTGACTTACTTAATTAGATAAAACTTAAATAATATTCATTGATAATATACAGTTAACTATACATTACATAGATTATTTACTACAAATAAACTTTACAAATTAAGCCAAATGTATTTTATTTATTGGCATTTTCTTTCTCATAAAAAGAGAAAATATTTATATTTGTTATTAACTCGATAATTTTTTAAAATATTTTATTGATGTTTTTTAAACCCCGTGCAAAGCACTGGTAAATTTACTAGTTAGGTAATAACTTACTTAAAGATAGAGGAGACTCACTCTCATGTTATGACGTCCACTCTGTCACACTCACCTCACGTGTATGGACATGTCAAATTCGAAATAAACTCAGAATGTGTAGGTTCTCTAAGTTGAAGATTAGTTAGAATTTCAGGCTTAACAATGGGATCAAGCCAAAGAAATTAGGTTCAAATCCAATTTTACAGCTCAGAATTAAAAGATATGGCACATGCTTCTGGACACAGCTCGCATGTGCATAAAAGAACTCATAAAGTAGAGAGTTGATAGAAGTTAATAATGTAAATCTGTATAGTTAATGTAAAATTGTGATGCTCCAATATTTCAGCATATATGTAAATCTGTATAGTTAATAGCTTATTACATTATTGTTGTTATTGTTTGTTGCCAATGCCTTTTCATTTATCCTTGATCAGCCGAGGGTCTTCAAAAACTGCCTCTCCACAAGGTACGATAAAGTATGTGTACATATTATCTTCCCCAGTCAGACCTAAAAAGTATAAAAGATAAGGGACTTTTCACAGGATCTTTAGACAGATAGTTAGTCATATTTATTGTTAGTATATATATATATATATTATATTATACATACACTATACCTCCTCCGGCTATTTTTAATTTACGCAATTAAATTAGTGACTATTTAGATTAATTAATGATTGACACGAAAGCGGCCCGTTATTCTGTGCAGCCCATTAAAGTTGACTCAGGAGAACTCATGAATCAATCATGCTACTCAAGAGATTGCAAATGGGCAAGTTGAATTAAATTTGGATCGTTCAAGACGAATAAACAAAACATGGTCCAACTTGCCAAAATTTGTATGAATCAGAATAAATCGGATCAACATGAGTTTAATAACATAATTTCACTGCCCAAAATGAACCAACCTATCAACTATTTTTATCTTATATTTTATCTTAAATTATTAACGTACGTTCTTCTAACTTTAATAATCTTCAATCTACTAATTTGTTTTTGTACTTTTGGATGTGAGTTGCATTTAACCTGTCGGATTGCACAAATTTAATCTGTTTTGGCCCAATAATCTGATTAGTCAAGTTAATAAACGGGTCATATTCATCCCATTTAAACTTGAAATTTTAACCTCTCATAGCAGAAGTTAATACCTTATTTATTTTAAGTAAATATCATTTGAAAAAATTATATTATCTAGCTACTGTATGAGTTATAATTCGATTTTACAATAATCAAGTGGGTTAATCATTCCCCTCGACCCAAGCTCGCGCAACAAGCGGCGAGGCCTCCCTCGACTAGCGCAAACGTCACAAGAGGCGAGGTTACCCCCGACCACAAGATATTATTCGTATCCGCCTAGGAGTTTTGGCCGAGGTCGACGCCTCTCGGGTACGGCCGCAATAATCTCCTGACACGGACCCGATCTCCAAGAAAAGTCAACCGGTATAACTAAGACCTATAAATACAGAGGCAGTCATGAGAAAAGGGGGTCTCCACTCTCTCCCCATGGGGGCTCTGAGAAATATAGAGTATAACCCAGAGCGAGAACCCAATACCAGAAAACATAGAATAACAGTACATCTATGAAAACATGATTATAAGGATCTGAACCTCTCCATGGAATCCATTATCATGAATAAAGATCACTAAATATCTTCTGTTGTCTCTACATATGTTCCCATTGTCTTTTCCTTTACTGAGCTTCTGATATGTTACGACTGGCTTTGATTGGCCCTTTATTTTTAACAATTGCTTTGAGTTCGTGAATGCCTGTAAACATTATGAGTTAAACAATTTGGCGCCGTCTGTAGGAATGTCATAGCAAGACTGCGTAGCTTTTCCTGAAGTCAGAAGCAAAGGGAAACCAAGGAACGAAGGGCTGTAAATCCAACGAGAGCAAGCCCGATTCATCTCAATAAAAACTCGGGCAATGAGCCCTCGACTCAAAAGAATCAACGAGTTCAACTACAGTTGAACTGGGACTTAGGCCACGAGCCTTCGCCAACTCAAAATTCAATGATAGTTGAAGTAAAAACTCGGGCTATGAGCACACGACTCAAAAGAATCAACGGCGTTCATCTACGGTTGAACTGAGACTCAGGCCATGAGCCTTCGCCAATTTAAATTCAACGACAGTTGAAGTAAAAACTCGGGCTATGAGCCCTCGACTCAAAAGAATCAACGACGTTCAACTACGGTTGAACTGGGACTTAGACCATGAGCCTTCGCCAACTCAAAATTCAATGATAGTTGAAGTAAAAACTCGAGCTATGAGCCCTCGACTCAAAAGAATCAACGACGTTCAACTACGGTTGAAATGGCACTCAGGCCATGAGCCTTCACCAACTTAAATTCTACGAAAGTTGAAGTAAAAACTCGGGATATGAGCCCTCGACTCAAAAGAATCAACGACGTTCAACTACGGTTGAACTGAGACTCAGGCCATGAGCCTTCGCCAACTAAAAATTCAATGATAGTTGAAGTAAAAACCCGAGCTATGAGCCCTCGACTCAAAAGACTCAATGACGTTCAACTACGGTTGAACTGGGACTCAGTCCATGAGCGTTCGCCAACTTAAATTCAACGACAGTTGACGTAAAAACTCGGGCTATGAGCCCTCGACTCAAAAGAATCAACGACGTTCAACTACGGTTGAACTGGGACTCAGGCCATGAGCCTTCGCCAACTCAAATTCAACGATAGTTGAAGTAAAAACTCTGGCTATGAGCCCTTGACTCAAAAAAATCAATGAGGTTCAACTACGGTTGAACTGGGACTCAGGCCATGAGCCTTCTCCAACTTAAATTCAACGACAGTTTAAATAAAAACTCGGGCTATGAGCCCTCGACTCAAAAAAATAAACGACGTTCAACTACGGTTGAACTGGGACTCAGGCCATGAGCCTTCGCCAACTTAAATTCAACGACAGTTGAAGTAAAAACTCGGGCTATGAGCCCTCGACTCAAAAGAATCAACGATGTTCAACTACGGTTGAACTGGGATTCAGGCCATGAGCTTTTGCCAACTCAAAATTCAACGATAGTTGAAGTAAAAACTTGGGCTATGAGCCCTCGACTTAAAAGAATCAACGACATTCAACTACGGTTGAACTGGGACTCGGGCCATGAGCCTTCGCCAACTTAAATTCAATGATAGTTGAAGTAAAAACTCGAGCTATGAGTCCTCGACTCAAAAGGATCAACGATGTTCAACTACGGTTGAAGTGGGACTCAGGCCATGAGCCTTCGCCAACTCAAAATTCAACGATAGTTGAAGTAAAAACTCGGGCTTTGAGCCCTCGACTCAAAAGAATCAACGACGTTCAACTACGGTTGAACTGGGACTTAGGCCATGAGCCTTTGCCAACTTAAATTCAATGACAGTTGAAGTAAAAACTCGGGCTATGAGCCCGCGACTCAAAATAATTAACGACGTTCAACTACGGTTGAGCTGGGACTCAGGCCATGAGCCTTCGCCAACTTAAATTCAATGATAGTTAAAATAAAACTCGGGCTACGAGCCCTCGATCCGGAATGCTTAACGACCATACTAAATCAAAAACATAAAGTGGAGCAAGCAATAAGCGAACAACAGGAAAAAGGGGAATTCCCCTTGCCCCCCCCTCAATTAAAACAGGTGGACACGGGCCACGCCCGTCCGCCCCAATGTAAATATTGTCTGAAGCTTACCACAACAATCAATCGAATAAAAAAAGGAAGAAAAGAATAGCCACACACCACAACAATTGAAGAAGGTATTATCAACTAATCATCAATTAACTGGGGATTGCCAGCACAACCATCTGCGCCAGTCCCACCAATGCCGACCTGCGCCTCTCCATCGCCAGTTCTGCCCCCGCCGGAATCCGCGTCGCCCCTATCATCCCCTACTCCAACAAAGCACCCACCAGGGATATCATCGATGCCGGGAGTTGCGGCATCACAGACACATTCCTCGTGGGCTTCCCGTGCCTTCTGGAACGCCCCCTCGAAGGTATCTTCGGAGATCATACCATCCTCGAGAAAATGTTTATATATGTCCCATTGAGCCTCGGCGTAAACAGAAGCTTCACGGGAGCTACCCATGGACGTGGACTGTTCCTGGATGTGCCGGTTCTCCTCCTCAAGGAGTGCAATCTGCCCCACGACATCCTGAGCTTTCTGCTCCAGTACCCTGATCCGCACTTCGAGGCCACTCTCCCTGAAAGAGGTGGAGGCCCTCACCAACGACAGTTGGGAATCATTGGCACGAATGATTCTTTCAAGTTCAGTCGTCCGGGCAGAAGCCTCAGCCAACTGGCGCTTCAGGTCGGCTACTTCCCTTCAAGCACAACAATTTTCCCACTCCATTCCGAGGTGACCTCCGTCACCCTGGCCAAGCATAAGCACTCGCTCTCCAATGAAGCCCTCCTTCCAGCCTCGAGCTCGTCACTCATCTAACGCAACCGCTCCTCCAGGGCCTTAGCACGACGAAGTTCCTGGCTCCTCTGCAGCTCCTTTTGCGCTAACTCCCCAACCAGTTCCTAGTTACGGGGATCAACCCTTATGCTCTCACTGAGCTCCCTACACCGGATCTGATACCGGCGTTACCTCTCAAGAACCCGAAGGAGTACCCCAGATCGAACATTGGCCCAATGGAGGCCCTCCACCTGCAAAAAAAACACCTACAAAACAAAGCAAAAAGAGCAAAAGAGTCAGGTATAGAAGCCCATGAAATGAAAGGTTCACGGAAAAATAATCTGTCCAAAACACATAGCAGACGCCCTCAGCAATAAATTCTCATTCGCGAGAATCTCGATCACCCATGGCCTCCTGTTAGGATGAACAGTCGCGTTCGTGACCCCATCACGAAACATGCGAACATCCTCAGAGTCCAAGTGAGAATCGGACGAGGACCCCTCTCCCGCTACAGCCACCTCCCTCGATGGAGTGCTAGAGTCGCCAATGTCCACGACCACCCGAGAGGGCTCACCCACCTCGAACTTGTGGGTAGAGGACTGAGCGATAGGAGCGGCACTTCCTTCTCGCTCCTCTTAAGCCTGAGAATCATATCGACCGCCTCCTGGAACGCGCGCCGCGTCAACATTCTCCCTCGCCTCAGGGGGGGAAGGGAATCCACATTTATCACCTCATTGGCAGCAGGCCGAGCTGTTGAGGGAGCCGGAGGGGGAATGGTTCTTCGCCTAATTAAAGGCCTCTCCTCTTCATCGCGAGAGGGCGACGCCTCCCGAGGGCGAACAGCTCCCGACAGGCACCCACCATCGAGTAAGGGGGGCACAGGAGAATGCATAGCTACGGAATCAACAGAAGCGGCCCTGGGCACCTGAGCGGCCACTGGCGGAGTGAAGAACCTGGCAATCGCCCAAGGCCGCCGAAATACTGGTTGTAGAGCCCTGCCGCGGTATACCCACCCTACAAATATAAAATTGGGTCAGCCTCAAGACACAGCAATGACCAAAAATCGAACACGTCCAAAGACAGCAAAACTCCTTACCTACGGCCGGCCCTTAGCCGTGCTTTCTCGAGAAGGATGCCCACGAGCGGATCCCCTCGGTATGTAGAAGGATAACTTCCAGCCATCCATACAGACAAGTGAATAAAGGCGGGGCGACCTGTCGGCTGCAGAAATAACAACAAAACAACAACCATTCAAAGAACGAAGAAGAAGAAGAATAATTTCGACCCCGCCAAAAGGATAAAGTGTGACTTACGACCGTGATTCTAGTTCTCAGGAAACCGTGGAGAAGGCACCACCAGATGACCGGTCCTGATGTAGAAAAATTGTTCGAATTGACGAGGCCCGACCTCATCGTCCAGAGCAGTCACCAAGCCTTGCGACCCGCGCGGGACCATCTGGATCATGCTCCCCCGGACCCGCTATGGGGCATAGAGAGCAAGAACGTGCTGCACCGTGACCGTCCGGCCAGCTAGCTCCAAGAACTTCAGCAGCATGGCCAAGAGCTTGCACATGAATGGGGTGAGCTACCCCGGGCAAACACTGTAGTACCGGCAGAAATCGACTAACAGATTGGGGAGGGGCATCCTGAATGTAAGGCCCCGTAAATTTTTTGTGCATAAAACCTAGTAGCTATAGTGTCATGGTCCGAATAATGTGTTAGGAATGCGTAGAATTCTTTGCGGCGAGCTTGCTCGCCGCGGTTCAGACCCTTGGTAATGATTTAAGTTTCAAAAATGTAGAGAATCAATTTTTCCAGAAAAGTGTCAATTTTGCGGTCAAGGATGCGACCGCAGATCTGCTATGCGGACCGCATTCTTGCTGCAAAGCTTACCAGAAGGGTTCCCAAAATCATGTTGAAAATGCGGTCGATATGCGATCGCATAATAAATCTGCGGTGCACTTTGCGACCGCAGATCAAGAATACGGACCGCATTGTGGTCGCATTCCGTAACAGAACTTGTGTAATTTTGAGGTCATTCCGCGGTCACTTTGCGGACCGCATGTTGATTCTGCGATCGCAGATGCGACCGTAGAATTGACCCCGGCCCAGATTTTTGTAACATTTTGACCCGATCTCTTCTTTAATATAACACCTTTCACCCTCATTTTCTCATATCATCTTACCAAAATTAGAGAGAGAAGAGAGGGGTTTTAGAGAGATAAGTTCTTCATCTTCAAAGATTGTTCCAACCACTTAATTCCAAGGGATCCTAGGGCAAGGATTCAACTTCCCCAATCTTTTCAAGGTAAAAACCCTAGCTATTTTCTCTAATTTTCAGTTTTAAATTGGGTAATGAGAGGTTTGCATATAATAGCTTTTGAAAATGGAATTTTACACTCATGCATGATTATTGAACTTGATTTTTAGTAAAAGAAGTGAGTAGAAGTAAGAGTCTTCAAGAACAAGGTTGGCAAGAGTAGGATATCTTGGGTAAGCATAAAGTAGGAAGTTAAAGGAAGAAAACTCGGTACCAGGTATGTATGGCTAATTTTGATTCTTGTGAAATCGCCTATATGTGTGAAATTTGTTCGGTTCTTGTTAAATTGACAAATTGTGTGAAATTCTTGATGTTGATGTTGGGATGTTCAAAGTTGTTGTTGAACTATGAGTGATGTAATATGAGATATGAACCGAAAGACAAATGAGAATTGAATTTGGTAAAAGAATTGCGAATAATGGCATATATGGTACCTTGTGGAAAAGAAATGAAACACTTGAGGTGTGGTAAGTTATTGAACATAAAAGTATGAATATTCTCGGTTTTGGAACACTTGTAACTTGGTTGTGATATTGGCTTGAGAAGTAATTGAGAACATGAACCAATGTGTAAGTTGCTTATTTGAACTTGTTATAATTGTGTGTAGTACCTTATCTGCTGCTTGTGATTGTTGTGTTTGAAAACTGTACGGTGGGATCGGGTTGCGCGTTGCAACATGAAGAAATAAGGTGTGGGTTAGGGTGATAAGGGTGGCCGAGGTAATAAGGGTGGTCAGGGGTAATAAGGATGGAAAGCGATCGAAATCGTTATTGAAAATTTATACAAAAATCAATGATGTAAAATTTTGGAAGGAGACAAGAGGAGAGTTTGCAACCTGTGGGGCACTGATTGCCCCTTTGTGTGACTACTTGTGCTTTACGTGATTGATTGGTTGTTGTTCAATATGTTGATCTTAGAAGGTGCTTTGTGTTGAGAATTATCTGAAATGAGGAAAAATTTGGAAAACTTGGTTGGCTTGCTTACTTAATTCATGATGTAATTCAATGGCTTGAGTTTACTTGGGACAAAGTTTGTCCATACATACCAGTACAATTCAAGTGTACTGACGTCCCTTTTGCTGGGGACGCTACATTCGTGTTATGATTGTAGGTGGTTCAGTAGCAGGCACTTCAGCGCATCGGCAGTAGTATTCTTCACCTTCCACTCCCCGTTTTGGTGAGCCCCTTTCTTCCTCGGGGCCCTGTGTGATTCATGCCACTTTTGTTTAGGTTTCATTTTGGGTTTTTGCAAGGTATAGCTGGAGCCTTGTTACCGGCAAATATTGTATTCCCCTTTTTGTATCCTTGAGGCTCTATAGACATGTAAACTGTGGGATTCCAGTCTTATGTATATATTATGTTATGTCGGGCGTTGTAAAAAAAAAAAAATTGCAAACTTGTTAATGAATTACTCTTATGATTTTATTTGTTTAATGTGAAATCATTCATGGTTAGTGAGATATTTGGTTAATGAGAAGCAATAAACACAGGGGTAACGCGTGGGAATGAAAAGCACCCAGGTCCGCTTGACTGGGGCAACCCGGTCAGGCGCCGGTCATGTCCCTCGATTTGGGGCGTGACTAACTTGGTATCAGAGCCTAAGGTTTTAACGTGTCCTAGGATGTCTCGGATCCGTGTCTAGTAGTGCCCTTCTTATCGGTGTGTTGTCGACCACATCTGATAAGTTGGGGGCTACACGAGCATTTAGGAATTTACCTATTTCTTTGTTAATCTATATCGTGCGGTAAAGTGCAATGTGGAAATATCTGTGTCTAATTCGTGTCTTGTTCCCAAATTTTCAGAATATGGTGCCTAAGAAGAAGGCTAGACTCGGCCTTGGGGCCAATGCCGACCCAAGTGCGGTTGCAAATCATGCACCCAATGCCGTGGGCGAGAATGACCCACCAGTCTTGAATTTGCCTGGACCATCTGTTCAAAACCCAAGTGTCCCTATTCCAGCTGCGGCAGAGGATGCCACCATTCCTCCTGCCAGTGTTCCTGACTCAGATACAGTTCTCGCTTCGTGCTCTGGTATCTCTAATGAGGATTTTAAGGGAGCCATTCATATGTTAACACAGTTAGTGGCCGCCCAGGCCCAGAGATCCCATGGTGCCCCTGCATCCTCCAGTGGACCGGGAGATTCCTCCGGCTCCAGAGTCCACCAGTTCTTACGGTTGGCCCCTCCAGAATTCTCAGGTACCGATCCAGAGGCTGACCCACAGGATTTCCTTGATGAGATATACAAAACCCTCAGAGTGATGAAGGCTACAGATATAAAGGGGGTAGAGTTGGCCTCTTACAGGCCGAAGGGAGCGGCACGTTCATGGTTCGAAATGTGGGAGGATTCCCGTGAGGAAGGGAGCCCTCCGGCCAGATGGGATGAGTTCGTGGATGCATTTATGGACCACTTCTTACCTGCTGAGGCAATGGCAGCCCGTGCCACGGAGTTCGAGGTCCTCAAGTAGGGTAGTATGAGTGTTTGGGAATATCACATGGAGTTCGTAAGGTTGTCCAAGTATGCTCCTCATTTAGTGTCGACCATGGATGCCCGGGTTCGACGGTTTGTTCAGGGCCTTAGCCCTTTGGTAGTGAATGAGGCCGCCACAGCAGCTTTGCACTCAGATATGAACTATGGGAGGATCGTGGGGTTTGCTCAGGCCACAGAGGCCAGGAAATTGAAGATTCGTGCAGAAAGGGAGAGTAGCAGCAGGGCCCGGTCAATGGGTCATTCAGGGAGATCACTTCCGGGGAGAGGGTCACTAGGGCCATCCCAGTCATATGCTCAGTCCTCCGCGAGTGCACCGCCATCTGTGCACAGTCATCAGCAGGGCAGTCATTCGAGACCCGGTTTAGATAGCAGGAGGTCTCGTCAGTCTGGTCGTCCTGGGGTGAGGTCCCAGCAGCAGGGGAGACCTACATGCCCCAAGTGTGGGAGATTTCATACAGAGACATGCTACCTTGACATGCCAAAATGTTTCAGGTGCAAGGTGAGAGGTCACATTCGGAGGGACTGCCGTGCACCCAGTCAGGGTATGGGTAGGGGATCTGCTCAGTCATCCGGTTCTTCGGCTGCTACATCATCAGCGCGTCCTCCAGCATCAGCAGGACGTGGAACAGTTGGGGGTGGAGCTCATGGTAGGGGTGGACCTAGCCGATTCTATATGTTGAGTGGCCGCCAGAGTGCAGAGGCTTCTCCAGATGTTGCCACAGGTATCTTGTCTGTATAGAATATTAATTGTTATGCCCTTATTGATCCGGGGTCCTCATTGTCTTATATTACTCCATTCATTGCTTCATGTTTTGGGATAGAACCCGAACAGCTTCATGAGCTGTTCTCTGTATCGACTCCGGTTGGTGATTCTATTACAGCCTCACGAGTCTATATAAATTGTGTTGTCACGGTGAGTGGTCGTGATACTACTGCCGATCTTATTGAGCTTGGGATGGTCGATTTTGATGTAATTGTGGGGATGGATTGGCTCTATTCATGCTTTGCCAAGCTCGACTGTCGGACGAGAGTTATGAGGCTCGAGTTCCCTAACGAGCCAGTTATTGAATGGAGAGGAAATGGTATAGTGCCAAGGGGTAGGTTTATTTCCTACCTTAAGGCTTTGAAGATGATTAAGAAGGGGTGTATCTATCACTTGGTTCGAGTAACGGACACCACCTCAGAGGTGCCTACCCTCGAGTCTGTGCCAATTGTGAATGAATTTCCTGAAGTGTTTCCGGATGAGCTTCCAGGCATTCTGCCAGATAGGGAGATTGATTTTGGGATCGATATATTGCCATATACTTAGCCAATATCCATACCACCATACAGAATGGCGCCAGCAGAGTTAAGGGAGTTAAAGGAGCAGCTGAGGGATTTATTAGAGAAAGGGTTCATACGACTGAGTGTGTCGCCGTGGGGTGCTCCGGTTTTTTTGTCAGGAAGAAGGATGGGTCACTTCGAATGTGTATTGATTATCGGAAGCTCAACAAAGTCACCATCAAGAATAAATATCCTTTGCCTCGAGTGGATGATCTCTTTGACCAATTGCATGGAGCGAAGTTCTTCTCAAAGATTGATTTACGGTCTGGGTACCACCAGTTGAAAATCAGGGAGCAGGATATTCCTAAGACTGCTTTCAGAACTTGTTATGGTCACTTCGAGTTTTTCGTCATGTCTTTTGGGCTAACCAATGCCCCAGCAGCTTTCATGGACCTTATGAATCCGGTATTCAAGCCATTCCTAGATTCCTTTGTGATTGTATTCATTGACGACATCCTCATCTACTCTCGGAGCGGGGAAGATCATGCCATTCACCTCAGAGCAGCATTGCAGACCCTTCTTCAGCATCAATTGTATGCCAAGTTCTCAAAATGTGAGTTTTGGTTGGAGTCCGTAGCCTTTTTAGGGCATGTTATTTCCAGTGAGGGGATTCAGGTGGATCCTTAGAAGATTGTGGCAGTGAAAGATTGGCCTAGACCCACGACCCCGACAGAGATTCGTAGCTTTTTGGGTCTGGCAGGATACTATCGGAGGTTTGTAGAGGGATTTTCAACCCTCGCTTCCCCATTGACTAAATTGATGCAAAAGGCTGTTAAGTTCCAGTGGTCCGATGCATGTGAGAATAGTTTCCAAGAATTGAAGTCAAGATTGACCTCGGCACCAGTATTGGCCTTGACCGAGGGCACAAAGGGATTTGTGGTTTATTGTGATGCCTCCGGAGTCCGCTTGGAATGTGTATTGATGCAGCACGGGAAAGTCATAGCTTATGCTTCCAGGCAACTCAAGAATCACGAGAAGAACGACACATGATTTGGAGCTTGCAGCTGTTGTGTTTGCTTTGAAAATATGGTGGCACTATCTTTATGGAGTTCATGTAGATGTGTTTTCAGACCACAAGAGCCTCCAGTATTTGTTCAAACAGAAGGACCTGAATCCGAGACAGCGGCGGTGGTTGGAATTGCTTAAGGACTATGATATGAACATATTGTACCATCCAGGGAAAGCAAATGTGGTAGCCGACGCTCTTAGTCAAAAATCCATGGGTAGTTTGGCTTAT
Organism: Nicotiana noctiflora; assembly: GCA_032618575.1. Taxonomy (NCBI): domain Eukaryota; kingdom Viridiplantae; phylum Streptophyta; class Magnoliopsida; order Solanales; family Solanaceae; genus Nicotiana; species Nicotiana noctiflora. The sequence continues at coordinate 83,936 of JASVEL010005958.1, read as the reverse complement.
TTGGGTATGGATCAGAGACCCCTGGCTCGGGAGGTTTACCAATTAGCCAGTTTGGGGGTTCGTATCTCGGCGTCAGACGAGGGGAATGTTTTGGTGCATAATGGAGCAGAATCATCATTGGTTGCGGAAATCAAGGAAAAATAGTTCATGGATCCAGCATTGGTTCGGGTGAAGGAAGCAGTTATAAATGACAAGACCTCAGCATTTGTACTCAATAGCGAGGATGGTGTATTGCGGTGTCAAGTTAGACTATGTGTTCCAGATGTGAACGAGCTTCGGGAAAGAGTGATGCCGGGAAACAGAGATTCGTAGGTTTTTGGGTCTGGCAGGATACTATCGGAGGTTTGTAGAGGGATTTTCAACCCTCGCTTCCCCATTGACTAAATTGACGCAAAAGGCTGTTAAGTTCCAGTGGTCCGATGCATGTGAGAATAGTTTCCAAGAATTGAAGTCAAGATTGACCTCGGCACCAGTATTGGCCTTGACCGAGGGCACAAAGGGATTTGTGGTTTATTGTGATGCCTCTGGAGTCCGTTTGGAATGTGTATTGATGCAGCACGGGAAAGTCATAGCTTATGCTTCCAGGCAACTCAAGAATCACGAGAAGAACGACACATGATTTGGAGCTTGCAGCTGTTGTGTTTGCTTTGAAAATATGGTGGCACTATCTTTATGGAGTTCATGTAGATGTGTTTTCAGACCACAAGAGCCTCCAGTATTTGTTCAAACAGAAGGACCTGAATCCGAGACAGCGGCGGTGGTTGGAATTGCTTAAGGACTATGATATGAACATATTGTACCATCCAGGGAAAGCAAATGTGGTAGCCGACGCTCTTAGTCAAAAATCCATGGGTAGTTTGGCTTATTTGGGTATGGATCAGAGACCCCTGGCTCGGGAGGTTTACCAATTGGCCAGTTTAGGGGTTCGTATTTCGGTGTCAGACGAGGGGAATGTTTTGGTGCATAATGGAGCAGAATCATCATTGGTTGCGGAAATCAAGGAAAAATAGTTCATGGATCCAGCATTGGTTCGGGTGAAGGAAGCAGTTATAAATGACAAGACCTCAGCATTTGTACTCAATAGCGAGGATGGTGTATTGCGGTGTCAAGTTAGACTATGTGTTCCAGATGTGAACGAGCTTCGGGAAAGAGTGATGCCGGAGGCTCATATTTCCAGGTATTCGGTGCACCCAGGTTCCACGAAAATGTATCATGACCTCAAGGAGATTTATGGGTGGAACGGTATGAAAAGAGATGTGGCAAGCTTTGTAGCTAAATGCCCGAACTGTCAGCAAGTGAAGGCCGAGCATCAACGGCCTGGTGGATTAACTCAGCTTATAGAAATACCATGGTGGAAATGGGAGATGATTAATATGGATTTCGTAGTGGGGTTACCTCGCACTCAGCGTAAGTTCGACTCAATATGGGTGATAGTGGATCGACTCACCAAATCAGCTCACTTCCTGCCAGTCAAGTCCACTGATACCGCGGAGCAATATGCAAGGTTGTACATCAAGGAGATAGTAAGGCTTCATGGCACTCCACTTTCTATCATCTCGGATCGCGGGGCTCAGTTCACAGCTAACTTTTGGAAGAAGTTTCAGCAAGGTTTGGGAACTCAGGTGAATCTCAGCACAGCTTTCCATCCACAGACCGACGGTCAGGCCGAGCGGACCATTCGGACGCTTGAAGATATGTTGCGGGCTTGTGTCTTAGATTTTAAAGGTAATTGGGATGAACACTTGCCACTGATAGAATTTGCTTACAATAACAGCTATCATGCTAGCATTCAGATGGCCCCGTTTGAGGCATTGTATGGGAGAAGATGTATGTCGCCAATCGGGTGGTTTGAGGTAGGTGAAGCGGAATTGCTAGGGCCAGATATGGTGTGCGAAACTATGGAAAAGGTCAAGGTTATTCAGGAGAGAATGAAAACAGCACAGAGTCAACAAAAATCCTATTCAGATGTTCGCCGAAGGGATTTGGAGTTTCAAGTCGATGATTGGGTGTTCTTGAGGGTATCTCCCATGAAGGGAGTCATGCGATTCGGAAAGAAAGGGAAATTGAGTCCTAGGTATGTCGGGCCATATCGGATCGTTCAAAGGATTGGTCAAGTTGCTTATAGGCTAGAGTTGCCTCCCGAGATGTCATCAGTGCACCCGGTATTCCACGTGTCCATGTTGAAGAAAGTGATTGGAGATCCATCCACCAGCATGCCAGTCGAGGCTATTGAGGTTAATGAAGATTTGTCGTATGAAGAAGTTCCAGTCGCCATTCTTGATAGGCAAGTCCGTAAGTTGAGAAATAAGGAAGTTGCCTCTGTTACAGTATTGTGGCGAAGTCAACAAGTTGAGGAGGCCACATGGGAAGCAGAAAAAGAGATGAAGGAAAAGTACCCCCATTTGTTTGATCAAGCCTAAAAGAAATTAGGTGACCCTTCTACTCCTAGTAACTGTCATCTTGTCCAGGTTGTTTCTCTCTTAGTATTAGTGAAGTCTCCTTCATTTTGTAATGAGTTCAATATGTTGTTGCCTTGGGTTACTTGAACCTTTCTTGATAGATGAAATCCTTATAAAGATTCATGTGTTAAATAAGCAACTAATAGTAAGTGTGGATTGGTAATGGTTTGTTTGTGTGTACATAGTGTATTAAAATGATTAAATAAGGAAAGAACTCATTGAAGTGACTAATTTATGTGCAATAGTAACAATGTGATAGAATATGTGCATTCGTTGAGGTAAGAAAGTATATACCGAGTTGTGAAACGTGTTGTATTTGTGTATTGTTGTTTGGTAATATGTTTTGGGGGCCCTCTGACAGGTGGATATGTCCATAATACAAAGGAAACTCTGGTGAAATGTTTCTAAAATATAAGAGTTAGTCAAAATTTTGATGGTTGCATATCATGTCTTTCAAAACTAACTCATTTATTTCAAAATCCTCATTCGAGGACGAATGATCTTAAGGGGGGGGAGGATGTAAGGCCCCGTAAAATTTTTGTGCATAAAACCTAGTAGCTATAGTGTCATGGTCTGAATAATGTGTTAGGAATGCTTGGTAATGATTTAAGTTTAAAAAATGTAGAGAATCAATTTTTCCAGAAAAAGTGTCAATTTTGCGGTCAAGAATGCGACCGCAGATCTGCTATGCGGACCGCATTCTTGCCGTAAAGCTTACCAGAAGGGTTCCCAAAATCATGTTGAAAATGCGGTCGATATGCGATCGCATAATGAATCTGCGATGCACTTTGCAACCGCAGATCAAGAATGCGGACCGCATTGTGGTCGCATTCCGTAACAAAACTTGTGTAATTTTGAGGTCATTCCGCGGTCACTTTGCGGACCGCATGTTGATTCTGCGATCGCAGATGCGACCGCAGAATTTTCCCCGGCCCATATTTTTGTAACATTTTGACCCGATCTCTTCTTTAATATAACACCTTTCACCCTCATTTTCTCATATCATCTTACCAAAATTAGAGAGAGAAGAGAGGGGTTTTAGAGAGAGAAGTTCTTCATCTTCAAAGATTGTTCCAACCACTTAATTCCAAGGGATCCTAGGGCAAGGATTCAACTTCCCCAATCTTTTCAAGGTAAAAACCATAGCTATTTTCTCTAATTTTCAGTTTTAAATTGGGTAATGAGAGGTTTGCATATAATAGCTTTTGAAAATGGAATTTTACACTCATGCATGATTATTGAACTTGATTTTTAGTAAAAGAAGTGAGTAGAAGTAAGAGTCTTCAAGAACAAGGTTGGCAAGAGTTGGACATCATGGGTAAGCATAAAGTAGGAAGTTAAAGGAATAAAACTCGGTACCAGGTATGTATGGCTAATTTTGATTCTTGTGAAATCGCCTATATGTGTGAAATTTGTTTGGTTCTTGTTAAATTGACAAATTATGTGAAATTCTTGATGTTGATGTTGGGATGTTCAAAGTTGTTGTTGAACTATGAGTGATGTAATATGAGATATGAGCCGAAAGACAAATGAGAATTGAATTTGGTAAAAGAATTGCGAATAATGGTGTCACGACCCAAATCCGGTCGTGATGGCGCCCAACAATCAAGCTAGGCCAGCCAGACCAACAATTTAATTATCACAAAAATACCCGTCCCCAAATGGACAACCCAAGAAGAATATATGAGTTTAAGAACTCCAATAATAATAATACTGAACAAAATACTGACACTCCCAACGATCCTGAGTCACAAGTCTAGAGCCTCTAACAAAACCCAATAGGAAATAGAGAGTACGATATAGAAGTACTCAAGTCTGAATACAAAATACAAAATAACAACTGGAAATGAGAGGAGAAGCTAGGTTCTGCGAACGTAGGCAGCTACCTCAGCAACCCGATATGACACCGCAACCGCTGGAATTGCCTGTCTACTGCTCCTGAGTACCTGAGTCTACACACAAAAGGTGCAGGGAGTAGGGGTGAGTACTAAGTACTCAGTGAGTAACAAATATATATAAGCAGCTGAAAATAAGAAATCCACAGATTACCACAATATGAAGCTACACTACAGTTCGAATCTCCTACGAACTAGCATCAACAGTACAATTCAGCTACCACAGAGTAATTCAACAAATAAGGATGTAATGCAATGCACATAACCGCTACGGCGTGTAGCCCGATCCAATTTAACGTCGACGGCGCTCACTAGGGGTGTGTACAGACTTCGGAGGGGCTCCTACAGCCCAAGCGCAATACTGCTGCGGCGTGCAGCCCGATCCTCATATCAACCACTGCGGCGTGCAGGCCCGATCCCATGCTCAGTCCACAATAAACAATTAAGTCACAAAACAATTCATTTTCCTTAATTCCAGTTCTCAATTCATAATTTATGAAAAATACTTTAACTTTATTAAATTTGTAAAAGCCGGTGACTTAGCATTTCAAAAGTGTGATTTCAATTTCCAGGACTGAGATCAGTGATTTAAGCGATTATAGCTATCACACAAATATTGTCCTCTGAGGACGCCACAGATCGGCACAATGCCCCAAACAAGGCTTACAGCCCACAAATATATCACATACAGTGTATTTTCAACACTAACAACATATCATTTATTTTCGGGATGGACCAAGTCTCAATCCCCAATCACAATTCAATCCCGCACCTGCCACGGTGTGCGAGCCACACCCTATTAGCGTCACAATGTGCTAAGCCGGGGTTTCGAACCCTCAGGCTACCATATACACAAACTACTCACCTCTAGCCGGTCGTAGACTCGTCCGCGATGCCTTTTCCTTTGAATTTATCTCCCTCGTGCGTAGAATCTAGTCAAATCACAATAATTATATCAAATACGGGTCAAAGAATCATAACCCACTTCAATTTACATGAAATTCGCATAAATACACCAAGTTGGTAAAACCCGACCCCGGGCCCACTTGCTCGGAAAATTTCGAAATTAGTACCAACGCGACCCTCATCTCGCCACGAGTCCGTGCATATAAAATTTATCGAAATCGGAGTTCAAATGGCCTTCCAAATCCAAAAATCCCATTTTCAATATTTAGGCCACATTTCTTCAAGATTTCTACCCAATTTCATGAAGATTGAGGTTAATACTACCATAAAATGATGTTTTTGAGTCAAGAATCTTACCTCCGACGAATACCCGATGACTTCTCAGTGATTTCCTCGAGTTTTCTTCTCTCTAGGGCTCAAAATTGAGTTTTTGGGGTGTAAACCCGTAAGCTCTCTGTTCTGCAATTTAATTCACTGCCAGAGACTTTTGTTCTTCGCGTTCGCGTGAGCTCCCACGCGTTCGCGAAGAACAACTCCTCCTTACTCTTCGCGAACGCGACTTTTATCACGCGTTCGCGATGCTCAATGCCAGTTACCCTTCGCGAACGCGCCTCCCACGCGTTCGCGATGTTCAAACTCCCAGCCGCCCAGATTTCTTCTACGCGTTCGCGATACACCTCCCGCGAATGCGAAGCACAACACCCACGACCCTACGCGAACGCGACCCAAGCAACGCGTTCGCGATGCTCAACACCCCTGGCCTACGCGAACGCGACACCTCGACCGCGAACGCGATGCATTGATCTTCCTGGCCTTCGTGAACGCGGCCCATGCCACGCGAACGCGAAGGTCAAAATGACTGGGCAGAAACCTGCAGTTTTCTGCAGATTTTGCCAAGTCCCACAAGCCCGGTTGATGGTGCGAAATCATCCCGAGGCCCCCGGGACCCCAACGAAAATCACCAACGCACTCCAAAACATGATACGGACTTGTTCCAATCATAAAAACACCATACTAAACATCAAAATCTCCATTTACTCACGAATTCAAGCCTAAGTTTCTTCAAAACTTTCAAAACTAACATTCAATCCAAAACCCGATCAAACGATGTCCGAATGACCTGAAAATTTGTAGACACATCCAAAATCACATAACGAAGCTACAGAAATTGTCGGAATTCCATTCCGACCCTCGGATCAAAATATCACCTACAATCCGATTTTCGCCAAAAATCACCCTTCGCCAATTCAAGCCTAAAACTACACCGGACCTCCGAATTCAATTCCGATTGCTCTCCTAAGTCATAAATGATCCCCCGGAACTAGTCGAATCATCAGAATCCGGTTCCGAGCACTCTAACTCAATAGTCAACTCTTGGTTGACTTCTCATATTCAAGCTTTCTTTAAACATGCTATTTGTTTCATTTTCAATCCAAATCACTCCTAACTCACCCGATATACTCTAATACTATTTTAAAAGCATAATATATGTAAATGCAAGGTAACGGGGTGGAAATTCTCATAACAACGGGCCGGGTCGTTACATTCTCCCCAACTTAAACAAACGCTCGTCCGCGAGCGGGTTAAGGAACATACCTAGAGTATCAAACAAGTGTGGATATCTACTTCGCATCTCCTGCTCGGTCTCCCAAGTTGCTTCCTCCACGGGACGACCTCTCCACTATACTTTCACTGAAGCTATATCCTTAGATCTCAGCTTACGAACCTGTCGACCCAAAATGGCTACTGGTTCCACATCGTAAGTCAAATCTTCATCTAGCTGTATCGTGCTGAAGTCTAACACATGAGACGGGTCTCCGACATACTTCCGGAGCATAGATACATGGAGCACCAGGTGAACTCCCGACAAACTGGGTGGCAAAGCAAGCATATAAGCCACCTCCCCAACTTTCCTAAGCACCTCAAAAGGTCCAATGAACCTTGGGCTCAACTTTCCTTTCTTTCCAAACCTCATAACACCCTTCATAGGCGAAACTTTCAGCAACACCTTCTCACCTACTGAATAAGACACATCTCGGACCTTCCGGTCTGCATAACTCTTCTGACGCGACTGAGCTGTGCGAAGTCTCTCCCGAATCACCTTCACCTTATCTAAGGCATCTTGGACTAACTCTGTCCCTAACAACCTAGCCTCGCCGGGCTCGAACCAACCAACCGGAGACCTACACCGCCTCCCATATAAAGCTTCATACGGTGCCATCTGAATGCTGGACTGATAGCTATTATTATAAGCAAACTCCGCCAAAGGCAAATAATCAGCCCATGAACTACCGAAATCAATGACATAAACACGCAACATATCCTCTAATATCTGAATAGTACGCTCGGACTGCCCATCCGTCTGTGGATGAAATGCTGTGCTCAACTCTACCTGTGAACCCAACTCTCGCTGAAATGTCCTCCAGAACTGAGATGTGAACTGGGTACCTCTGTCCGATATAATAGAAATGGGAACCCCATGCAATCTCACGATCTCACGGATGAATAACTCTGCTAACCGCTCTGAGGTATAGGTAGTACACACTGGGATGAAGTGAGCTGACTTGGTCAACCTATCCACCACCACCCAAACTGAATCAAACTTCCTCGCTGTCCGAGGGAGTCCGCTAACAAAGTCCATAGTAATCCTTGCCCACTTCCACTCAGGAATATCGATACGCTGGAATACACCTCCAGGTCTCTGATGCTCATACTTGACCTGCTGACGGTTTAGACACCGAGCCACATGGCTCACAATATCTTTCTTCATCTTTCTCCACCAGTAATGCTGCTTCAAATCCTGGTACATCTTCGCGGCTCCTGGATGAATAGAATACCGCGAGCTATGGGCTTCCTCCAATATCAATTCATGAAGGCCGTCAACGTTGGGCACGCATATCCGGCCCTGCATCCGCAATACACCATCACTATCAATAGTGACATCTCTAGCATTATCATGCTAAACTCTGTCCTTAAGGACAAGTAAGTGTGGATCATCATACTGGCGCTCTCGAATACGATCATATAAAGAAGAACGCGCTACTACACAAGCCATCACCCGACTGGGCTCAGAAATATCCAGCCTTACCATCTGATTAGCTAACGCCTGAACATCAACTGCTAGGGGTCTCTCCCCAATTGGAATATACGCCAAACTGCCCATACTAATAGCCTTCCGGCTCAATGCATCAGCCACTACATTGGCTTTCCCGAGATGGTACAAGATAGTAATATCATAATCTTTAAGCAATTCAAGCCATCTCCGCTGCCTCAAATTTAGATCTTTCTGCTTAAACAAATGCTGAAGGCTGCGGTGGTCTGTATATACATCACAAGATACACCATATAGGTAATGCCTCCAAATCTTCAAGGCATGAACAATAGCGGCTAACTCCAAATCATGAACAGGGTAGTTCTTCTCGTGGGGCTTTAGCTGACGAGAAGCATATGCAATAACTCTACCCTCCTGCATCAACACACAACCGAGTCCAACTCTGGAAGCATCACAATACACCGTATATGACCCTAAGGCCGATGGTAACACAAGTACTGGAGCCGTGGTCAAAGCCTCCTTGAGCTTCTGAAAGCTCTCTTCACATTCATCAGACCACACAAATGGAGGCATTCTTCTGTGTCAGCTTAGTCAACGGTGAAGCAATAGATGAGAAATCCTGAACAAACCGGCGATAATAGCCTGCCAAGCCGAGAAAACTCCGAATCTCTCTAGCTGAGGAAGGTCTGGGCCAATTCTGCACTGCCTCGACCTTCTGTGGATCAACCCGAATACCGTCACTGGATACTACATGTCCCAGAAAACCCACAGTATCAAGCCAGAACTCACACTTAGTGAATTTTGCATAAAGCTTCTCTTCTCTCAACCTCTGCAATGCCACTCTCAAATGCTCTGCATGCTCCTCCTGGCTGCGTGAATATACCAGAATATCATCAATAAACACAATCACAAAAGAATCCAAGTACGGCCGAAATACACTATTCATCAAGTGCATGAATGCAGCTGGGGCATTAGTCAACCCGAAAGACATCACCAGGAACTCGTAGTGCCCATATCGCGTCCTGAACGCTGTCTTCATAATATCCGAGTCCCTGATCTTCAACTGATGATAGCCCGATCGAAGATCAATCTTAGAAAATACACTAGCTCCCTAGAGCTGATCAAATAGGTCCTCAATACGAGGCAATGGGTACTTATTCTTCACTTGTTACCTTGTTCAGCTGCTTGTAATCAATGCACATTCTCATTGTGCCATCTTTCTTCTTTACGAACAACACCGGTGCACCCCAAGGTGACACACTTGGACGAATGAAACCCTTATCTAAGAGTTCCTGAAGCTGTTCTTTCAATTCTTTTAACTCTGCTGGTGCCATGCGATAAGGAGGAATAGAAATGGGCTGAGTGGCCGGCACCAAGTCAATACCAAAGTCAATATCTCTGTCAGGCGGCATGCCTGGCAGGTCTGCTGGAAATACATCCGGAAACTCCCTCACAATGGGGACCGAATCAAGACTGGGTGTCTCGGCCTCAACATTTCTAATGAAGGCCAAATAAGATAAACAACCCTTGCCAATCATTCGTTGAGCCTTTATATAAGAAATCACCCTGTCAGACACATAATCAGTCAAGCCACGCCACTCGATCCTCGGATTACCCGGAATAGCTAGTGTGACTGTTTTGGTATGACAGTCCAGAATCGCATGATAAGGAGATAGCCAATCCATGCCTAGGATAACATCGAAATCTACCATGCCCGGTAGTAATAGATCAACTCGGGTCTCCAGACCCCCAATAGTAATAATACAGGATCGATATACCTGATCCACAACAACGGTATCCCCCACTGGGGTAGACACATGTACGGGCAAATCAAGAATACCATGGGTCATACCCAAATGATGTGCAAAATAAGTAGAGACATAAGAATAGGTGGATCCGGGATCAAATAAGACAGAAGCATCCCTGTGGCAGACTGAGATAATACCTGAAATAACCGCATCTGAAGCACTAGCATCCTTCCTATCCGGAAGAGCATAGAAACGAGCCTGGCCTCCACCAGTACGATCCTCGCCCCTAGGGCGACCTCTGGATACCTGGCCACCAGTCCTAGCCGACTGTGCTGGCGCTGAAGAAACAGGAGTAGAAGACGAAGGTTGATCCCTCCGCTGAGACCGCTTACGAAGCCACTGAGGACACTCTCTCCCGATATGGCCCAAATCACCGCACTCAAAACAACGGCCTGAAGATGGAAGAAGGGGCTGCTGAGGACCCCTCGCTACCGATGAATCCTGTGCTGAGGAAACAGGAGTAGAGCTCTGAGCCTGGAAGAGCACTCAGTGCAGGCTGACTCTGCTGGCGGCTCTGCTGACCCTGATAACCCTGCTGGCCTTGACGACCACGATCAGATGAAACCCCACCGGACTCTGTACGTCCAGACTGATGAGACCTGAAAGAGCGACCTCTGCTATGCTGAAATTGGCCCCTAGACGGAGCACCACTGTAACTGCCAGTACCACGAGGCCTCTTAGCCTCTCTCTCCTCCCGCTCTCTACGGCGATCTGCTCAATGTGACGGGCAGCATCAACCACCTCCTTAAAGGTAACTGTCGAAACTCTCTCCCTGGTCATCAATATGCGGATAGGATAAATAAGGCCATCAATAAATCTCCGAATCCTCTCTCTGTCTGTAGGAACCATCCACATGGCATGACGGGCCAACTGTGTGAATCTCATCTCGTACTGATTAACCGTCATCTCTCCCTGCTTCAACCACTCGAACCGACGTCGCAGCTCCTCTCTCTGAGACTGAGGTACGTACTTCTCCAAAAATACCGTGGAGAACTGCTGCCAAGTGAGGGGCACTGCCCCAGCGGGCCTACGCCTCTCGAAATCCTCCCACCACCGAAATGCTGCACCTGTGAACTGAAAAGTGGTGAATGAAACACCGCTGGACTCTAGAATACCTGCGGTGCAAAGCATGCGCTGACATCTGTCAAGAAAACCCTGGGCATCCTCGCCCTCAGATCCACCGAATGTCGGAGGCTGTAGCCTCTCAAATCTCTCCAAATGACGTTGCTCATCGTCGGGCATAACTGGAACCATATATGCAGGAGCTGGTGCAACGGGCGCAACTGGCTGAACCGGCTCGGGTGTGTGAGCCACGGGGGTCTGATTCCCTCCCCCTGCCTGTGAAGAAGATACTGCAGCAGTAGCAGCAACTACCTGTGCCAAGCCTGTGCACACTGATAATATCTGAGCCAAGGTCTCCTGAAGACCCGGTATCACAATAGGCACTGCCGGTGCCTGAGCCTGAGTTGCCGGAGCGTTCGCCGCTGGAATCTGGTCCTGAGTCTGATCGGCCGGTGGGTCAGCAAGTGCTGGTGCTGCTGCCCTACCTCTACCACGACCACGGCCTCTGGGTGCCAATGGTGGTCATCCGCCACGTCCGTTAGCTCGTGTTCTCGCCATCTACGAGAGAATAGAATATGGAAAGATTTAATTTCATGATAACACAAATCGCACGATATGAATTCAAGAAAATGATGTTTTTTTCTAAAGTTTCTGTAGCCCTTCGAAGATAGATACGGACGTCTATGTACCGATCTGCGAAAGCCTACTAAACCGGCTCATGACTCGCGAGTCCTAGTAAACCTAGGCTTTGATACCAACTTGTCACGACCCAAATCCGGCCGTGATGGCGCCCAACAATCAAGCTAGGCCAGCCAGACCAACAATTTAATTATCACAAAAATACCCGTCCCCAAATGGACAACCCAAGAAGAATATATGAGTTTAAGAACTCCAATAATAATAATACTGAACAAAATACCGACACTCCCAAAGATCCGGAGTCACAAGTCTAGAGCCTCTAACAAAACCCAATAGGAAATAGAGAGTACGATATAGAAGTACTCAAGTCCGAATACAAAATACAAAATAACAAGCTGGAAATGAGAGGAGAAGCTAGGTTCGCGAACGTAGGCGCTACCTCGACAACCCGATATGACACCGTAACCGCTGGAATTGCTCGTCTACTCGCTCCCGAGTACTCGAGTCCGCACACAAAAGGTGCAAGGAGTAGAGGTGAGTACTAAGTACTCGGTGAGTAACAAATATATATAAGTAGCTGAAAAATAAGAAATCCACGGATTACCACATAATGAAGCTAAACTACGGTTCGAATCTCCTACGAACTAGCATCAACAATACAATACGACTACCACAGAGTAATTCGACAAATAAGGATGTAATGCAATGCACATAACCGCTACGGCGTGTAGCCCGATCCAATTTAACGTCGATGGCGCTCACCGGGGGTGTGTACGGACTCGGAGGGGCTCCTACAGCCCAAGCGCAATACTCGCTGCGGCGTGCGGCCGATCCACATATCAACCATCTGCGGCGTGCGGCCCGATCCCATGCTCGGTCCACAATAAACAATTAAGTCACAAAACAATTCATTTTCCTTAATTCCAGTTCTCAATTCATAATTTATGAAAAATACTTTAACTTTATTAAATTTGTAAAAGCCGGTGACTTAGCATTTCAAAAGTGTGATTTCAATTTCCGGGACTGAGATCAGTGATTTAAGCAATTATAGCTATCACATAATTCTTGTCCGCTAAGGACGCTACATATCGGCACAAGGCCCCAAACAAGGCTTACAACCCACAAATATATCACATATAGTGTATTTTCAACACTAACAACATATCATTTATTTCCGGGATGGACCAAGTCTCAATCCCCAATAACAATTCAATTCCGCACCTGCAACGGTGTGCGAGCCACGCCCTATTAGCGTCACAATGTGCTAAGCCGGGGTTTCGAACCCTCAGAGCTACCATATACACAAACTACTCACCTCTAGCCGGTCGTAGACTCGTCCGCGATGCCTTTTCCTTTGAATTTAGCTCCCTCGTGCGTAGAATCTAGTCAAATCACAATAATTATATCAAATACGGGTCAAAGAATCATAACCCACTTCAATTTACATGAAATTCGCATAAATACACCAAGTTGGTAAAACCCGACCCCGGGCCCACTGCTCGTAAAATTCCGAAATTAGTACCAACGCGACCCTCATCTCGCCACGAGTCCGTGCATATAAAATTTATCGAAATCAGAGTTCAAATAGCCTTCCAAATCCAAAAATCCCGTTTTCAATATTTAGGCCACATTTCTTCAAGATTTCTACCCAATTTTATGAAGATTGAGGTTAATACTACCATAAAATGATGTTTTTGAGTCAAGAATCTTACCTCCGACGAATACCCGATGACTTCTCAGTGATTTCCTCGAGTTTTCTTCTCTCTAGGGCTCAAAATTGAGTTTTGGGGGTGTAAACCCGTAAGCTCTCTGTTCTGCAATTTAATTCACTGCCAGAGACTTTTGTTCTTCGCGTTCGCGTGAGCTCCCACGCGTTCGCGAAGAACAACTCCTCCTTACTCTTCGCGAACGCGACTCTTACCACGCGTTCGCGATGCTCAATGCCAGTTACCCTTCGCGAACGCGACGCCTCCCACGCATTCGCGATGTTCAAACTCCCAGCCGCCCAGATTACTTCTACGCATTCGCGATACACCTCCCGCGAATGCGAAGCACAACACCCACAACCCTACGCGAACGTGACCCAAGCAACGCGTTCGCGATGCTCAACACCCCTGGCCTACGCGAACGCGACACCCCGACCGCGAACGCGATGCATTGATCTTCCTGGCCTTCGCGAACGTGGCCCATGCCACGCGAACGCGAAGGTCAAAATGACTGGGCAGAAACCTGCAGTTTTCTGCAGATTTTGCCAAGTCCCACAAGCCCGGTTGATGGTTCGAAATCATCCCGAGGCCCCCGGGACCCCAATGAAAACCACCAACACACTCCAAAACATGATATGGACTTGTTCCAATCATAAAAACACCATACTAAACATCAAAATCTCCATTTACTCACGAATTCAAGCCTAAGTTTCTTCAAAACTTTCAAAACTAACATTCAATCCAAAACCCGATCAAACGATGTCCGAATGACCTGAAAATTTGCGGACACATCCAAAATCACATAACGAAGCTATAAAAATTGTCGGAATTCCATTCCGACCCCCGGATCAAAATATCACCTACCATCCGGTTTTCGCCAAAAATCACCCTTCGCCAATTCAAGCCTAAAACTACACCGGACCTCCGAATTCAATTCCGATTGCTCTCCTAAGTCATAAATGATCCCTCGGAACTAGTCGAATCATCAGAATCCGGTTCCGAGCACTCTAACTCAATAGTCAACTCTTGGTTGACTTCTCATATTCAAGCTTTCTTTAAACATGCTATTTGTTTCATTTTCAATCCAAATCACTCCTAACTCACCCGATATACTCTAATACTGTTTTAAAAGCATAATATATGTGAATGCAAGGTAACGGGGTGGAAATTCCCATAACGACGGGTCGGGTCGTTACAAATGGCATATATGGTACCTTGTGGAAAAGAAACGAAACACTTAAGGTGTGGTAAGTTATTGAACATAAAAGTATGAACATTCTCGGTTTTGGAACACTTGTAACTTGGTTGTGATATTGGCTTGAGAAGTAATTGAGAACATGAACCAATGTGTAAGTTGCTTATTTGAACTTGTTGTAATTGTGTGTAGTACCTTATCTGCTATTTGTGATTGTTGTGTTTGAAAACTGTACGGTGGGATCGGGTTGCGCGCCGCAACATGAAGAAATAAGGTGTGGGTTGGGGTGATAAGGGTGGCCGAGGTAATAAGGGTGGACAGGGGGTAATAAGGATGGAAAGCGATCGAAATCGCTATTGAAAATTTATACAAAAATCAATGATGTAAAATTTTGGAAGGAGACAGCAGGAAAGTTTGCAACCTGTGGGGCACTGATTGCCCCTTTGTGTGACTACTTGTGCTTTACGTGATTGATTGGTTGTTGTTCAATATGTTGATCTTAGAAGGTGCTTTGTGTTGAGAATTATCTATAATGAGGAAAAATGTGGAAAACTTGGTTGGCTGGCTTAATTAATTCATGATGTAATTCAATGGCTTGAGTTTACTTGGGACAAAATTTGTCCATACATACCAGTACAATTCAAGTGTACTGACGTCCCTTTTGCCGGGGACGCTACATTCGTGTTATGATTGTAGGTGGTTCAGTAGCAGGCACTTCAGCGCATCGGCAGTAGTATTCTTCACCTTCCACTGCCCGTTTTGGTGAGCCCCTTTCTTCCTCGGGGCCCCGTGTGATTCATGCCACTTTTGTTTAGGTTTCATTTTGGGTTTTTGCAAGGTATAGCCGGAGCCTTGTTACCGGCAAGTATTGTATTCCCCCTTTTGTATCCTAGAGGCTCAATAGACATGTAAACTGTGGGATTCCAGTCTTATGTATATATTATGTTATGTCGGGCGTTGTAAAAACTGCAAACTTGTTAATGAATTACTCGTATGGTTTTATTTGTTTAATGTGAAATCATTCATGGTTAGTGAGATATTTGGTTAATGAGAAGCAATCAACACAGGGGTAACGCGTGGGAATGAAAGGCACCCAGGTCCGCTTGACTGGGGCAACCCGGTCAGGCGCCGGTCATGTCCCTCGATTTGGGGCGTGACACTGAACCCCAACCTAAGGGGATAAGAATAAAATACACAATACCCAACACGGTCGGTGTGAACCCTTTCCCCCGGCAGAGCCAGCACAACATCGACATGGGAGGGGATGAGCCCTTGCTTGCGCAGCTGGGTCATACCTACCTCCCCCATCAATGGGGCCTCATCAACTGGGTCAACCCCTCTATCTGCGGTGAAATCCACTGCCAAGCTTCCCGCCGCCGGAAGTATCTCATCTACTGAGGGTACTCTCTCAGTTTCATTCTGATCACCGCCCGGAAGCACCAGGGACAACCCCTCAATCACCGAAGGACCAGCCGGTACCAACGTCGGAAGACCATCGCGACAGGAAGAGCCAGCCATTGATTCAGGTCACAAGAAAGGCTAAGGGGGAATAGAGAAGATAGCTAAGAACGAACAACAAGTATGTCGCAGAAGGAACAAAATTCTTTAGGAATTTGCTAAAGAGAAAGGCTATCAGTAAATCAAAAAGTGTTAGATGTCTGACATACCAGGCCTTCTTATAGGCAAATTAAATCAAACCTCAGGAAACCGATAGGCGCCATTAAATGCGCATCCCAACCGTCAGAAAACGGTTCAGTTTTCATCAAAACCGTCGCCACCACGATCAAAATCAGTGAGTGTGCGCCAAAATTAAAGATGCCACTTCGAGTATTCTAAACGTGAAGACGCCTTATCGGCCAGAGCAATCAGGCCTCGTGTCCTAGAGCTCGCACAGATGAGAATGTACCCAAACCCATGACTATGGCATACCAACCATTACCCGTTGCCACTAACGATCGCACGCACAATCACATCCCCTCCATGAAAAAGAATCTAGCGATGGGATTCCATAAGAAGATATTGTCCCCTCATCAGGGAGGGGACGCTCTTCGAACGATCATATCCGTTTACCATGGTCCGCCTCAACGCGACCATAATAAGCGGAGGGACTATCTGTATGAGCTATAATTCGACCTTATAATAATCAAGTGGGTTAATCATTCCCCTCGACCCAAGCTCGCGCAACAAGCGGTGAGGCCTCCTTCGACTAGTGCAAACATCACAAGAGGCAAGGTCGCCCCCGACCACAAGATATTATTCATATCTGCCTAGGAGTTTTGGCTGAGGTCGACACCTCCCGGGTACGCCCGCAATAATCTCCTGACACGGATCCGATCTCCAAGAAAAGTCAACTGGTATAACTAAGACCTATAAATACAGAGGCAGTCATGAGAAAAGGTGGTCTCCGCTCTCTCCCCATGGGGGCTCTGAGAAATACAGAGTGCAATGCAGAGCGAGAACCCAATACCAGAAAACACAGAATAATAGTAGATCTATGAAAACATAATTATATGGATCTGAACCTCTCCATGGAGAGGCAGATTAATCCATTATCATGAATAAAGATCACTAAATATCTTTTGTTGTCTCTACATATGTTCCCATTGTCTTTCCCTTTACTGAGCTTATGATATGTTACGACCTACTATGATTGGCTCTTTATTTTTAACAATTGCTTTGAGTTCGTGAATACATGTAAATATTATGAGCTAAATAGCTACCTTTTAATATTTATAGCAAAAAGTTTATTTATGGTTACCTCCTACCCTTAAGCCAATATATACACAATTTATTATTTTTCTCTCAACTTTCTCAGATTTTTCTCTCAGATAATTACCATATTTGATGTAAACTTCTTAATCCACGTGTCACACCTCCCTTTTTACTACCTTTTTTTAGAATAGGAGAATAAGGTATACCTCGATATTATAAATACCCCAGAAAAAGGATATAATGAAAACCAGGAAGGAGTTTTTTCAAATAAAGGAAAATTAGTTCGGGATTTTATTAAAATATTTTAGAGTCGCCACTTGGGAAAATAATGGTGTCCCAAGTCACCGATTAATCCTGAATCCGAGGAAGTTGACTCTGTTTAACAGTCCGCGCAACAAGAAATCTGGATAAGGAATTTTCTTAACCCGGGAGAAGGTGTTAGGCACTCCCGGATTCCGTGGTTTCAGCACGGTCGCTCAACTGTCATTCTTGATTTTAATTGATTTCACTATATGCTTTTAAACAATGTAGACATGTTTCACTTTAAATATTTTACGAATTGCGACGTTGCGAAAACGTATTTCGGGTCACACCGCAACCAGTACGCCTGTGACTTTCAACATGTTTCGGCTTCGCCGAGATTTATGATTTGAGTCACATTAGATGTGCACTCGTATTAGGGAAAATATATTTTAGAATCGCGCCTACATCGTCTAACGTCTTGTTAATCTTTTGGAAAGGTCGTGGAATTAGCTATCAACCTTCCCGAATCTATTATATTGTTATTCGTTTATATGGGCGCCCCGCTATTTTGTTTTCGTGCGAGGCTCGTCCCACTTAATTTTTATAGTCCAATCCTAATGTACAACTATATTTTCTATCATTTGGTTTTTTCTTAGTCAATTAATTGTAATTATAATTTCAGAATATAAGTCCAGGCCATTATTACTCTTTATCACAAGGCATTGACACTTTGGGCTCTCTTAACAGTCCATCTTTTGTATCTGGGTTTCAGAAACCCAGATATTGCTGGAGTTTATAATCAGAAGCCAATTTTTGGTCGTATCAGATCTAGGCCTACGCCATCCATTGGGCCCAAACCAAGTGAAATTGAAAAAGAGAAACAAAAATTGGAATTCGTCATATATACAGATATTTCAGAATCAGAAGAGAGCAAATCCAAATTATATTTATTCATGAAGAGAAATAATACAAAATTGTAGTATCAATTTCGAACACAGATAATCTAATACAAACTGAATTTAACTAATAGAATACCTTTGTTTTTATTGTGTTTTCTATCAACTTAATTTTAAAACTACAGAAAACAGATTAATTATTGACTAATGATGATAGAATTTTACTTAACTGTATGAAGCCGATTAGTTATTAACAAGTTACTGACTATAACTCATACTTTTATAATTATCAAAGACTAATTGTGCTAAACATTAAGCTAATTGTATAACTAATTTGGCTAACCATATGATTATTGACTTCATGTTTGGCTACCAGTTTTATTCTATATCATTTTAACTGCTACTAATCTATTTAAGTCGAACTAATAGATATCAATTTGAACTGATTATCACATGCTGCTATTGTTATGAATATATCAATTACGAGTTTGTTTTCGAAATTAACTGAGTTAATCTAATTATTAACCTATTTTAGCTTCTAGGTGATCACGATTATCATTACTATTCTAATCTACAACCTAATCTACATACTACTCTATTACATTGTTTGCTAGTATAAGCTCGTGCTTCATATATACTACTTATACAACCATTTCCTATCAAAAATTACAAAATTATCTATTTGTATACTAAAACAGAAGTAAATAACAGAAACAGTGATCAAAATCAACTTGATTCATTCATTCTCTTCAAATTCATTGCAGTTACATGTTGGAGTTTCAGCTGTGTACCTGATTCGGCAATGAAAACCTTATGAATCTAAGGGAGCAAAAATGAGAGAATAAACAGTTGATCACAGTAGCAAAGCAACAACAATAAAGATGAATTAACACAGCAACATAGTTGAAATCAACAGTCGAACAAGAGTTTCATATTCGGCAAAATAGTAATCCAATAGCACAGTAGAAGAAAACCAGTAGAAAACCCAGCAAAACCAAGAGATAATAGAGGATTCCCACATATTTTAGAATAGTGCTCGGCTAAACCCAGAAATTACTCCTAGTATATGATATTTTCTAGTTTTCAGAATGTATTCTCTGAATTCATAAAAATCCCCCTTATTCAGGCTTTATTAAAGCCTATTTATATATATGAAAGGTGAAATTTTGAGGGGAAAATTTAAAAAAGTTATTCCCAATTCCCTCCCTTTAATTCTTTTGTTTATTACACTTTAGTACTAATCTCAGATTCAAAAATGCCTTCCAGCATCTGCTGGAAGGTTCTAGGGAGATCTATTGGCTTCTATTTGGGGTCAATTACTAATGTACCCTCACTTGCTAAGGTTATTAACTAATAAGCCTTTTTGTTGGGTCTATTATACCCTTTGTTTTGTGCATTATTGCAGAAATACTAAGCCTAAATGTCTGATTTGTCCTTATAGGCTCTATTAAATCTACAATTATGCTATTTTCATTCCTTTTATGCCTCTATTATTAGTTACTATTTACCTGACTTATCTAAGGTCTGGGTATTCAGATTTTATGCCTTATTTAACTTCTAGCCAATGTTTTATAAGCCATTTAAGACTTAGTCATATTTGGACTTTAATTTATTTTCAATTTTAACCTCTTGTAAGAGTTATCTCTCATTATTGCCTATTAGAATTGATTTGCAGGACTAGCCTGCTTAGTTGTTAATGATTAACCTTTTCAGATTTAGCCAGTCCAGTGTTTTGGACTTGGCTTTGCAAAATTAGTCATTATTGTTACACTGGCTACTTAGAATTAGGTTAAGACTTGCAGATTTAGCCTGTTTGAGAATTAAGGTCTATTATTAAAGAGTTGGCAATTTTCAGAACTAACCCTCTAGATTTAAGCCTAAAGACTTTACAGAATTGGCCAGTTTCAGTACTGACCACTCTATTGTTATTTCTATTATAATCATTTTTATGTTATTTTCAATTTTAACCTAATTAAACTACTTATCATGCTTTCAGAATTAGCCAGTTATCTAATTCCTTGTCTAATACAGCTATAACCAATATCCCCAAGAGCATAATAAGATTAATTGAAGTCTAATAACATGAACTTATCACAAACATAGCCTTTCATATCAATTTGCACATATAGCCACAAATCAGAATCATTTATCATCTAGCCAAAACTCAGAGAGAAATTTGAATATGCTTGAATTTCAATTAAACAACTCACAACTCAGATTCAGGCATAGCATAACAGATTTGACATAAAAGGAATATATTCAGAATATTTTCATGTTCAAACTCACAAAATACCTAAAAGGCTCGAGCATATTTAATCAAGTGTAATAGACGGTTTTATCAAAGAGACCAATGAAGCATGTTATTAAAAAGAGAAACAGATTTATAACAAGAAATCAATTCAAAGAAAGAACTAATCTAACATGCAACTGACAAATTAACTAAATTAAAGAAAAAATAGAACTAGCACAGAAAAGCATGCTTAATCAACAATAATAGAATTAAAGATAAGGAAGGGACTTAGCTTGCACGATTGGTCTCCTGAGCTTCCCCGTTTTTCTATTTTCTTTTTCTTTCTTCTTTTCTTTTTTCCAGTTTTTCTTTCTTTTCCTTTCAGATTTCAGACTTCAGATTTGAAGTCTTTTATTGGGTGTTTGGTAAAGGAAAGAGGTATTAGAGACACAAGAAGGTGTCTTTTTTGGGGGGTGGGGTTGTTAAGTGTGCCGGAGTTAGGATTCCGACGACTTATTCTCAAAGATTCGAGAAGTTAGAGGGATATTCGAAGGAAAGTGGGTTCATGGGGTTAAAGATCAAGGCAAGACGGTTCAGGGGTATTAATTTGAAGGCCTGTGTCAAAGGTTGTGTTCACCGGAGAAGAACTCCGGTGGCCGGAATTTCAAGAAGGTTGGGGCTTTTGGGGTTTCTTTAGGTTTTCATAGAGGTATGGTGTAGATAAGCAAGAAAAGGGTGGTTTGGGGTTAGGAAATGGCCGGAGACGGCCATGAGAGGCGGCCAGTCTCCATGGCCGACGAGAAGAGAGGGTGAAGAAGAAGACCTAATAGGCGGCTAGGGTTTTTGTTACGCTTTGAAACTAGTCGGTCTCTAATGAGACCTGCTTTAAATACCCTGAGCTGAACGATTGATCTTGGCCTTTAGATTTTCTGTGATCGACGACCAGGATCTTATGTCTTCAAACGGTGCCGTTTAATTTTAAGTGGAGACTAACTCATCTCCGTTAGATCTCTTTAGATGGACGGCTCAGATTCTATAACGAAGCTGTGTCATTTTAATTTAAAACCAAGATCGAAATTCAGCCGTTAGATTAGGTAGATGGACGGCTCAGATCGATTCTTATATAACAATTGGACTGGTCTCTTAAAATTAACTGGGCCAATGTATTTGAGCTTGTGTATTTGGCCCAGTTGTGCATTTTTTGTGTATTTTTCATGATTTTAATTTTTTTTTGTATATTTTCTTGTTGTATTTTATTTCTCTTTTTATATCCTTTTTCAATTATTCAAATTCTTTTCATTTCCTATTTTCACTAATTTTTCTGATATTGTTTGCTATTTTTTCTTTATTTTCTGGATTTTACTTGTATTTTTGTTAATTTTCTTTTAATTCTTTTATTTGTGATATTTATACTTAACCTATTTTTTAATTTTCTAATTTTTGGTTCTGATGATTATGCCGTTTCAAGTGGATGTTTAGTTGGTTCAGCGATAGATGTAGTCGATGGGGTAGAGGTTCTGCAGATACTCGTCTAGCTCCTCATTGCCCCAACCTTCCCTGTAGGCTCCCTGTACACAAATTCACTGTATTCAATCAAAACATATAATTGCAAATAAAAATATTATTTATTTTAATTTTGGAATTTTATTTCTTAGGGAAAAAATCACTTGCTCACACCACGTTCTATCTCTCTCTAATTTGATACACGTCATTCTCTTTCCCTATTGCCAGAAACCAGGATTCTGCAACTCAAAATCTCTCTCAACCACATCGCCTAGCTCTTTCCCATTCTCAGTCACCACGCTGATTTCATACACGCCATATCCACTGCGGCGAGATTGAACGCGTTGGCCGAGAATGGATTGGACACTTGGAGAGGAATTTCCTATTGATGGTCTATTAGTAGAGAGAAGAATCCTCGAAAATGATATGTACGTCTTGCTATGATTTTTGCTCGCCTATTGTACAAGATGTATGGGAACAGTGAGATTCAGGGTTTTAAGGGTTTGAGTTTTAAGTCAGAATTGCGCCCCTCTTGATGAGACGACATTAGGGTTGTGCTTGAACAAAGACGATGGAGTTTAGGGCTGAGCAACTTGAAGAGTCTGTTACCTTTTCTTCAATTGTATTTCAATGTATCTCGTTGTATTCTATGTATTTTATTGTATTAATTGTCTTTTTAATTATATTTTAATGTATCCCGTTATATTTCATGTAGTCACTGTCTCGCTATATTCCATGAATGTATCCATATATTTTTTTAATTAATATAATTATGTATTCAGATTGTGTGTGTGTGTGTATATATATATATATATATATATATATATATATATATATATATATATATATATATATATATATATATATATATATATATATATATATATTGTAGTATGTATTCATATATTTTTGCACTATAGATGACCTGTTATGCTTCATGTATTCAATGTATTTTTATGTATTTAACTGTATTCAATGCAATTATATAATTTCTCTGAAGGTAGCTATATTTTTTGGGGTGTTTTTTGATTGAGGCTCTTTTTTATAACTGGAAATACAAATTTTATGTGTTATAATTGAGTTTGTTGAGTTAGGATAGGAGTCTATTATGTTAATTGATTTACTTTCTGTTTAAAAACATCTAAATAGATCATGAATTGCGCTATTTACGTTACTCTATTCACAAATACATATAGTGAATACAATCGAATACAATAATCTGTCTACCTGTAATCTCCTGTTTCACGTTGTGAATACAGTCAAAGACAATAATTTGTCTAGCTATAATTCCTTATTTCACGCCGAGAAATACTACTGTATTCATGAGTATAGTAGCTTTAATACTGTAATGACCCGGCTGGTCATTTTAGAAAATTATGCCCCAATCCCTAATTTAACTATTTCCCTAAGTATATTTCTGTTATTGTGGTTTGCCGGGAGAGTCGGCCCTGAAATTTGAAGTATTTTGGGACACTTAGTCCCTAAATGAGAGCTTTAAAGATAGAAAATGGTCCGTAACCGGAACAGTGTTAAGACGATCTCGGAACGGAAATCTGATGGTTCCATTAGCTTCGTTGGGTGATTTCGGGGTTGGGAGCGCGTTCGGAATGTATTTTGGAGGTCCTTAGCTCAATTAGGCTTGAAATGCCGAAGGTTGAAATTTTGGCGAATCCGAACGATAGGTGAGATTTTGATCCGGGGGTCGGAATGGAATTCGGACAATTTCTGTAGCTTCGTTATGTGAATTTGGATATGTCCGCAAAGTTTCAGGTCATTCGGACGTCGTTTGGTCGGGATTTAGATCGAATGTGCAATTCGGAAAGTTTTATGAAATTTAGGCTTGAATTCGATGTGAATTATGGGTTTTGATGTTGGTAGACATGTTTTTATGATTTGAATGAGTTCGTATTGTGTTTTGGAGTATGTTGGTGGTTTTCGTTGGGGTCCCGGGAGCCTCGGGATGAATTCGGGGGTCCAAACGGACCAATTTGTGCCAAAAGGCACTGCTGTTTCTGCTGCAATTATTGCAGAGCAATTTTGCTCTCCGCGATCGCGGAGATGGCCACGCGATCGCGTAAGGTGTGGTGGTAATGCATCGCGATCGCGATGCCTAGGATGCGATCGCGTAAGGGAAAAGCCCGGAGTTCTGCGATCGCAAGGTGGAGGGTGCGATCGCGTAAGTCTGGGAGAGTAAGCATCGCGATCGCGTGAAAGAGTATGCGATCGCGTAGGGTAGTTTGGGGAGCCGGACGAGTTTGTTCTTCGCGATCGCGTTCGTGTCGTTTGCGATCGCGTATGGTCGCTGAGTTGTTCACTGCGATCACGTAGAGGAAAATAAGGCTGCCCATATTTTGTGCATCGCGATCGCAAGCCCAGTGCTGCGATCGCGTAGAGTAAAATGGCCTGGCAGTGACTTTAAGTCCAGAACATTTCAGTCGCGGCCTAACACACCAAAATCGCCATTGTTGAGCTCCAAGAGAGGATTTTGAAGGGGAAACGCTGGGATATCATCGGAAAATCATCGGGGGTAAGTTTCTTGACCTTAATTCGTTGGTTTATCATGAAATCCGTGATTATTTCACTGGAAATTGGAAGATTAAAGGTGGGTTTGAGCCCTAGGCCTAAATGTTAGAAAATCTTTGATTTGAATGGGCAAACGGAGTCCGATTTCGATAAATGTTATATGCACGGACTCGTATTGAGATAAGGAACCCGAAAATATAATTTTCGTGATTTTTCGATAAGCGTACCGAAAGTCGGGTTTTGGCAACTTGTGGGTTTTGGTGCATTTTGAGTTATTTTGATTGGGTAATACCCAATTGGCCTATTTTGATGTGATTCTATTGATTTTTATCAGATACTACACTTGTGGAGGCCGACATTTGCGGCAAGAGGGTCGTTTCTTAGCGGTTTTGTACCGGAATTGAGGTAAGTGGCTTGTCTAACCTCGTGTGGGGGACTTTTACCCCTAGGATATTATGTGATACTTTAAATGCCTTGTACGCGAGGTGACGGGCATGTACATGCGTTGGTTGTTGAACACATATTTTACTTAAAATGTTCAATGAGTGATATTCCTATTTTTGGCTGTTAAATTCGATATTCCTACCCGGTAGCAGTTAGAAAAGCATGATTAGGTAGTATTTAACTGTCTAGTTGCCTAATTGTCTTACTTGAGTTTTCTTGGTAATCGCTGGCGCTGTTTATCGGCGAAGTTATAGTTAAGCATATTATACTTCTCTCTGTGTATTCCTTTACTTGCTGTGTTTGTGGACTGCGGGTTCAATTCTCGGAGATCCCACTTCTTTCTGTGTATTCCTTTACTTGCTGTGTTTGTGGACTGCGGGTTCGATTCCCAGAGATCCTGAGATTTATTGAAATGTGGACTGCGGGTTCGATTCCCGGAGATCTTGAGATTTATTGAAATGTGGATTGCGGGTTCGATTCCCGGAGATCCCGAGATTTATTGAGATGTGGACTGCGGGTTCGATTCCCGGAGATCCTGAGATTTATTGAAATGTGGACTGCGGGTTCGATTCCCGGAGATCCTGAGATTTATTGAAATGTGGATCGCGGGTTCGATTCCCGAAGATCCTGAGATTTATTGAGACATGGGCTGCGGGTTTGATTCCCGGAGACCCAGGGGTACTGAAAATGGGACAATGGGTTCAATTCCCACAAGTCCTGGACTTGTTTTATTGAGTTGGTTATTTGTTGTTAGCTTAATTGTAGACAGTTACAGTAATCATCTTATTGTTGTTATTTCGGAAATTATTATCATTTAAACTGTTTATTTTTGTTATCATCATTATATTATTATTTCTCGGTAGGGCCCCGACCTTCCTCGTCACTACTCCATCGAGGTTAGGCTTGGTATTACTGAGTACCGCCGTGGTGTATTCATATTACTCTTCTGCACACTTTTATTATGCTAACTAGGTACATCAGAGCAGGCTCGTGCTAGGTGATTTCCGCAGCTTTCTGGAGACCTCGAGGTATGATCTGCTACGTCCGCAGATCCGGAGGCTTTCCTTCTATTTTAATAGTACTAGTTGACATTTTTCTTCATTTTGTTGTTAGATACTCTTTACACATAGAGCCACAATTGTATATTCTCTTTCAGTCTGTGTTACCGTGGGGTTCCGGATCTTGGTAACGTTTTATTCAGTGTGTTGACGGATGTATGCGCCAAGCGGCACGAATTACATACCTTTTTATGCTATTTTTCTGCTGTTTCTTATTTAAGTGTTCATAGCTTGTGCATTCCGCAACGTGTTAGGCTTCCCTAGTCGTGGAGACTGGGTACCGTCATGACAAGTTCACGATTGGTGAACCAGGGTCATGACAAGTAGGTATTAAAGCTCTAGGTTCATAGGAGTCACGGGACACAGACCGGTTATTTAGAGTCTCGCCGATCGATACGGAGACGTCCGTATTTATCTACGAGGGGCTATGTAACTGTTTAGGAAAAATCTTCATTTCTTTTGAATTTCTTGTCATGTGATGTTTTGACACCAATTCTTAACTTCTGTCTTCTATTCTCTCACGGATGGTGAAGACACATGGTACACGCGAGGATCAGGCACCCGCGCCCCCTGCTGTCGCCACCAGAGGCCGGGGCCGGGGTAGAGGCCGGGGCTGGGGTAGAGGCCCAGGATGCGCCCGAGGTGCAGCCACAACACCCACGCGCGCTGTCATTGAGGCACCACCGGTGGATCAGGTTGGAGCACATGCACCTGGTACACCTACTACTGCTACTACGACTCCAGCACTCCAGGAGACTCTAGCTCAGTTTATGAGCTTGTACACTACTCTGGCTCAAGCGGGGTTGCTTCCTCTCGCTGCAGCCATATCTCAGGCCGGGGGAGGGGCCCAGACTCTCGTAGCCCGCACTCCTGAGCAGCGAGTGCCCATGGAGCAGGTTCCAAAGGTTATTCCTATTCCGCCTACCGCACCAGTACAGCCCGGAGATGGGTCAGCTGCCTCCGAGGACGAGCAGCGCAGGTTGGAGAGGTTCAAGAAGTATGATCCCCCAGTGTTCAGTGGCCTAGCTTCAGATGACGTCTTGGGATTTCTGGAGGAGTGTCATCGCATCCTCCGTACCGTGGACATAGTAGAGTCCAGTGGGGTTTCTTTTACTGCTTTTTAGCTTCGAGGGGCCGCTTATGATTGGTGGCGCACGTATGAGTTGGATAGTCTAGAGGAGTCTGCTTCATTGACTTGGACGCACTGTTTTTGAGGGAGTTTGTTCCACAGAGCCTTAGGGATTCTTGGCGCTCGGAGTTTGAGCGGTTGCGACAGGGCTCCATGTTAGTATCGGAGTATGCTATTAGTTTCACCCGTCTAGCCAGGCATGCACCGACTTTGGTAGCTACGGTTCGGGAGAGAGTGCGGAGATTTATTGAGGGCCTTGTTCCGCCTATCCGATCCAGCATGGCCAGAGAGCCGGAGACAGATATATCTTATCAGCAGGCAGTTAGCATTGCCAAGAGGATCGAGAGTATGCTCCCTAGAGAGTGGAGAGAGAGAGATGCCAAGAGGTCTCGTGAGTCGGGCCATTTCTCCGGTGCCCGCACTTCATCAGCCGGTCGTTTTGGCAGGGGTTATTCCGGTCGACCAGTTCACTCGGCATTGCCCGCAGCCGGTAGTACTCCGGGTCTTCCAGCACCTCAGGAGCCTTATTATGCTCCCCCAGTTTCCAGTGAACCTCCTACGCGGGGTCCTTCCAGGGGTCAGACTAGTGGGGGTGAGGCCGGTCAGTCACAGCCACCGCGTCCTCCCAGAGCTTGTTTTGAGTGCGGGGATACTCGCCACCTGGTTAGGGAGTGCCCCAAGCGCAGGAGAGGAGCCCCTCATCAGTCATCACAGCATCCGCATGGTTCTCAGGGCCAGCAGGCTATCATTCCAGCCCCAGCTGCCGCTCCACCTGCCCAGCCAGCCAGGGGCGGGGGTCAGGGTTCCAGAGGCCGCCCTCGAGAGGGGGGACATGCCAGATTCTATGCTATTCCTGATTGCACTGCGGCTGTTGCATCTGACTCTGTTATCACAGGTATTATTCTGGTTAGTCACAGGGAGGCATCGGTTCTATTCAACCCTGGTTCCACTTTTTCATATGTGTCTTCTTACTTTGCTTCTCATCTGGGTGTGTCTCGGGATTCTTTGAGTGACCCCATTTATGTTTCCACTCCAGTGGGTGATTCTTTGGCTGTGGACCGCATATATCGGTCGTGTTTGGTTACCATTGGTGATTTTGAGACCAGAGCGGATCTATTGTTGCTCGGGATGGTCGATTTTGATATTATTCTGGGCATGGACTGGTTGTCGCCCCATTATGCTATTCTTGATTGTCACGCCAAGACCGTGACGCTGGCTATGCTAGGCATTCCACGTATTGAGTGGAGTGGTACTCTAGATCACACCCCTAGCCGTGTTATTTCCTTTCTCAGAGCTCAGCGTATGGTTGAGAAGGGGTGTGCTGCTTATCTAACCTATGTGCGGGACGTCAGTATTGACACTCCCTCTATTGATTCCGTTCATGTGGTACGTGACTTTGCTGATGTATTTCCAGCTGATCTTCCGGGCATGCCGCCCGACAGAGATATTGACTTTGCTATTGACTTGTTGCCGGGCACTCGGCCCATTTCTATTCCACCGTACCGTATGGCTCCTCCTGAGTTGAAGGAGTTGAAGGATCAGTTACAGGAGTTATTGGGCAAGGGTTTTATTCGACCCAGTGTTTCGCATTGGGGTGCTCCTATATTGTTTGTGAAGAAAAAGGACGGTTCTATGCGTATGTGTATTGACTATCGTCAGCTGAACAAGGTTACAATGAAGAACCGGTATCCTTTGCCCCGTATTGATGATTTATTTGACCAGCTACAGGGCGCACATGTGTTTTCTAAGATTGATTTGCGCTCTGGGTATCACCAGCTGAAGATTCGGGAGCCAGATATCCCGAAGACTGCCTTCAGGACCCGGTATGGTCACTATAAGTTCCTCGTAATGTCTTTTGGGCTGACTAATGCCCCAGCAACCTTTATGCATTTGATGCATAGTGTGTTCAGGCCTTATCTGGACTCGTTCGTGATTGTCTTCATTGATGATATTCTAGTATATTCTCGGAGCCGGGAAGAGCACGAGCGGCATTTGAGGATAGTGCTTCAGATTCTGAGGGAGAAGCAGCTTTATGCCAAGTTCTCTAAATGTGAATTCTAGTTGAGTTCGGTGGCATTTTTGGGCCACGTGGTGTCGAGTGATGGTATTCGAGTAGATTCGAGGAAGGTGGAGGCCGTGCAGAGTTGGCCCAGACCCTCCTCCGCTACTGAGATTCGCAGTTTCCTTGGTTTGGCGGGCTATTACCGTCGTTTCGTAGAGGGTTCTCTTCGATTGCAGCACCTATGACTAGATTGACCCAAAAGGGTGCCCCTTTTCAGTGGACAGACGAGTGTGAGGCGAGCTTTCAGAAGCTCAAGACAGCTTTGACTTCGGCCCCTATATTGATGTTGCCTACGGGTACGGGGTCCTATACCGTATATTGTGATGCCTCACGAGTTGGACTCGGCGCGGTATTGATGCAGGACGGTAGGGTGATTGCCTACGCGTCGAGACAGCCGAAGGTGCATGAGAAGAATTACCCTGTTCATGATTTGGAGCTAGCTGCCATTGTTCACGCCTTGAAGATTTGGCGTCATTACTTATATGGGGTCCCTTGTGAGATCTACACTAATCACCGGAGCTTGCAGCACTTGCTTAAGCAGAAGGACCTGAATATGCGTCAGAGGAGATGGTTGGAGCTACTAAAGGACTATGATATTACTATTCTCTATCATCCGGGCAAGGCTAATGTGGTTGCCGATGCCTTGAGTCGTCGAGCAGAGAGTTTGGGGAGTTTAGCATATCTACCGATTTCAGAGAGGCCTATGGCGATGGATGTTCAGGCTCTAGCCCAGGCAGTTTGTTAGATTGGATCTTTCGGATCCCAGCCGGATTCTGGCATGTGTGGTTTCTCGGTCTTCTCTATTTGACCGCATCAGGGAGCGTCAGTTCGACGACCCTCATTTGCTTGTCCTTCAGGATAGAGTTCGGCGTGGTGATGCTCGAGATGTTACCATTGGGGAGGATGGAGTTATGAGGATGCATGGGCGTAACTGTGTGCCTAATGTGGATGATCTTTGAGAGATAATTCTAGCAGAGGCCCATAGCTCGCGGTATTCCATCCATCCGGGAGCCGCGAAGATGTATCGGGACTTGAAACAGCATTACTGGTGGAGGCGGATGAAGAGGGATATAGTTGATTATGTTTCTAGATGCCTCAACTGCCAGCAGGTGAAGTATGAGCATCAACGTTCGGGTGGATTGATGCAATAGATCGAGATTCCCGAGTGGAAATGGGAGCGCATTACCATGGACTTTGTATCTGGACTTCCACGGACGGTTAGGAAGTTTGATTCCATTTGGGTCATTGTGGATCGGCTGACCAAGTCCGCCCATTTTATACCGGTGAGCACTACATATTTATCGGGGCGACTGGCGGAGATCTATATCAGGGAGGTAGTTCGGCTGCATGGTATTCCAGTTTCCATCATTTCAGATAGAGGCACTCAGTTCACTTCACGGTTCTGGAGAGCTGTACAGCAGGAGTTAGGTACTCGGGTGGAGCTGAGCACAGCATTTCACCCCCAGACTGATGGGCAGTCCGAGCGCACTATTCGGATTTTGGAGGATATGCTCCGTGCGTGCGTGATTGAGTTTGGAGGTTCATGGGATCACTTCTTGCCACTGGCGGAGTTTGCTTATAACAACAACTACCAGTCTAGTATTCATATGGCACCGTACGAGGCCCTATATGGTAGGAGGTGCAGGTCTCCCGTGGGTTGGTTTGAGCCGGGCGAGGCCAGGTTGCTAGGTACTGATATGGTTCGGGAGGCTATGGACAAGGTCAAGGTGATTCAGGACAGATTTTGTGCAGCCCAATCTAGACAGAAGAGTTATGCGGACAAGAAGGTTCACGATGTGGCTTTTATCGTTGGTGAGCGGGTTCTACTTCGAGTCTCGCCCATGAAGGGCGTTATGATGTTTGGGAAGAAAGGGAAGCTGAGTCCCAGATTTATTGGCCTTTTTTGAGATTTTGAGGCGTATTGGGGAGGTTGCCTATGAGTTAGCTTTACCTCCTAGTCTAGCTGGAGTTCACCCCGTATTTTATGTCTCCATGCTCCGGAGGTACCATGGTGATCCGTCGCATGTGTTGGATTTCACTTCTATTCAGCTAGACAAGGATCTATCTTATGTTTAGG
This sequence comes from Nicotiana noctiflora, assembly GCA_032618575.1. Classification (NCBI taxonomy): domain Eukaryota; kingdom Viridiplantae; phylum Streptophyta; class Magnoliopsida; order Solanales; family Solanaceae; genus Nicotiana; species Nicotiana noctiflora. The sequence goes on along the minus strand of JASVEL010005958.1, from coordinate 52,337 downwards.
AGCCAGTAGCCATTCTAGACAGGCAGGTCAGAAAGCTAAGGTCAAAGAACATCGCTTCGGTAAAGGTTCGGTGGCGGGGCCAGCCGGTCGAGGAGGCGACTTGGGAGACCGAGCAGGATATGCGCAGCCAGTACCCTCATCTTTTCACTACTCCAGGTATGTTTTCTATGCTCGTTCGAGGACGAACGAATCTTTTAAGGGTGGGAAGATGTAACGACCAGGCCGGTCATTTTAGAAAATTACGCCCCAATCCCTAATTTAACTATTTCCCTAAGTACATTTCTGCTATTGTGGTTTGCCGGGAGAGTCGGCCCTGAAATTTGAAGTATTTTGGGACACTTAGTCCCTAAATGAGAGCTTTAAAGATAGAAAATGGTCCGTAACCGAAACAGTGTTAAGACGATCTCGGAACGGAAATCCGATGGTTCCATTAGCTCCGTTGGGTGATTTCGGGGTTGGGTGCGCGTTCGGAATGTATTTTGGAGGTCCTTAGCTCAATTAGGCTTGAAATGCCGAAGGTTGAAATTTTAGCGAATCCGAACGATAGGTGAGATTTTGATCCGGGGGTCGGAATGGAATTCCGACAATTTCTATAGCTTCGTTATGTGAATTTGCATATGTCTGCAAAGTTTCAGGTCTTTCGGACGTCGTTTGGTCGGGATTTAGATCGAATGTGCAATTCGGAAAGTTTTAAGAAATTTAGGGTTGAATTCGATGTGAATTATGGGTTTTGATGTTTTAGACGTGTTTTTATGATTTGAATGAGTTCGTATCGTGTTTGGAGTATGTTGGTGGTTTTCGTTGGGGTCCCGGGAGCCTCGGGATGAATTCGGGGGTCCAAACGGACCAATTTGTGCCAAAAGGCACTGCTGTTTCTGCTGCAATAATTGCAGAGCAATTTTGCTCTCCGCGATAGCGGAGATGGCCACGCGATCGCGTAAGGTGTGGTGGTAATGCATCGCGATCGCGATGCCTAGGATGCAATCGCGTAAGGGAAAAGCCCAGAGTTCTGCAATCGCAAGGTGGAGGGTGCGATCGCGTAAGTCTGGGAGAGTAAGCATCGCGATCGCGTGAAAGAGTATGCGATCGCATTGGGTAGTTTGGGGAGCCGGACTAGTTTGTTCTTCGCGATCGCGTTCGTGTCGTTTGCGATTGCGTAGGGTCACTAAGTTGTTCACTGCAATCGCGTCCAGGATCACGCGATCGCGTAGAGGAAAATAAGGCCGCCCATATTTTGTGCATCGCGATCGCAAGCCCAGTGCTGCGATCGCGTAGAGTAAAATGGCCTGGCAGTGACTTTAAGTCCAGAACATTTCGGTCGCGGCCTAACACACCAAAACCGCCATTGTTGAGCTCCAAGAGAGGATTTTGAAGGGGAAACGCTGGGATATCATCGGGAAATCATCGGGGGTAAGTTTCTTGACCTTAATTCATTGGTTTATCATGAAATCCGTGATTATTTCACTGAAATTGAAAGATTAAAGGTGGGTTTGAGCCCTAGGCCTAAATGTTAGAAAATCTTTGATTTGAATGGGCAAACGGAGTTCGATTTCGATAAATTTTATATGCACGGACTCGTATTGAGATAAGGAACCCGAAAATATAATTTTTGTGATTTTTCGATAAGCGTACCGAAAGTCGGGTTTTGGCAACTTGTGGGTTTTGGTGCATTTTGAGTTATTTTGATTGGGTAATGCCCAATTGGCCTATTTTGATGTGATTCTATTGATTTTTATCGGATACTACACTTGTGGAGGCCGACATTCGCGGCAAGAGGGTTATTTCTTAGCGGTTTTGTACCGGAATTGAGGTAAGTGGCTTGTCTAACCTCGTGTGGGGGACTTTCACCCCTAGGATATTATGTGATACTTTAAATGCCTTGTACGCGAGGTGACGGGCGTGTACATGCGCTGGTTGTTGAACACATATTTTACTTAAAATGTTCAATGTGTGATATTCCTGTTTTTAGCTGTTAAATTCGATATTCCTACCCGGTAGCAGTTAGAAAAGCATGATTAGGTAGTATTTAACTGTCTAGTTGCCTAATTGTCTTACTTGAGTTTTCTTGGTAATCGCCGGCGCTGTTTATCGGCGAAGTTATAGTTAAGCATATTACACTTCTTTCTGTGTATTCCTTTACTTGCTGTGTTGTGGACTGCGAGTTCGATTCCCGGAGATCCTGAGATTTATTGAAATGTGGACTGCGGGTTCGATTCCCGAAGATCCTGAGATTTATTGAAATGTAGACTGCGGGTTAGATTCCCGGAGATCCTGAGATTTATTGAAATGTGGACAGCGGGTTCGATTCCCGGAGATCCTGAGATTTATTGAAATGTGGACTGCGGGTTCGATTCCCGGAGATACTGAGACTTATTGAAATGTGGACTGCGGGTTCGATTCCCGGAGATCCTGATTTATTGGTAGGGACTGCGGGTTCGATTCCCGGAGATCCTGAGTTATTGATTATTTATTGAGACATGGGCTGCGGGTTCGATTCCCGGAGACCCAGAGGTACTGTCAATGGGACTGTGGGTTCGATTCCCACAGGTCCTGGACTTGTTTTATTGAGTTGGTTATTTGTTGTTAGCTTAATTGTAGACGATTGCAGTAATCATCTTATTGTTGTTATTTCGGAAATTATTATCATTTAAACTGCTTATTATTGTTATTATCATTATATTATTGTTTCTCAGTAGGGCCCTGACCTTCCTCGTCACTACTCCATCGAGGTTAGGCTTGGCACTTACTGAGTACCGCCGTGGTGTACTCATGCTACTCTTCTGCACACTTTTGTTGTGCAGATCCAGGTACATCAGAGCAGGCTCGTGCTAGGTGATTTCCGCAGCTTTCTGGAGACCTCGAGGTATGATCCGCTACGTCCGCAGATCCGGAGGCTTTCCTTCTATTCTAATAGTACTAGTTGACATTTTTCTTCATTTTGTTGTTAGATACTCTTTACACATAGAGCCACAATTGTATATTCTCTTTCAGTCTGTGTTACCGTGGGGTTCCGGATCTTGGTAACGTTTTATTCAGTGTGTTGAAGGATGTATGTGCCAAGCGGCACGGATTACATACCTTTTTATGCTATTTTTCCGCTGTTTCTTATTTAAGTGTTCATAGCTTGTGTATTCCACAACATGTTAGGCTTACCTAGTCGTGGGGACTGGGTGCCATCACGACATGTTCATGATTGGTGAACTAGGGTCGTGACAAATACATAGAATACATCCTAAAAATCTAAATACATAGCTATGTCAAGTAATATAGTAAATGGTAGCTATAATTAGCTAATAACCACTAAACAATAATGGTTTGTAAAAATTACTGTTTAAGCTTAGGATGATACTAAAAGAGATTGGTTGTGTCAACTCCAGTGCAAACTTAACTAGTAAATAATGTAAGCATGATGGGAAACATGTATAATCATCGGAAGCAAACAGCCAGGATCACTTGCATGTAACATAGATAACACATAATCACAGATATTAATCAAACATAAAATTGATACTTATCTCTTGAAGAGTGACAACGATCGCGAAAAGAGCCTCCAAGCAAGAGCGAACACGTTTACTGGATCATCCTTCAATTCCACGGTCATCTGCTGTGTGACCCGAATAATGACCAAAATAAGCGAAACTCGTGTGGGCGATTTTCTCCTAGAAAACCTATATAGTAAAACCATAGTCTCCTTATGGAATAAGACCCCTTTATATAGTAACATGTTTTAGGGTTTAAAGGCTTTTCCTGAACCTGTTGGGTCTTACTTTTCCACCAAAAAATATAATTCCATTAATCCCTAATTATTCGGTCACAACAGGGACCACCATATTTAATTAACTAGGCTTCCTATTATGGACTTAATTCGATATATCCAAATTAATACTACCATGATAAATTATGAGTTATTCCACTAAAAATTCGTAAATGCACTCCTCGATTCAATTTCGAAATTCTTCCATTAAACCTTATTTAACTTCCCATGTTAAGATTCAGATACTAATCGAATAAATTAAATTAATAACAATTTAATTCACTGATGATTTCCTTTAGACTTTCGCTTAACTCATTTCATGTGACGGATACAAAATTCACCTGCAGGGTTTACACATGCAAACTTATAAGCTTTCATAAATGTATATCATCAATCTCTAGACCGAAACATGGATTCTATTAACTAACTATTATTTTACCATGTATATTATTATTATTCAATTTATCAGGCATATTGACCCACAAAAGAATCTTGCCTTTTAATAAATAAAAATAATAATAATAATAATATACATAACTAATAATAATTATATCGAGATTAAGATTATAAGTATATTTTATGGCTAGAGAATTTATTTTATGAAGTCAAAAAATACTTATCTCTACTTGGTCCGTTCAGTACATACAAAATATACTAGCACAAGAAGTCGAAATTAAACCATTTTTATAATCAAGATAAAATATATTTAATCTTGTGCTACAATCATTCCTGATGGTTTGTCCAATTCCATCATTAGATTGTGAACATGATCTTTATACTTATAAGAACTGATGATTTAATCTTCCGTGTATAATCTAAACTCTAAACACTGAATCAACTACTATATAAGTGTCACACCCCTTTTTTACGCACCCGCAAAGACGCAAAGAGTTTTTCCAATTAAAGGACAATCGAGATGGGATTTATTTTAATTATTTCAGAGTCGCCACTTGGGAGATTGATGGTGTCCCAAGTCACCGGTTAAATCCCGAATCGAGGAAAAGAATGACTCTATTTAACGGTCCGCGAACCAGAAATCCGGATAAGGAATTCTATTAACCCGGGAGAAGGTATTAGGCATTCCCGAATTCCGTGGTTCTAGCACGGTCGCTCCACTGTCGTGTTTGGCTTATCTATCTGCTTTTTACAATTATGTACTTAGTGCAAGTTAATACCCCTTTACCGCTTTTATTATTGGTTATGATTTACGAAAGAGAAAGTTGTTTAAAAATATGCTTTCGAATCACGTCACATGAAATGCACCCGGATCCTCAACATATTCTTATTCAACATTTCGGGGTTTGGATTTGGGTCACATGAAATGCGCACCCGTATTTAAAAAAGGTAAGACTAAAATATGTGCCCGGATCGACTACTTACTTACACTGTTGAGAAAAGCGTGGTATTCGTTAAGAAACGACGCATCTCGAAATCTAAGTATTATTATGTACATTTATGATGACTATGTGATTAGTGTAACTGTTGGGCGAGGCGTACCTTCGATTCAAATCTAAAGCGAACTACATCCCACTGTATTTTACTTAAGAGTTGATTCCAAATTACTTAAAGCTTGCGACGAACCACATCACATGAAATGCGCCTGTGGTTCTTAACATGCTTTGTTTACTCTTGCCCGAAATTGGGGTCGGGTCACATGAAATGCACCCCCGACTCTTTTTAATCTAATTATGTCATTCCGTTGAGTAACAACTCCCTATCTAATCTTGCTTATAACATAAGGTCTATCATTTAACAGGTTTGGAGATTACACACGCGAGTAAGGAAGATTGAATAGAGATACGAAGACTAATTCAGGTTTACATGCTTATCTAACGACGATGTATCTTTGGCCTAGCTACGCTTTTCCATAACCAAGACTAACAATACAAGCTTAATTGGAGAATAACAGAATGTAATTGAACATAAGACGACTACATGTTTCAATAGACTTTATGCATAAGCTTCAAACTTCATTCTTGTCGAACCAAGGAACTACAATAAAAGAGGTGTGTACCTGGAATGCGGAAGAACAAGGAAAAGTGAGCGATGGCGATGCAGCGACAACAACAAGAAACAGTAACAGGTGCAGCAACAATCAAAGACCAATAACGACCAAAAGTAAACCAATAGCAACAACAACCAGTGAACCACTCAGCTAAATACACCAGTAGCAAACTACAAACCAGCCTCAACCATACTGAACCAGCAACAACAATGACCAAGCAGTAACAACCAAAGCAAATCAAGAGCTACCCAAGTCAAATGTAACAACAGCGACCAAGACAGTGGCAACAACTACACACCAGTGGCAGCAATACTTAAACAATAGAAGAGCCAGCACTGTGTTGGACCAAGCAGCAACACAGACACAACAACAAACACAAATGACCACCAGTAGCAACCTCAACACAGCAACAACCCGGCCAAGCAGCAACCAAACGAACAAACAGCAACACCACAGACCACAAACAGCAATAGAAAATCCAGGCAGCAACAAATGAACAATGGCAGCAACACAAACGACCAAACAACCACCAAATGCACACTGCCAACAACAGCAATACACAAACACAACACTCGAAAGCCTAATAGCTCAGCCACTGCATCAAAGCTCACAAAACAGTGACCCAGGAACTAATGAAACAGTTTCTCTGTATCTTTATATTTATTCTTCTCCAGGTTTACTGTTTTGCTCTCCTAGATGCTCTCAAATTTATCACTGTCTATGCCTCTTTTGTTACTCTCAGTCTGCTCCTCTCAAGTGTATGTATGAAAATGCCTATCAATGTATGAATATGCTACTGTTTTTACTTCTCCAGGATACTCTCAAGTCTGTCTCTATAATGTGTGTGTATGAATATCCCCCTCAATCCTATATTGATGCTATATTTATAGCTCACAGCCCCTCCCGAACACCTGCCCCTAAGGTTACCCCCTACCCTGGCTTCCCAACCCATCATATTCCCTGCACACCCCACTAACTACTGTCCAAAGATGGACTCAAGCCTTAAACAATAAGCCTGGCAGTGTTCAGTGGATACCCTGCTGTGCTCAGTTCCACTAACCCTTTGTATGGGTGTGTGATTAAACAATTATACTATTAACTACACCCAATTATCCCTTTAATCTGAATCAAACAGTAACCAACCCTATACCAGTGAATTGCATCAGGCAGATTCAAGGGATTAATGTTACGAACTATTTGACGACTTTAATCACATTGGACTCATGATTCATTCTAACTACTAAAAATAGAGGAATTGGCCAAATAAAAGGCCTCAAAGGAGGATGACAGGTCGACTGTTATGAAAAATTAGAAGCATGCTAGATGAGAATTGAAACAATGAATAAAACAAATACACATATTCACACAATCGAATTAAAACAAACAAAGAAGGAATGAATACCTCAAAGAAAACTGCCGACCCAAGCTTTGAACAAAATGTGGAATTATTGAAGCCAAACGGGCTTTAATCGAGATGTTCTCGATTGAGAACACCTGGACTAAAGTCCCTTGGACTTCAATTGCGGCTGAACCGGCTCGAATTGGGTTTCTCCAAAATTAGGGTTCTTGGGCTCGGATTTGGGGCTTTTGTATTTTTGGTTAGATTCGAAGCAAACCAATGCCGGCGGGGGTACGAGGGAGGTGTGGGGAGACCGTGGTGTGAATTTGGGGTAATTTGGCATAGGTTCGAGTTTGACTCGAATCTTCAAATGAAGATTCGAGGAGCTCCGGCAAGATTCGAGGTTAATGGAGGCCGGGATCGTGATGGGGGAGGTAAGGGGAAGGTTTTGGCGTTGGTTTGGGTTTGATTGGCCTACCGGAACCGCCGTGAGGCGATTTCCGGCAGGCGGAGGAGGGCGGCGTTACACCGGGTGTTTGAGAGCTCTGAGGGAGAAGAAGGAGAGGGGGGGTCTGGCTTGGGGGGGCGGGGTATGGAGAGGAGTTTATATATGTTTTGAGTAGTTAAATCCTGATCGTTGGATCAAACCTGATCAACGATCAGGATCCTCTCACTTAAACCAAACGGCGCCGTTTGGTCAAGTCAAAGGCTGAATGTATATTAGAATTAACGGATTAATCTGGGCCGTTGGATAATAAAATCCAACGGTCCGGATCAAGCGTTACATAGGCTGAAGCTGGACGGATATTTGGGCTGGATCAGAAGCAATCCGTTTGGGCCTGGCTTTTAGATTGAAATTGGCCCAGATCGGATATTATATGTGTATGTGTATATATATATATATATATATGCACACATATGCATATACTAACCTATAACACCGCTATTTTTTACTACAATTAACGCACACAATTACATATCACTCAAAAAATGTGAATCACATGACTTCGATATCAAACACTGAAAATGCAAAGCCTAGCGTATATTTTTTGTATTTTTAATTTAAATAAATAAACGTGCACACAAAAGATAAAAATAACACAAAATCACACAAATCATGCCCAACACGAAACTATTTTTTACTTTTGAATTTTCTGGGAGTACTTCTCGAGTAAGGCAAAAATCACGTGCTCACAGCTGCCCCTCTTTGCGCGTAAACACGCAGAGTTTTCGTGCAAAGATAAATGAGCGGATATAAGCGATTTTTGCCTATTCGAACACTCCGTATGAAGCATTTTGGAAAAGTTTTGACCGAACCTTGCTTCAAAGGTCTCCTACATATCCCTGGCTAAAAGGGAATCAGGTCAATGTAGTTCGGGAAGTTCTGGTAGCTGGGACTACCAGCCTGCTGCGATCTCGCTGTTACTGCTGTTGCCGCTGTTACTGCTGTTACCACCGCTCAGCTGATTTCCTTGTTACACCGCATTAGGCAACGAAAAACAAGAAGCTAGACTAAGTTACAGTACTACAAGTTCTTATCTATCCTTTTTAACTTGATCTTGTCGCGCTCCTTGCCATCTTGTCTGACTTGGCGTTCCTTCTGATGCTTCGTCTCTCCTGACGAACTTGGATTCATGCCGAAGATTTCTGTTACATTCTACCGCTTTCCTCTACCAAATTAGACAGATCGCCACTCCATTCTCCGGGCGGGCTCCCTGACTTCAACTACCACTTCAGAATTAAATCGCCACTCCATTCTCCAGGCGGGCTTCCTGACTTCCATTGCAACTTCAAAATTAAATCGCCACTCCATTCTCCAGGCGGGCTTCCTGACTTCAACTACAACTTCGACATTAAATCGCCACTCCATTCTCCAGGCGGGCTCCCTGACTTCAACTATAACTTCAAAATTAAATCGCCACTCCATTCTCCAGGCGGGCTCCCTGACTTCAACTATAACTTCAAAATTAAATCGCCACTCCATTCTCCAGGCGGGCTCCCTGACTTCAACTATAACTTCAAAATTAAATCGCCACTCCATTCTCCGGGCGGGCTCCCCGACTTCAACTATAACTTCAAAATTAAATCGCCACTCCATTCTCCGGGCGGGCTCCCCGACTTCAACTACTACTTCAAAATTAAATCGCCACTCCATTCTCCGGGCGGGCTTCCTGACTTCAATTACGACTTCAAAATTAAATCGCCACTCCATTCTCCAGGCGGGCTCCCTGACTTCAACTACAACTTCAAAATTAAATCGCCACTCCATTCTCCAGGGCGGGCTTCCTGACTTCAACTACAACTTCAAAATTAAATCGCCACTCCATTCTCCAGGCGGGCTTCCTGACTTCAGCTACAACTTCAACATTAAATCGCCACTCCATTCTCCAGGCGGGCTCCCTGACTTCAACTACTACTTCAAAATAAAATCGCCACTCCATTCTCCGGGCGGGCTCCCTGACTTCAACTACTACTTCAAAATAAAATCGCCACTCCATTCTCCAGGCGGGCTTCCGGACTTCAACTACTGCTTCAAAATTAAATCGCCACTCCATTCTCCAGGCGGGCTTCCCGACTTCAACTACTACTTCAAAATTAAATCGCCACTCCATTCTCCAGGCGGGCTTCCGACTTCAACTACTACTTCAAAATTAAATCGCCACTCCATTCTCCGGGCGGGCTTCCTGACTTCAACTACTACTTCAAAATAAAATCGCCACTCCATTCTCCGGGCGGGCTTCCTGACTTCAACTACTACTTCAAAATAAAATCGCCACTCCATTCTCCGGGCGGGCTTCCCGACTTCAACTACTACTTCAAAATTAAATCGCCACTCCATTCTCCGGGCGGGCTTCCGACTTCAACTACTACTTCAAAATTAAATCGCCACTCCATTCTCCGGGCGGGCTTCCCGACTTCAACTACTACTTCAAAATTAAATCGCCACTCCATTCTCCGGGCGGGCTTCCCGACTTCAACTACTACTTCAAAATTAAATCGCCACTCCATTCTCCGGGCGGGCTTCCGACTTCAACTACTACTTCAAAATAAAATCGCCACTCCATTCTCCGGGCGGGCTTCCGACTTCGACTACTACTTCAAAATTAAAATCGCCACTCCATTCTCCAGGCGGGCTTCCGACTTCAACTACTACTTCAAAATTAAATCGCCACTCCATTCTCCGGGCGGGCTTCCCGACTTCAACTACTACTTCAAAATTAAATCGCCACTCCATTCTCCGGGCGGGCTTCCGACTTCAACTACTACTTCAAAATTAAATCGCCACTCCATTCTCCGGGCGGGCTTCCCTGACTTCAACTACTACTTCAAAATAAAATCGCCACTCCATTCTCCGGGCGGGCTTCCGACTTCAACTACTACTTCAAAATAAAATCGCCACTCCATTCTCCAGGCGGGCTCCCCGACTTCAACTACTACTTCAAAATTAAATCGTCACTCCATTCTACAGGCGGGCTCCCCGACTTCAACTACTACTTCAAAATAAAATCGCCACTCCATTCTCCAGGCGGGCTCCCTGACTTCAACTACTACTTCAAGATTAAATCGCCACTCCATTCTCCAGGCGGGCTTCCTGACTTCAACTACTACTTCAAAATTAAATCGCCACTCCATTCTCCAGGCGGGCTTCCTGACTTCAACTACTACTTCAAAATTAAATCGCCACTCCATTCTCCAGGCGGGCTTCCTGACTTCAACTACAACTTCACTGATTTCCATCCTGTCTTGATTACCTTCCTTTGCCTCTTGTACTCTATCCTTGTTCCTGCATTACCTCTCGGACCACCTTCTCTTCTGGATTATCCTGTCTTGGAATTTCTTTCCCCCGGTCGTATTACTTTTCTTCTGGCTGCTGGGGATATTTTTGGAACTGTTTACTTGCCTGCTGGGGGGTGTTTGGAACTGTTTACTCGCCTGCTGGTGGTGGTGCTGCTGAGGAGGTATTCTTTGTTTCCTTCACCCCTCATTCTCTTCCTTCTCCCCCTACCTCTTCTGGGACTCGCGCTTTTGTTTCCTTGATCAAATTATAGGATGTAATACTGCTGGGGGAATCTCGAAGCCATTTTTCTTTTTCCAATAACTGCTGGAGATGATACCCGGCTCAAGGATCGCCCCATCTTGTGTTGCTTTCTACACTTATCCTCCGAGTCTTGCTTTCCAGAAAATTTTCGCAACCGGAGAAAATTTTCTGCCCCAGTGTGATAAACTTCTGGACGGTACGCTTTTCTGCCGTCGGACCCTCTTTTCCTGCTTTAAATCAAAGAAAAATTGTTAGTTTCAAAATGCCGCGAGTGGTCGTGCCACTCTTGTTGAGGCCATACTCTTTCAGCCGCTTGGCCTCTCTCGAACTTTGAGGACGACGTTGACGCTTGCTTGGGAAGATGCTTTTTCCACGAACGACCTCTCATCTTTCCTTTTATTCCACTCTTTGGTTTGGTCCGACTCTTTTTAGCCGGTGATCTGTTGCGTGAAATCATCTTTCGGACATGCCACCTGTGTCCATCATACTCCATAATTCTTGCGAACCTTCCACTCAGCCTGTCATCCCAATCTCACTATCGTACCGACTTCTGTCTCATTGCCTTGTTCCATGCCTATTCACTTTCAATATACTGCTTTGGGAGACTTGGTAGTAAGCTTTGAAAAATCAATTTTCGAAAAATGAAAGAAAAGAAAAGAATACCGACCGCAAATGACAAAAGAAGAGAAAAACTTTTCTGAACTCAAAAATAGGAAAAACTTATCTGAATGTGTGCCCGATCCAATGTTATGCCGCGCCTTTGAGATTAAACCACCCAGTCTATTCATGTCAATCACTTTCTGATACCGCGTCCTGCTAGAGGTAAACGGATGTCCCAACCTTGTCTCATGCAGACATCTTGTAACCATCTCATCCTGCCACCTCACAGTGCCCTTCCGAGGGTTTTCACTAATGAGATTCTCTCATTTCTCTCTATCTCCCGTCGCCTTAGGGTGCCCGTAAAGGTTTTCACCGTAAGACTCTCTCATTTTACTTCTCTCAACTTCCTTCGCCTTAAGGTGCCCGCGAGGGTTTTCACCGCTAAGACTCTCTCATTTTACTTCTCTCAACTTCCTTCGCCTTAAGGTGCCCGCGAGGGTTTTCACCGCTAAGACTCTCTCATTTATGCTTTCTTTCCTTGCGGCGGGGTATCGTCTCTGAGATTCCCTCTAAAGCGTTATCCCCTTTCGGCTTGCGCATCCTGAATTCAATTGAGGGACGGGATGTCACTCTTGGCTTTCATTCACATGACTTGGCACTTCTCAAATACAGATCGAGAGGTCTTTCTGGTTCTTGATATGGTTTCTGCGCGTGAGGCTGAAGAAAGGGGTTTAGCCTCAACGGTTAGCTTATTACAACTTTCGGAATCCACACTATCTTTCCCACGGATTAATGACTTCTGCCCCAGTTTTATTGCTTGGGGGATCTTTTGATTTTTATTTATTATGACCGAGCCGTGTGGCGCCTACGTATCCTTCTTGAGGAATCAGGTCGAACGTAGTTCACTTTTTCTTGTATTACTTCTTTGTTTCTTTTCCATTCCGTCACACATCTTCCTTGATGATTCCGAAAGAGGGTATATGAAAGACTAATTAAGGCTCAAATGGGGAAACAAAGGTTAAAGTGTTTGGGTAGTAGAAAAATTGCCTCTGTCATTTCATTCTCCGAAAAATGCCAAGTACACACAAACGAAACCAAACGTTGACAAATGCATTAAAGAATTACACATAATATCTCTTAACTGCATCAGAATTGATAGCCATATCGGTGCATCTTCCCTCGACATCGGTCAAGACATAGAGCGCCGTTGGATAATACTCTAGTTACCACAAAAGGTCCTTGCCAATTTGGAGCGAACTTGCCTTTCGCTTCGGCCTGATGGGGTAGAACCCTTCTCAGCACATGCTGTCCCACTTCAAATCTCCTGGGACGTACCTTTTTGTTATATGCTCTCGCCATTCTCTTTTGATACAATTGGCCGTGGCATACTGCTGTCAGTCTCTTTTCATCGATCAAGCTCAATTGCTCCAATCGGGTTTTGACCCACTCGTCGTCATCAATCTCGGCTTCAGCGATGATTCGGAGGGATGGAATCTCAACTTCTGCGGGTATTACTGCTTCAGTCCCGTATACCAACAAGTAAGGAGTTGCACCTACCGAAGTCCGGACGGTAGTGCGATAACCCAACAGCGCAAATGGTAACTTTTCATGCCACTGCCTAGACCCTTCTATCATCTTCCTCAATATCTTCTTTATGTTCTTGTTTGTTGCCTCGACCGCACCGTTTGCTTTTGGGCGATACGGTGTGGAATTTCGGTGTGTAATCTTGAACTGTTGACATACCTCTTTCATCAATCCACTGTTAAGATTTGCACCGTTATCCGTAATGATCATCTTCGGAATTCCGAACCTACAAATGATGTGGGAGTGCACGAAGTCCACCACTGCCTTCTTGGTCACTGATTTGAATGTTTTGGCCTCCACCCACTTGGTAAAATAATCAATCGTTACCAGAATGAACCTGTGACCATTGGAAGCCGCAGGCTCAATAGGTCCAATAACATCCATACCCCATGCGACAAACGGCCATGGTGCCGACATTGTATGCAATTCAGTCGGCGGAGAATGAATCAAATCTCCGTGTATCTGACACTGATGGCATCTTCGCACGAAACTTATACAATCCCGCTCCATAGTGAGCCAATAGTATCCTGCTCGAAGAATCTTCTTTGCCAATACGTATCCGCTCATGTGTGGTCCGCAAACTCCCGAGTGTATATCCGTCATCACTGTTGTGGCTTGACTTGCATCTATACATCTCAACAATCCCAAATATGGGGTTCTTTTGTACAGCACCCCTCCACTAAGGAAAAATCCGTTCGCCAACCGCCGAATAGCTCGCTTTTGATCTCCGGTTGCTTGCTCCGGGTATACTCCTAACCTGAGGTATTCCTTGACATCATGAAACCACGGCTCACCATCCACCTCTTCCTCTATCACATTACAATAAGCATGTTGATTCCGGATCTGGATATGTAATGGATCGACACGAACCTTGTCCGGGTGATGTAGCATTGACGCTAAAGTAGCCAACGCGTCGGCAACCTCATTATGCATCCTTGGGATGTGCCTAAATTCTACCGATCGAAAGCGTTTGGTCAAATCATGTAAACACTGACGATATGGGATAAGCTTTAAGTCTCTGGTTTCCCATTCTCCCTGAATCTGATGTACTAGAAGGTCCGAGTCCCCCAAGACCAAGACGTCCTGTACATCCATGTCCACTGCTAATCGCAACCCCAAGATACATGCCTCGTACTCAGCCATATTATTGGTACAGTGAAAACGCAGTTGAGCAGTAACAGGATAATGATGTCCTGTTTCAGATATAAGCACAGCCCCTACTCCGACTCCTTTTGCGTTTGCCGCTCCATCGAAGAAGAGCTTCCATCCTGGATCCTTGGTTGGTTCTAACCCCTCAATCTGCAATACTTCCTCATCTGGAAAATACGTCCTCAAAGGTTCGTATTCGTCATCAACGGGATTTTCAGCTAAGTGATCGGCCAGGGCTTGAGCTTTCATAGCCGTCCTTGTCACGTATATGATGTCGAACTCCGTAAGTAATATTTGCCATTTTGCTAACCTCCCTGTGGGCATAGGTTTCTGGAAAATATACTTCAACGGATCCAACCGCGAAATGAGGTACGTGGTGTAAGAAGACAAGTAGTGTTTCAGCTTTTGGGCTACCCAAGTTAGGGCGCAACATGTCTTTTCCAGATGAGTGTACTTGACCTCGTGGACTGTAAACTTCTTGCTGAGGTAGTAAATGGCCCGTTCCTTCCTGCCAGTAAGATCATGCTGCCCCAGTACGCAGCCAAACGAATTCTCCAAGACCGTCAGATAAAGAATCAGGGGTCTACCTGGCTCAGGCGGAACTAGTACGGGTGGATTTGACAGATACCCTTTGATCCGGTCAAACGCTTCCTGACATTCTGCCGTCCATTCTATCGCGGCGTCTTTCTTCAATAGACGGAATATGGGTTCACAGGTTGCCGTAAGCTGGGCAATAAACCTACTGATGTAATTCAACCTTCCCAACAAACTCATTACCTCTGTTTTATTCTTCGGCGGGGCTAACTCCTGAATGGACTTGATTTTGGACGGGTCCAACTCAATGCCCCGTCGGCTGACGATGAATCCTAGCAACTTTCCTGATGGAACTCCGAATGCACATTTGGCCGGATTAAGCTTGATGTCGTACCTTCGAAGTCTTTGAAAGAACTTCCTGAGGTCGGCAACATGGTCTTCTTGACGTCTGGATTTTACGATCACATCATCCACGTACACTTCAATTTCCTTATGTATCATATCATGGAATACCGTAGTCATCGCCCTCATATAGGTTGCCCCTGCATTCTTCAAACCAAACGGCATCACTCGGTAGCAATAAGTCCCCCACGGTGTGATAAAAGCCGTCTTTTCTGCGTCCTCTTCATCCATCAAAATCTGATGATATCCCGCATAACAGTCCACAAAGGATCCAATTTCGCGTCCGGCGCAATTATCAATCAGGATATGGATATTGGGAAGTGGGAAATTATCCTTAGGACTTGCCTTGTTGAGATTGCGATAGTCCACGCATACCCTGATCTTTCCGTCTTTCTTTGGCACCGGTACCACGTTAGCCAACCATTCAGGGTATCGAGTGACACGAATGACTTTCGCCTGCAACTGCTTGGTTACCTCCTCCTTAATCTTCACACTCATCTCCGTCTTGAATTTCCGCGGCTTTTGCTTGACGGGAGGATATGCCGGATCAGTGGGTAATCTATGAACCACTAGATCAGTGCTGAGTCCTGGCATGTCGTCGTACGACCATGCGAAAATATCTTTGAACTCCATGAGTGTTTTGATCAATTCTTCTCTCAGATTGGGTTCAATATGGACACTTATCCGGGTTTCTTTGACGTCATCCGCATTCCCTAGATTAACGGCCTCGGTATCATTTAAATTCGGTTTGGGTTTTTCCTCGAAGTGACTTAATTCTTCACCGATTTCTTCTACGGCTTCATCATCGCCGTACTCGGACTCACTCTCGTCACTTCTTATTTCATGCGTTATTATTTCCAAACCCGATTGACTTTCTAGACTGGGTTGATTAATCTTTAAGCACGCCATATCATTAAGATCAGTTGCAAGAAGGCTGTTCAGAAAAGTAAAAAGAAGAAAAGATAAACAAAATTAGACGCGAAGGAACCACATTTCATTAATGGGAATTGTACAAAGGGAAAACAAACCGCAAACTTAAATCAAAAATGAACAAAACAACGGGATTTTACTCCGGGGACAAACCCCCAATACAAAATTTCGAAAGAAAAACAATCCAAGACAAACTACCAAGACTCCTTCCGGACAGGGAGAGGAGTAGCCTTCCAGTTATTCAGTTTTGCCTTTGGTCCCACAAATTGTATCTCGGCATGACTGGATCCCTCACCATCTTCGAGCATACATACATCTGTGAATAGGTTTTCGAACTTCCTGAAGAACTCTTCGTCTGGCCTGACCGTAGGACCGGGAATCTTTGGCGCCGGATGTCCTCTTGCTCCGGACCTGACAAAAGATTGGGAAAGGCGTGGAACAGGCTTTGGGAGCACCCATGTTTTCTGCTTGCTCCTCTTTGCTCGCCGGATGTCCTCCGAGGTTGGCTGGAATCCCAAGCCGAAGGTTCCCAAGTTTTCGACCACTGATACCGGTTGTATAATTCCTTGCAGAGATGCACCTAGCCCTTTACCGGGTACGAAACCATGTCGCAACATTTCATGCGCCACCATGACATCCGCGGTAATTGTTCTGTCGCCGGGAATACATTCCCCTTCCGGAACTCGGTGGGCGGACACCACATCGCAGACCTGATATACCCACGGCCCGACATCTTCTTCTGTTTCAACGAAGGGAATGATGGTGCCCGATTGTGGATCGTTCTCTCCATGGACGACGATCTCCTGCTGGTCCCATTCAAACTTGACGAGCTGGTGTAAGCCGGATGGAACTGCTCTTGCGGCATGAATCCATGGTCGCCCTATTAGGAGGTTATATGACACCACCATGTCCAGCACTTGGAATTCCATGGTGAACTCCACTGGCCCAATCGTCAAGATCAACACTATGTCACCAACCGACGCTTTGCCTCCTCCGTCAAACCCTCGAACACATACCCTGTTCTCGCGTACCCTGCCGATGTCTACTTTTAATTTGCCCAGTGTAGAGAGAGGACAAATGTTAGCACTGGACCCATTATCGACCAAGACTTTGGTAACCACCGCCTCTTCACACTTCACCGTAAGATATAAAGCCCTGTTGTGCTCAGTGCCTTCCTCAGGCAACTCGTCATCGGTGAAGGTGATCCGATTTGCTTCGAAGATCCTGTTGGTGATCTTCTCCAAATGGCTCACTGAGATTTTATCCGGTACATGTGCCTCATTCAGGACTTTCATCAATGCTTGCCGATGTTCTTCAGAATGTATCAGCAAGGACAACAATGATATTTGTGCCGGAGTCTTCTTTAACTGCTCTAAGACAGAGTAGTCATGCAGCTTCATCTTTTTCAAGAATTCTTCCGCCTCTTCATCAGTGACCGGCTTTTTCAATACTGCCGGTGTGGTCTTCCTCAATTCCGCAGGGGCAAAACATCTCCCCGAGCGGGTCAATCCTTGGGCTTCACAGACTTCCTCTTTCACCTCCTTTCCTCTGTAGGTCGTTGTAATCCGAGCATAATTCCATGGGACAGCCCGGCTATCAGTTACTGGCAACTGTGTTGCCGACTGGATGATGAAAGGATCCATTCGAACGCCTGCTACTGTCAGGATGGGCTTGATTGCTGCCCCTGGTACAACTATCTTGGCCGGCTTCACCGGTACTTCGTTCACACTTTCCTTTCCCGCTTCCGACTCTCCTGGTATGTCCTTCTTGCAACTGGGTGACTCATCAAAGCTTGGCCCTTTTCTCGTTCCTGCCCCGCTAGACTTAATCATCATTACAGTCCGAGAGGCTTTCTCCTTTCCTTCCTCCGCCCGTACCAACTCGATCATATTGGTCTCATGATGAGCCGGGAGCGGGTTTTGGTTGATGTTGGGCTCTGTTGGAGTCTGGAGCTCAATCCTGCGAGTGTCAATGAGCTCCTGGATGGCCGTCTTCAGCCTCCAACACTTTTCTGTATCATGTCCCGGACATCCCGAGCAGTAGGCACAATTTACTGAATGGTCCAGGTTCTTCGGGAGGGGGTTTGGTAGCTTAGCTTCAACCGGATTTAGCAACCCTACTTGCTTCAACCGGTGGAACGGACTGGTGTAAGACTCTCCTAAGGGAGTGAAAGTCTTTGGCCTCGGCGCCCTGTCGCCCCCGAATGCCTGGTTCGGACGGAAACTCGCGCCCGAGGGGTTTCTGTAAGCTCTTGGGGGTGGATGATTGTTCTGGGGGTTTGGTGCACGCCACGGTGCATGAGCGGGAGGTGCAGAATATGACTGTGCATGGTGGACAGTAAAATGAGGATCAGGTGCGGGATAGTAATGTTGCGGGTAGCTATATGGGTTGTGGGGGTAATTTTGGTGGTGAGGTTGGGGTGGGCTATATTGGGGTGCGGGGCCTCTATTTTTGAACCATGCCCCGGACTCGACGGCCGAAACTTCCTCTCTCCTCTTTTTCCCCAGTACTCCTCCAGTACCACTTTGGATAGCCTGAGTGGTGGCTTTCAGTGCTGAGTAACTCATGATCTTGTTGGCCTTCAAACCCTCCTCGATCATACCCCCCATTTTTATCACCTCGGTGAATGATTTGCCTACGGACGTTACCAGATGTCCGAAGTAGGTGGGCTCTAATGTCTGCAAGAAGTAGTCCACCATCTCGCTTTCTCTCATCGGCGGATCTACCCTGGCCGCCTGTTCCCTCCATCGGAAACCAAATTCCCTGAAGCTTTCAGCAGGCTTCTTTTCTATTTTTAGCAATGACAGACGGTCGGGGATTATCTTGAGATTGTATTGGAACTGGCCGATAAAAGCTTGAGCCAAATCATCCCACGTAAACCATCTACTGGGATCCTGTCTAGTGTACCACTCCAACGCCGATCCTCCCAGACTCTGGCCGAAGTAGGCTATCAGAAGCTCGTCCCGTCCTCCGGCCCCTCTCATTTTACTGCAAAACCCCCGCAGGTGGGCCACTGGGTCACCATGCCCCTCGTATAGGTCGAATTTGGGCATTTTAAATCCTGCGGGCAACTGGACGTCCGGAAATGGACACAGATCCTTATAGGCGACGCTGACCTGGTTGCCTAAACCGTGCATGTTCCTGAAGGACTGCTCCAGGCTTTTAACTTTTCTGACAACTTCCTCGTGTTCCGAATTTTGGAAGTGTTTTTCCGGTTCTGCCGGATTATCCCAGTGAGGTGTATGTGATTGTGGTTCAGGAGCCCTGAAAGTAGGCTCTGGAGGATAGTAAGAGTTGTCATGGATCTGAACATATGGCTCGCTGGCCGGCCTTTGCGGAGGAGCAGGTGGAGGTGCTACAAAAACGGGGGTGACCGGAGGAGGATTTGGTTTGGCTGGTGGAATGTGGGTGGCATATGGATTTTCCCCCTGAAAGTATGGATAGCTCGGGGCGCTTGTTGAAGGATCGATGGGCGGATGTTCCGGAGCTGAGGCGAGAGTAGGGCGGTTTGGTGAAGACTGTTCCCTGGCCCAGGCCAGGTGCATCTCCGTTATCTGTTGTTTTAACCGGTCTACCTCTTCTTTCATGATTTGTAGCTCGGATTTTTCTTCCTCGAGACTCTTGCCAGAATTAGACATGCTGACTGTGATCGGTCCTTTGGATCTAGTACGGTAGTGATGGCTGGCCAGTATATTCTGTCAAACCAACTGCTAAACTTTCTGGAATACGCAACAAACTTGTTAGTTCACCGAGTTTGACGGATATGTTATAGCACGTTGGATGCAATGCACCTAACCAAATAACCCTTTCTACGTGTACTCTTTAACATGCGTCATTCCGGCCCTTTTCTTTTTCTTTTTCTTTTTCTTTTTCTTTTTTTTTTTTTTTTTTCTTTTTCGACTATCTTTGCAAGCCTTATTGTTATTTAGCCTTTGGATTCTTTTTCTTTCTTTTTAGTGGTGGTCGAATCTTATGTGGATTGCCTACGTATCACGACCCCGCGTGAATCAGACCGAGCGTAGTTCTGGTAACAAGATTGTGGCAAAATTCAGTAACTTTTATATCAAATAAAACCGTGTAGTTACAAAACACGTCTTACAACAATCAGCAAAACAAAGGAAAATGCTTGACTTGGGAAAGTAAAGATAAAAATGCCAACTAGCTTGACTCAACATTTCTAAATACATTTTCAATCAAAAATCTAGTGCCCTAAAACTCCTGGGGGCCCGCGAGGCATCATTCGGCCTTGCCGCGGGCCTTGGTGTGAGGTCCTGGTGCAGTTCCCTCAACTCTTCCATGATCCGATGAACATAACCCATAATTGACGCGAAAAGGTCGGCGCGGGGCATTCGTTCACAAGCTAGGCACTTCATGGTGACATAGTGCCCGATTTCTCCAATTCTATACTTGATCATGTCCCTTTCTCCGAGTAGCCGCTCTATTTGCTGGTTTTTCGCCCCCAATCTTCGAGCATTGCTGGTGACTTGATCTAGGAGCCTATCCACTTGTCCTTGCAGTCGGGCCATCAGATTGTGGCAGCGGTCGAGGTCCGCTCTGCCATCTTGGGCTTGCTTGAAAACCCGCTCCCTAAGGACAACATTTGCTTCCCTCAGGCTAGTGATGATATCAGTGTAATCTTCTTCCGCCCGCTTTAGGTGAATTGTATGTTGATGTGCCTCCTTTTTCCAGCTAGCACGGATCCTCGTTATTTGGGCTTTTGACTCGTCCAATTCTCTTTGGATGTCGGTGACTTGGCTTCTCAAACCCCTTATCAATTTTTCGTCGGCCCGACTCCTCGATTGTCTGTCAGCATCTCTTTTCATTTGCTGGATTTGAGCTCTTAAGAAGTCATTTTCTTGTACCAACTTCTTTTTATCTCCTTCGTCGGTGGCGGCTTGCATGCTCTTTTCGAACTGAAGGTCCCGGACCTGCTGTTCTATCCTGCCAATCTTCGTCCTGTACCCCTCCTCTTTTGCTAACCAATCCCATTGTTCCCGTGAATCTTCTGTGAATTGTTGGACATGGGCTCTTTTAGAACATTTCCGACGAATCTGAAATCTTTTCCCGAACCACACGTTGTACTTTGGATCCACCTCTCCCTTAGATAGTTCCCGGACCATGGTTTTAGGCTCAAGGAACCGACATTCGTGCCACAGCCTTCTAACCTTCTCTTCGGGGAAGACAACTCCCGGGCTCAACTCAATGGCGTATTTCTTCAGGTCTTGATCGGTAGGAATAACCTGAAACCTTCCTAGTTGACGTAATACACGGTGAGGGACATACGGTTGGACACTGCGGATTCCCATCAGAAGGATATAACACTCCTCGGCTGCCATATATATTACTTCGGTATCGGGTAACCACCCGAATGCCCATTCAATCTGATCGGCTTCTATTGAGCTCAGTCGTGCAAGCCATGCCTCGACGCCTTCAGGGAATACAGCACCCATCATCCGTTCTTCGAAACCCCTGATACAGTTTTTTCCGGTCAACCCATGGTTCATGTATTGTGTTCGGTGATGGAGGTGTTCTTGCATCCATAATTGGAGTAACAGATTGCAACCTTGGAAGAAATTGCCCCCTTCTCGGCATACGGTCAAGGCTCGATAGATTTCGGACAAAACCAAAGGGACCACCGTGCTGGTAGCCTTTTTGATTGCAACATCGGCTATTCCTACCAGACTTATCTCTATTTTCTTGTCTTCACGCGGACAAATCACAATCCCCAAGAATGTCGTTATGAATGCTAGAGTTCGTCTGGCCTCCCATTTGGCTCTATTCCCTGCGTGAGTCAGTCCAAGGTTTGACTCTTCAAAACCCCGAGGAGTGCCGTACCGTTGATATAAGAATTGGAGGTCGCAACACCCTTTCGGCAGATCATCATTTTTCACCTTCCGACTAATGCTCAGCAGATCCAGAAACCCATGTGGAGATACCGGTCTTGGTGAGAGTAGGTATTGCCCCCTTAATTTCCCATTAAGTCCTGCATAGCCCGCAATTTCCTCTAATGTGGGCGTCAATTCAAAGTCAACAAAACGGAACACATTGCGGGTCGGATCCCAGAAAGATACCAGCGCCTTGATGATGTCCTCCCTTGGCTCGATATTCAACAGATCAACCAAACCTCCCAAAATTCTCCCTACGACCTTTTTGCTATTGTCTTCCAAATCGTTCCACCATATACGGAGTTGCTGAGGGATTTCACTAAAGATTGAAAATGATTTATTCTGATTCGTGCTCATCCTGCACACTTATTAAGGTGATTTGAATAAGAAAACAACTTTGTTTTGCTAAACAATAAAAAATCAGTTTTCAATCACGGCCTTTCAACGTCTCGGGGACGAAGGCTTTTAAGGCTGTGGGGTAAGTTGATCGAAATCAAAATTGACCCAAAGGTGGCCGTTTATACGAAATTAGCCTTCCGGCGTCCCTTCCGGGAACATTCGGCTATTTTTGAAAACAGCGTCACCGACTTATTTAGTACCAAAATTAATTTTTCACAAGGTGAAGTTGGACCCGATGGAGGTTGCCTACGTATCTCATATCCGATGAGAATCAAACCCCCGTAGTTCGGTTTTGACGAAACAAACGGCATTATTTATTTATTCACTTTACTAAAGGAAAACAAATAAGCTATTTCTATCTTAAGAGTAAAACACACACATTTTTTTTTTTTTTTTTTTTTTTTTTTTTTTTTTTTTTTTTTTTTTTAATCTCTAAAGCCGGTCAGCATGCAAGTCTATAACAGATAAATGCGCAAGACAAACAGGATGCAGCAGGATAGTCTGTTCATTTCAGGTCACCTGTCCTAGACGGACCCAACCCCTGTATTGAGTCCCCTAAGCCAAAATGCGACATGATGCAAATAAACGTTTCCTAATAGGGATCCGGCATGAAGCTTTGTTATTCTAGGTTTAAAAACCTGGGTTTATCTGTTCTAGACTTGGCTTACCCGAGCGGACAGCTCGAGCCGAGGAGGAGGCAGCAACCCGGGAATACAGAAGCTTCACCGGTTTTGCAACTTATCCAAACCTCGTTCTAAAATGGGAATTAGACACTATACAGAAAAGAAGTCACACGAAGTGCACCCTTCTTCATGATTTAGAAGACTCGGAGAGGAGATTGGTTCCGGCACAATTTATATGTACAGTTCACACAATATCAAAGCAGTAAAAACAACATTTTGCACATTGATGCCAACATGTAAAAAATCAGATAAAATATGCCAAATACAACAGTTATTCCGAGCTCGAGTTCTAAAGATATCCCCAGCAGAGTCGCCAGAGCTGTCACACCCCTTTTTTACGCACCCGCAAAGATGCAAAGAGTTTTTCCAATTAAAGGACAATCGAGATGGGATTTATTTTAATTATTTCAGAGTCGCCACTTGGGAGATTGATGGTGTCCCAAGTCACCGGTTAAATCCCGAATCGAGGAAAAGAATGACTCTATTTAACAGTCTGCGAACCAGAAATTCGGATAAGGAATTCTATTAACCCGGGAGAAGGTATTAGGCATTCCCGAATTCCGTGGTTCTAGCACGGTCGCTCCACTGTCGTGTTTGGCTTATCTATCTGCTTTTTACAATTATGTACTTAGTGCAAGTTAATACCCCTTTACCGCTTTTATTATTGGTTATGATTTACGAAAGAGAAAGTTGTTTAAAAATATGCTTTCGAATCACGTCACATGAAATGCACCCGGATCCTCAACATATTCTTATTCAACATTTCGGGGTTTGGATTTGGGTCACATGAAATGCGCACCCGTATTTAAAAAAAGGTAAGACTAAAATATGTGCCCGGATCGACTACTTACTTACACTGTTGAGAAAAGCGTGGTATTCGTTAAGAAACGACGCATCTCGAAATCTAAGTATTATTATGTACATTTATGATGACTATGTGATTAGTGTAACTGTTGGGCGAGGCGTACCTTCGATTCAAATCTAAAGCGAACTACATCCCACTGTATTTTACTTAAGAGTTGATTCCAAATTACTTAAAGCTTGCGACGAACCACATCACATGAAATGCGCCTGTGGTTCTTAACATGCTTTGTTTACTCTTGCCCGAAATTGGGGTCGGGTCACATGAAATGCACCCCCGACTCTTTTTAATCTAATTATGTCATTCCGTTGAGTAACAACTCCCTATCTAATCTTGCTTATAACATAAGGTCTATCATTTAACAGGTTTGGAGATTACACACGCGAGTAAGGAAGATTGAATAGAGATACGAAGACTAATTCAGGTTTACATGCTTATCTAACGACGATGTATCTTTGGCCTAGCTACGCTTTTCCATAACCAAGACTAACAATACAAGCTTAATTGGAGAATAACAGAATGTAATTGAACATAAGACAACTACATGTTTCAATAGACTTTATGCATAAGCTTCAAACTTCATTCTTGTCGAACCAAGGAACTACAATAAAAGAGGTGTGTACCTGGAATGCGGAAGAACAAGGAAAAGTGAGCGATGGCGATGCAGCGACAGCAACAAGAAACAGTAACAGGTGCAGCAACAATCAAAGACCAATAACGACCAAAAGTAAACCAATAGCAACAACAACCAGTGAACCACTCAGCTAAATACACCAGTAGCAAACTACAAACCAGCCTCAACCATACTGAACCAGCAACAACAATGACCAAGCAGTAACAACCAAAGCAAATCAAGAGCTACCCAAGTCAAATGTAACAACAGCGACCAAGACAGTGGCAACAACTACACACCAGTGGCAGCAATACTTAAACAATAGAAGAGCCAGCACTGTGTTGGACCAAGCAGCAACACAGACACAACAACAAACACAAATGACCACCAGTAGCAACCTCAACACAGCAACAACCCGGCCAAGCAGCAACCAAACGACCAAACAGCAACACCACAGACCACAAACAACAATAGAAAATCCAGGCAGCAACAAATGAACAATGGCAGCAACACAAACGACCAAACAACCACCAAATGCACACTGCCAACAACAACAATACACAAACACAACACTCGAAAGCCTAATAGCTCAGCCACTGCATCAAAGCTCACAAAACAGTGACCCAGGAACTAATGAAACAGTTTCTCTGTATCTTTATATTTATTCTTCTCCAGGTTTACTGTTTTGCTCTCCTAGATGCTCTCAAATTTATCACTGTCTATGCCTCTTTTGTTACTCTCAGTCTGCTCCTCTCAAGTGTATGTATGAAAATGCCTATCAATGTATGAATATGCTACTGTTTTTACTTCTCCAGGATACTCTCAAGTCTGTCTCTATAATGTGTGTGTATGAATATCCCCCTCAATCCTATATTGATGCTATATTTATAGCTCACAGCCCCTCCCGAACACCTGCCCCTAAGGTTACCCCCTACCCTGGCTTCCCAACCCATCATATTCCCTGCACACCCCACTAACTACTGTCCAAAGATGGACTCAAGCCTTAAACAATAAGCCTGGCAGTGTTCAGTGGATACCCTGCTGTGCTCAGTTCCACTAACCCTTTGTATGGGTGTGTGATTAAACAATTATACTATTAACTACACCCAATTATCCCTTTAATCTGAATCAAACAGTAACCAACCCTATACCAGTGAATTGCATCAGGCAGATTCAAGGGATTAATGTTACGAACTATTTGACGACTTTAATCACATTGGACTCATGATTCATTCTAACTACTAAAAATAGAGGAATTGGCCAAATAAAAGGCCTCAAAGGAGGATGACAGGTCGACTGTTATGAAAAATTAGAAGCATGCTAGATGAGAATTGAAACAATGAATAAAACAAATACACATATTCACACAATCGAATTAAAACAAACAAAGAAGGAATGAATACCTCAAAGAAAACTGCCGACCCAAGCTTTGAACAAAATGTGGAATTATTGAAGCCAAACGGGCTTTAATCGAGATGTTCTCGATTGAGAACACCTGGACTAAAGTCCCTTGGACTTCAATTGCGGCTGAACCGGCTCGAATTGGGTTTCTCCAAAATTAGGGTTCTTGGGCTCGGATTTGGGGCTTTTGTATTTTTGGTTAGATTCGAAGCAAACCAATGCCGGCGGGGGTACGAGGGAGGTGTGGGGAGACCGTGGTGTGAATTTGGGGTAATTTGGCATAGGTTCGAGTTTGACTCGAATCTTCAAATGAAGATTCGAGGAGCTCCGGCAAGATTCGAGGTTAATGGAGGCCGGGATCGTGATGGGGGAGGTAAGGGGAAGGTTTTGGCGTTGGTTTGGGTTTGATTGGCCTACCGGAACCGCCGTGAGGCGATTTCCGGCAGGCGGAGGAGGGCGGCGTTACACCGGGTGTTTGAGAGCTCTGAGGGAGAAGAAGGAGAGGGGGGGTCTGGCTTGGGGGGGCGGGGTATGGAGAGGAGTTTATATATGTTTTGAGTAGTTAAATCCTGATCGTTGGATCAAACCTGATCAACGATCAGGATCCTCTCACTTAAACCAAACGGCGCCGTTTGGTCAAGTCAAAGGCTGAATGTATATTAGAATTAACGGATTAATCTGGGCCGTTGGATAATAAAATCCAACGGTCCGGATCAAGCGTTACATAGGCTGAAGCTGGACGGATATTTGGGCTGGATCAGAAGCAATCCGTTTGGGCCTGGCTTTTAGATTGAAATTGGCCCAGATCGGATATTATATGTGTATGTGTATATATATATATATATATATATATGCACACATATGCATATACTAACCTATAACACCGCTATTTTTTACTACAATTAACGCACACAATTACATATCACTCAAAAAATGTGAATCACATGACTTCGATATCAAACACTGAAAATGCAAAGCCTAGCGTATATTTTTTGTATTTTTAATTTAAATAAATAAACGTGCACACAAAAGATAAAAATAACACAAAATCACACAAATCATGCCCAACACGAAACTATTTTTTACTTTTGAATTTTCTGGGAGTACTTCTCGAGTAAGGCAAAAATCACGTGCTCACAATAAGTAAATGACACAAACAAATATATGATCTATTTAAAACTTTATTAAAATTAAATAATAATTATTCCATAATAAATACTATATCCAAACAAAATTCATGGTTAATAGTATGTATCCAACAAATCCAACGAAAGAAAGTCTCCTTTGTAAGAAATTCACCGTATCTTTCTAGAAATTTCTAGTGTGGCCAACATATAAGGTAACAAATTATTTATCTTGCCTCTTAAATGAAATAATATATTAGATAATATTCTGTAGTTATGCATATATGGTAGTTTCTTTGATGGAAAGAAATTACCATATATTAGTAGTCCCTAGGGTAATTATAATTTATGGAGAAGTCCCTAGGGCTAAAGTATTTGCCTAAGAGTCCCTAGCCAACCTATTAATACGCCTGTGACTCCATCATTCCTACATCCTACGATAGGCTTAGGCTAGAAGGCTCTAGGTTTTATGTCAAAGTTTTACGAGGCGATTATACAACACTTGAACAATTATGGCTGAAGGTATGTTCCTTATTTAATTTCTATTGTGTTGGATCTGTATATGTATTATAATTTCAATGTGGTATCAGAGTCTGCCTTTAGTTGTGTTGTTTAGTATTTCATCATGTTGATTGTTTGACCCAAAAGCTATCGGTTACTTTACGGGGTAGGAATAATCAAAGAATAAATGAAGGGTAAATCGGAATCAACGGTAATATATCTTAAAGATCGATCTTTGGATTCGTGTATATATATTTCTTATAAGAATGTGATGAAGCTTAATTAAGTGCTTGAACAAGTAAACAATAAAGAGATAACAGTAGAGAGAAAATGACAGAGAGAGAGAGAGATTTGTACTATTAGTGATTAATAATACTTGTGTTACAAATGAGGGAGACCCTTCCTTATATAGAAGGACGACCCCCTCGCCGACATATTACATCGTCCCAAAGCTATTGTTATTACAACGAAAATACAGGGGAGGGGGAGTTGGGGACGTCTACTCGGGCGAGCCTGCTGATACGCTACTATAGATGAGGACGTATCCTTTTTACCGTACGGACACGAAGGAGGACTTCACCCGGTGTTAGCGGCCACGTAAGGAGGCATGCCCGACCTGTATTGCATTCGAGTCGGCCGTATGTATGTACATGCTTGCCTTATCTTACCTCCGATTTGCCCCCATACAGATAGTCCCTCCACCTATTGGAGATGTACTCGAAGTGTATCTGCAATGGGTGGATAAAGTCAACCCGTATTGGATATGCCTATATGCATACATGTGGCACGTTCTTCTAAACCGTCGTCTACTGACGGCGTGCATCGTAAGTGATGTTGTTTTCAAGGCAGGTCATAAAGGCGATTTGACGTTTTGGTTTCCCGCCTCTTTTCCGGTGCAAAAACTCTTTGAATTTTGTGTAATGACTTATTATAAATAGTGAGCAGTTACAAGATTTTCCACTCTTTCGATCATCAGAAAGTTTTTCCGATATTTTTATTTCTTAGCTTTTCTTGATAGAACTTGCAACTCTTCACGTTGATCTCGTGTTCTTACTATTATATTTTTAGTACATAAAAATAAACTTCCAAAATGGCTAAGAGTAATCACCGTCGGGGAGCAGAAGAGGGTGAGGCTACCTCTAGAGTCTCCCGGACATCAAAGGATGGAAAGAAGGTTCGCAAACCTCTTGTCCTTTTGTCTATGGACAATCTTCTCCCTCGTGAACTATATGTTCGGAGGGATTTCCGGACGGGGGTGGACACCCCTGCATGAGAGAGGTCCACCTACACCGGGCCTCTCTTAAATGACCTCTAGGTGTCTTGCCAGATTTCGGAGGCGGCCGTTATGCAGACGGCTGGGAGGGACCTGGCCAATGTTCATAGGTCGGGATTCTGTGCCTTTTATGAATATCCTTTCATAATGGGGTGCAACCTCTCGATTTCCCCGTTGGTGGAGGAACTGTGCCGATTTTACAACGTATCCCCAGCTCAGCTTACTCCATATACGTGGAAAATATGTCGGATACTGACGACATACGCCGAGAGAGCCGGTTTGGACGTCACCATCTACCACATGCTGTAGCTGTTCAGCCCCGGCTTTATGAGAGGGACAATGCTGCAGCTAAAAAATTAGGGGCGAAAGGCCTAGTCGTCGAGGCGGACGATAAGCCCAACCGCCAATTTTGGCTGAAGTACTTCTTCGTCCGTACCTCGAACTTCGTATCAGACCTGGCCGGGTTTCCAGAGGCATAGAATGACAACCGTAAGTATCATTCCTTGTGTTGAGTGTCTTTATGTCTGCTCGACTTTTCGTCACCTTTAGATATTTATATTTGTTATTTTCTGTGGATGCAGCGAGGGCGCGCACGCCTCAATCTGTGCCAGACATAAAAGTCCGGGTGGGGCAGTTGATCCCCTACGCTGAGGAGTGTAGGACGTGGGTCGCCTTCACCACCAAGTACGACCTTCCAGGTATGGCGGTTATTTTGATTTGGTGAACTTGCCTTTTATTTGGACGTCGTCGGCGTTATACCTGACATTCTTTTTATTTGTGTTTGGCAGCTCGGAATATGCTGCAGAGACGAAGACGCCGTGCCGCCAATTCCCCACCGTCGGATTCTGAGCTCATATTCCTCGAGAGGGAGGGTCTCTCTGAGGCTGCTTAGCTTGAGGATGACCGAGCAGACGTGGAAGTGTCCGGTGACGATGTTGCCGATGCTGCCAGTCTAACATAATTATTCAGAACTAACTTGTTTAAGACTTGGCCAGTCCAAAGTTTGGACTTAACCTTGCAATTTTGGGCCAATTAGTGAACACGGGATAACTAAGGCTTTTGCAAGTCTAGCCAACTAGTGAACATAGGCCAATTGGGACTTTGCAAGTCTAGCCTATTAGACTTAAGTCAATTTTATTACACACTTGGGCAATTTAACACTTAGCTAGTGTTTCAAAATTTTTAGAGTTGGTCAGTGGCAAGACTGACCACTCTTTGTTATTCATTTCATTTGTGACCTCATTTTTGTGGTTTTCAATTTTAACCCATTTTAAACTACTTAAAACATGTTTTCACAATAAGCCACTTTTAAGGTTACTACGCTACTGAAGCTATAACCCATTCCACCTAAGCATACTAGGTATTAACAGTAATCAGTTAACATAAAATTGTTGCAAACATAGCCCTTTTCATACCAAATTGCATACATAGCCATGAAATCAGAATTACTTATCAATGAAGCAAACTCAGAGCAGAGATTGAATATTGTTGAATTTCAATCAAAGACTTATAATTCAGATTCCACAACACAGTGTATCAATCAAACATGAAGTAGGCATAGTCAGAACTTTCTTATGTTTAAAAGGCTACTGAAAACCCTAATCGTGTTTACATGTTCTTGACCAAGCACAGATGGGTAGAACTTATAAAAGAGGCTTCAGAAGAAGGCATGGCTTAAACAGAATGACAGAAAGTTCTAGAAGATAAGGACTAATCTAAACATGCAGTGATTCATACATCTAAAGAAGAAAATCTAAGTAGAAGACATGATAATAGACATGAAGGTGAAGAAGGATTAATCAGAGAAAGACAAATCTTAACAGAGAAACAGAATAAACAGTGATTTTTTCAAAGACGATAACCCTAATCTATCATGCAGTTGTTTAAACGGCTAGCATACTAAAAACATACTGGAAAGAAAGAATCAAACAAGGACAAACGAAAATCACAGAAAAAAAGGATAAACAAGAAAGGGGGAAAAATGACTTAGCTTGCAGGATTTGACTCCTGAGCTTCCTTATTTCTTTTTCTTTTCTTCTTTTTCCTTTTTCCAGATTTTTCTTTTCTTTTTCTTATTTTCTTTTTTCTGGTTTTCTTCTTCAGATCCAAGACTTTAGCTTTGAAGTCTTTTGTTTGGGGATGGATGTTAGAGGTGGAAAAGGTGAGATTTTGGGTGGTGGTTTGTTTGAGTCGTCGGAGTTAGGGTTCCGGCGACTTTCTTTCAAAGATTCGAGGAGCTGGGTTGATATTCGAGGGAAAAAGTTTATGAGGGGTGATAGATCAAGAGATGAGGGTTGGTTGGTGTTAATCTGGGGGCCGTTCTTATAGGTTTGGTCATCGGAGATGAACTCCGATGACCGGAATTTCAAGAAGCTAGGGCTTTCATGGTTTCTTGGGGTTTTCATGGTTGCTTGTGGTGGAGAAGAAGAAGATGAGGGTTTTTGGGGCTAGGGTTGGCCGGAGATGGCCATGAGAGATGGCCAGTCTCCGTGGCCAGCGGTGAGAAGAGGGAGATGAAGAAGAAGAAGTGGGCGGCAAGGGTTTGGGATATTAAAAATTGGCCGGTCTCTTAAGAGACTGAACCTATATATACTCGTGGCCACTGATGAATTCCTGGCCGTTAGATCAAGTGAGATCAATGGCCAGGATTGAATCCCCCCAAAGACACCGTCTCATTTAAATGGGAGACCAATTCATGCCCGTTAGATCTCAAAGTATGAACGGCCAAGATTTGATCTTGGATTTAGTTAATTAATTAATTTCGATTAAAGTTTCAGCCGTTGGACTCAGTGTGATGGACGACTGAGATCATTTTATTTTAGATGGTTTGGACCGGATCTCTCATAACGCTTTGGGCCAATGCATTTGGGCTGGCATTTGGCCCAAATCTCTTATTTTTTTGTATTTTCCTTGTAATTTCTTTGTATTTTTAATTATTTTTGTGGTATTTTCCTTTTGTATTTCATTTTTATTTTTGTATTATTTCAATTATTCAATTTCCTACTTTCACTAATTTTCTGATATTTTTTGACAATTTTCTACTAATTTTTCCTTAACTTCTGCTATTAATGCTCTTTTTGTTAATTTTCTTTTTAGCTTTTTAATTTAAAATGTATGTATTTAACCTATTTTTTGTTGATTTTTTAATTTTAATCTTTAATTATTCAATCACACAAATGCATCTAATTTCAATCAAAACATGTAATTGCACCCAAAAATATTCCCTCTGTTTCAATTTATGTGAACCCATTTGACTGGGCATAGAGTCTAAGAAAAGAGAGAAGACTTTTGATCTTGTGGTGTAAAATGAGGCACCTTTATTTTATGTGGCTATAAATCATTGTACAAAGGTAAATTGTTTCCAAATAAGGAAAGAGGTCATTCTTTTTGGCACGGACTAAAACGGAAATAGGTTCACATAAATTGAAACGAAGAGAGTATTTACTTTAATTTTGGAATTTATTGGTTAGAGCAAAAATCACGTGCTCACAATAGCCCCTCTTTGCTCGGGAACACGAAGAGTTTCAGTGCAAAGACAAGTGAGCAGTAATGAGAGATATTTGCTCATTGGCATATTCCATGAGAAGCATTTTTGAAAACCTTTTGACCGCACCCTGCCTCAGCGGTTGCCTACATATCCTAGGCTGAACAGGAATCAGGTCAGTGTAGTTCGGGAAGGTCTGGCAGTTAAAAACTACCAAACTTACTGTTGCATTGACACTGTTATGACCTATTGACCTATTCCTCATTACACCATGGGGTAAAATGTAAAATGAAGAAGCTATTCTAAGCTATAATTTTATGAGTTACAATTGTTCCTATGTAATTTCTTGTCTCTTTATTCTTTTTTGTCTCTTTTTCCTTGATTTTCTGTGCGGCTGTCTTTCTTTTTGTTGATTTTTCTTTTCCTTGCTTCCTTTCTTTTTGGTTTTCGATGATACTTCTCGCCTTCAAACTGATACCTGCTCAAAACAAAACAAAACAACAAACTTTTTTCTTCTGCCCCAGTGTGGGCTTTTTTGTGTTACAGTGTTACTCATGTTAGCTAACACAAACCAAAATTGCAGAAATTAAAATTGCAGAAATATATTTCCTTGTTATACAGGTGGGAGCCTGAATAGAAAATTAAAACTGCAGAAATGTATTCCCTTGTTATACAGGTGGGCGCCTGAACAGAAATTAAAATTGCAGAAATATATTCCCTTGTTATACAGGTGGGCGCCTGAACAGAAAAATAAAATTGAAGAAATATATCCCCTTGTTATACATGTGGGTGCCTGAACAGAAATTAAAATTGCAAAAATGTATTCCCTTGTTATACAGGTGGGTGCCTGAACAGAAATTAAAATTGCAGAAATGTATTCCCTTGTTATCCAGGTAGGCGCCTGATGCATGAAATGTGAATGCAGAAAAATATTCCCTTGTTACCCAGGTGGGCGCCCGATGCATGAAATGCGAATGCAGAAAAGTATTCCCTTGTTATCCAGGTGGGCGCCTAATGCATGAAATGCAAATGCAGAAAAATATTCCCTTGTTATCCAGGTGGGCGTCACAGAAAAATATTCCATTGTTATCTAGGTGGGCGCCTGATGCATGAAATACGAATGCAAAAAAGTATTCCCTTGTTATCCAGGTGGGCGCCTGATGCATGAAATGCGAATGCAGAAAAATATTCCCTTGTTATCCAGGTGGGTGCCTGATGCATGAAATGCGAATGCAGAAAAGTATTCCCTTGTTATCCAGGTGGGCGCCTGAATAGAAATTAAAAATTGCAGAAATGTATTCCCTTGTTATACAGGTGGGCACCTGAACAGAGATTAAAATTTACAGAAAAATATTCCCTTATTATCCAGGTGGGCGCCTGATGCATGAAATGCGAATGCAGAAAAGTATTCCCTTGTTATCTAGGTGGGCGCCTGATGCATGAAGTGCGAATGCATAAAATTATTCCCTTGTTATCCAGGTGGGCGCCTGATGCATGAAATACGAATGCAAAAAAATATTCCCTTGTTATCCTGGTGGGTGCCTGATGCATGAAATGCGAATGCAGAAAAATATTCCCTTGTTATCCAGGTGGGCGCCCGATGCATGAAATGCGAATGCAGAAAAGTATTCCCTTGTTATCCAGGTGGGTGCCTGATGCATGAAATACGAATGCAAAAAAATATTCCCTTGTTATCCAGATGAGCGCCTGATGCATGAAATGCGAATGCAGACAAGTATTCCCTTGTTATCCAGGTGGGCGCCTGATGCATGAAATGCGAATGCAGAAAAATATTCCCTTGTTATCCAGGTGGGCGCCTGATGCATGGAATTCCCTTGTTATCCAGGTGGGCGCCTGATGCATGAAATGCGAATCCAGAAAAGTATTCCCTTTGTTATCCAGGTGGGTGCCTGATGCATGAAATGCAAATGCAGAAAAATATTCCCTTGTTATCCAGTAGGCGCCTGATGCATGAAATGTGAATGCAGAAAGTATTCCCTTGTTATCGAGGTGGGTGCCAGATGCATGAAATGCGAATGGAGAAAGGTATTCCCTTAGTTTGATAACTAGGGTGTGAATTTTAAAGATGATACCTTCCTCTCATTTGTTTTTTGGTATTTTATTGTTTGAGTGATTCCTCCATCCATAGATTCCTCCATTTATTGTTGAACTTCTTTTTTATGTTTTCTTTCTTTTTACATTGGTCACATTTACTTTAAAGTGATTAGTGACGATTTGTTCCTGTCTGAATCACAAAAACAAAATCTTATTAGTTATAAGTTGCTGGCAACTGGCATCTGCTGCTCTTACCTCTTATTGCTTTCCTCTTTTTTTGTATTTTTCCTGTTTTGCGGTCTTTCAGTTGACTACCTTTCGCAAACATCTTTTTGTATTTTCTTGCTTTTCACCTTTTGTTTTCTTTTCTTTCGGCCCTAATTTCCATTCTTCTTTATTTCCTTTCAACTTTCTTTTTCTTTTCTTTCTTTTCTGGTCTAGTGTTATTTCAGCTCTTATCATCAGAGGCTGGTAGTTAGCTTTCAAAGGACAATCAATTAAATGCAGAAGCGAATGAATTTCAAAAGGGGTAATGGTGATTTGGAGAAGTGATAGAACTTATCTTGGTATGTTGGCTGATTTCGTTGACCATGCCATGTATTTAAACTCCAACCCAATTTGTTCAATCCATTATTCCAATTCAAACTTTTGCAACCCAAACCAATCTTATTTTTTGTTGCTTTTCTCTTTTCCAAAATAATCCTTGCTATCGCCTTATGGTGCCGTGAAAGGTTTTCACCAATAAGACTCTCTCATTTATTTCTATCAACCTCACAATCGCCTTGCAGTGTCGGTAAAGGTTTTCACTGACAAGACTCTCTCATTTTATTTCTCTCAACCTCACAGTCGCTTCACGGTGCCGATTAAGGTTTTCACCGATGAGACTCTCTCATTTTGTTTTCATTTTTCCATTTTTCTTTTTGTCTTTTGTTTTTCTGAATCACTGGTGTTGTTCAATGTCCCGTTCTTCCTTTATTCTCTTTGTATTTGTTATTTTCTTGAAATTGATCAGAAGGTCTTTCTTTGGACCGTAACGTGGCTTTTGGATGGGTTAAGGGTATAAAGTTTGGACTTAGCCTTGCAATTTTGGGCCAATTAGTGAACACAGGCTAGCTAAGGCTTTTGTAAGTCTAGCCAACTAGTGAACATGGGCCAACTGGGACTTTGCAAGTCTAGCCTATTAGACTTAAGTCAATTTTATTACACACTTGGCCTATTTAGCACTTAGCCAGTGTTTCAAAATTATTAGAGTTGGTCAGTTGCAAGACTGACCAATCTTTGTTATTCATTTTATTTGTGACCTCTTTTTTGTGGTTTTCAATTTTAACCCATTTTAAACTACTTAAAATATGTTTTCACAATTAGCCACTTTTCAGGTTACTATGCTACTGCAGCTATAACCAATTCCACCTAAGCATACTAGGTATTAACAATAATTAGTTAACACAAAATTTTTGCAAACATAGCCCTTTTCATACCAAATTGCATACATAGCCATGAAATCAGAGTTACTTATCAATTAACCAAAACTCAGAGAAGAGATTGAATATTGTTGAATTTCAATCAAAGACTTATAATTTAGATTCCACAACACAGTGTATCAATCAAACATGAAGCATGTATAGTTAGAACTTTCTTATGTTTAAAAGGCTACTGAAAACCCTAATCGTGTTTACATGTTCTTGACCAAGCACAGATGGGTTGAACTTATAAAAGAGGCTTCAGAAGAAGGCATGGCTTAAACAGAATGGCAGAAAGTTCTAGAAGATAAGGACTAATCTAAACATGCAGTGATTCATACGTCTAAAGAAGAAAATCAAAGTATAAGACATGATAATAGACATGAAGTGAACAAGGATTAATCAGAGAAAGACAGATCTTAACAGAGTAACATAATAAATTGGGATTTTTTCAATGACGATAACCCTAATCTATCATGCAGTTGTTTAAACGGCTAACATACTAAAAACATACTGGAAACATAGTATCAAACAAGGACAAACAAAAATTACAGCAAAAAAGGATAAACAAGAAAGGGGAAAAAATGACTTAGCTTGCAGGATTTGACTCCTGAGCTTCCTTATTTCTTTTTCTTTTCTTCTTTTTCCTTTTTTCTAGTTTTTTCTTTTCTTTTTCTTATTTTCTTTTTTCTTGTTTTCTTCTTTCAAATCCAAGACTTTAGCTTTGAAGTATTTTGTTTGGAGATGGATGTTAGAGGTGGAAAAGGTGAGATTTTGGGTGGTGGTTTGTTTGAGTCACCGGAGTTAGGGTTTCGACGATTTTCTTTCAAAGATTCGAGGAGCTGGGGTGATATTCGAGGGAAAAGGTTTGTGAGGGGTGATAGATCAGGAGATGAGGGTTGGTTGGTGTTAATCTAGGAGCCGTTCTCATGGGTTTGGTCACCGGAGATGAACTCCGATGACCGGAATTTCAAGAAGCTAGGGTTTTCATGGTTTCTTGGGGTTTTCATGGTAGCTTGTGGTGGAGAAGAAGAAGATGATGGTTTTTGGGGCTAGGGTTGGCCGAAGATGGCCATGAGAGACGGCCAGTCTCCATAGCCAGCAGTAAGAAGAGGGAGATGAAGAAGAAGAAGTGGGCGGCTAAGGTTTGGGATATTAAAAAATGGCCGGTCTCTGAAGAGTCCGGACCTATATATACTTGTGGCCACTGATGAATTCCTGGCTGTTAGATCAAGTGAGATCAATGGCCAGGATTGAATTCCCCAAACGACACCGTCTCATTTAAATGGTAGACCAATTCATGCCCGTAGATCTCAAAGTATGAACGGCCAAGATTTGATCTTGGATTTAGTTAATTAATTAATTTCAGTTAAAGTTTTAGCCGTTGGATTCAGTGTGAGGGATGGCTGAGATCGTTTTATTTTAGATGGTTTGGACCGGATCTCTCAGAACGATTTGGGCCAATGCATTTGGGCTGGCATTTGGCCCAAATCTCTTATTTTTTTGTATTTTTCTTGTAATTTCTTTGTATTTTTAATTATTTTTGTGGTATTTTCCTTTTGTATTTCATTTTTCTTTTTGTATTATTTCAATTATTCAATTTCCTACTTCCACTAATTTTCTGATATTTTTTGACAATTTTCTACTAATGTTTCCTTAATTTCCGCTATTAATGCTCTTTTTGTTAATTTTTTTTTAACTTCTTAATTTAAAATGTATGTATTTAACCTATTTTTTTATTTTATAATTTTAATCTCTAATTATTCAATCACACAAATGCATCTAATTTCAATCAAAACATATAATTGCACCCAAAATATTATTTATTTTAATTTTGAAATTTATTGCTTAGGGCAAAAATCACGTGCTCACAATGACGTTGTAGGCTGTCTCTTGGTTCATCACATGGAAGGTAGTTTCCGGGGTGACTCCTCCTGCGAGGACGGGTAGGTTCACTTCTCCTGACGTGCGCTCTACTGCATTGTTAAAACCAGTCGGAGTTATGCAGCGGGGGGTTATCCTGTCCTCGAGTCCCATCCGTGAGAGGACTCTCGGATGGATTATGCAGGCGCTGCTTCCATCATCAATCATGACTCTCCTGACATCCGTATCAATGATACGTAGAGTAATAACTAAAGCATCATAATGAGGGAAACACAAACCGTCGGCGTCAGACTTATTGAAGGTGATACTTCCTTCGAGGTCATCGTACTGTTCGTGGGAGATGGTCCTCTTCAGTCTGTGTGTGTTGGCGAATTTGACATGATTAATGGCGACGTCGTTCCCTTCTTCGACGATCATGTTTACCGTGCGTGTCGGAGAAGGCAGTTTTGGTAGTCCCCGGGAGTGCTCCCATCCCCGTGCAAAATTGGCTTTCCTTTTGTCGCTGAGCAGCTCCTTTAGGTACCCCTGGTTGAGCATTCTGATGACTTCTTGTCGCAGGCTGATGCAGTCTTCGGTCCTGTGCCCTTGTTCCTGGTGGAACTCGTATGGGACGTTTCATTTCCTTGTGGCGGGGTCCGATTTCATCTTTTGGGGCCACTGCACCTTTGTGCCGAGCTTCTCCAGTGCGTACACTATTTCTGAAGGAGAGACACAGAAGTTATGTGAGGAAAGTATAGGGGGCGTACCTCGTTCGTTCCTGAGTGGGGCAAGGTGGCATTCCATGGCGTCCGTATAACGAGGGGGCAGAAGTAGGGACCTCGTATAGGGCTGGTGTCGCTCTTTACTGGGACGAGGGGGAAGTTCCCGGCGTCTCTCATGTCGTCGATCTCTTACGTATCGGGGTGCACGGCTGCTAGCCATCGGATTGGTCCGTTGAGATCCTCCCCGTCTGCCCGTACCTCGGCGCAGTAGGCATTGAGAATCTCATCCCAGGTCGTGGGAGGGTACTTCATGAGCCGGTTTAGCAGTTTTTTGGTAGCTCTAGAGCCGTCCCTGCTGAGCCCGTTTTGGAAGGCCTCTACCGCCATTCCTTCTGATACGTTCGGCAGGCTCATTCTTATCCTGTTGAACCTGGCGAGGAAGTCCCTAAGGCCCTCGCTCGTGGTTTGTCTGACGGTGAAGATGTCGTTCACCATTGCTTCTGCTTTCTTAGCGTCAGTATGTGCTGTGACGAACCTGTCCGCCATTTCCTCAAAAGTTGAGATTGCTTTGGCGGGTACTTGGGAATACCAGGTCAATGCTCCCCCGGTCAGCGTTGTGCCGAACTTTTTCAGCAGCACTGATGGTACATGTTCTTTAGACAGGTCATTACCTTTCACGGTATTGACATAGTGGATGAGATGATCCTCAGGATCGGTGGTTCCGTCGTACACCTTCAGGTAATGAGGCATCTTGAAGGTTTTCAGAATGGTGTAAGGTGCGGCTTCTTCGGAGTAGGGTTGTTCTACAAACCTTCCTATATCCCATTTGGGTAGCAGTTTAGGTGCTCCGGGGATCTTGTCAACCCTATCTTGGTGCTCCTTCATTTGGTCGCGGAGGGCTTGATTTTCGCATTCCATTTCTTCCATCTTCCTCAGGATCGAGGCTAACGTGTCATCGTGTGTTTGTGTTTCAACTGGTTGGCCGTTGGTTCGTGTTCCTTCCTGTTCATCTGTCTCGGTGGTGTTGCTTGTTGTTGGTGCTGCATTCTCGTAGCCTCGTGGTGGCTTTTCCACTAAGCTGCTCAGGGTGATGGTCAGCCATTCCTCCAGTAGCTTCTTGACTACTGGGGGTGCTTCTTTTGAAATGGAGGTATCCTTTTCCTGCGGGGTAGCAAGGTGCGCAAATAGGGAGGTGAGGCATCTGCCTTGGGTGCGACACCAGTGGTAGTATTGATTGCAGTGCTACCACCGGCCTCGTTCATGGAACTCAGGAGGTTGGTGGTAACTTCTGCCACAGCTTTGGATCAAGTGTCATTTTCGGCCATTTCCAGACTTTTTCTGCTAATCGGATCCTGTGAATGTATACTATGAGTTTGATTCTCGAAATCCCCACAGACGGCGCCAAATTATTTGACCCAAAAGCTATCGGTTGCTTTACGGGTTAGGGACAATCAAAGAATAAATGAAGGGTAAAGCGGAATCAACGGTAATATATCTTAAAGATCGATCTTTGGATTCGTGTATATATTTTTCTTATAAGAATGTGATGAAGCTTAGTCAAGTGCTTGAACAAGTAAATAGTAAAGAGATAACAGTAGAGAGAAAATGGCAGAGAGAGAGAGAGATTTGTACTATTAGTGATTAATAATACTTGTGTTACAAATGAGGGGACCCTTCCTTATATAGAAGGACGACCCCCTTGCCGACATATTACATCGTCCCAAAGCTATTGTTATTACAACGAAAATACAGGGGAGGGGGAGTCGGGGATGTCTACTCGGGCGAGCCTGCTAATACGCTACTATGGATGAGAATGTATCCTTTTCATCGTACGGACACGAAGGAGGACGTCACCCGGTGCCCGACCCGTATTGCATCCGAGTCGGCCGTACGTATGTACATGCTCGCCTCATCTTATTCCCGATTCGCCCCCATACAATGATAGTAATTAAGAACATAGTTTAATCATCGATATTGTCATGTTTCGATAATAATGAGTTTGAAACACGGAGTTAATCTTAGTTGGCAAATAAAGCTTAGGTTTTTGGTTATGAATCGTTGTTGAGCATCAGTATATACATGTTCTATGTATAAGATTTTATAAACATAAAAGATTAATTCGTGATGTTTGCATGCACGGCTAAAGAACAGCAAAATAGAAGAATCCTTTTTAATCGCTTGACTCGTATAATTTTTGCTGTCTTTGATTAACTGCGCCTCTCCCTTGTATAAAGAAACTTGTTTTTTTGGATAACTGGTCATTAGATTATTTTTCCTTTGTTTGAAATTGCTATCTTAGTAATATACTTATATGTTTAGTATAAAATAAAATACTCCACTTGTTTAAAGTGAGTGGCTCTCATATTAGTTATCAATTTTGATAATACGCTATATTAAATTTCACCAAATTCAATCGGAGGGACTTGATAAAGTTCTACATTTTGTTATTATAAATGGTGGATTCATAATACATAGAGTTTTGAATTTTTTTAATTAATATTTTAAAAGCATTTTATGAGAATCCATGACTTGTCTTTATATTGTAAAGTTACTTTTCCATCAATATTGTATGACATCATCCTCGTTCTCCTTTGTTTGTTTGTCGTATATTCTGATGTATTATGGGAACTTTTGTTCTCCGAGTATTGTATGTGTATTTTGGTGAATTTTGTTGTTAGAATTTCGCTGTTATTTTAACTGATCTTTATGCATATTGTCTACTTACAATAATCATATTCTGTTACTGGGGCTTTAAAAGCATCTTGATTATTAAAGTTAATTATTCTTAGATGCCATTTCAAGTGTTCTTTTAGGTGATGTAGTTAGGAGAAGTCACGACATCTTGAGTATTTGACATAAAATAAATTAAGTTGTTTAATCACATAAACATTAGTGATTAAAAAAATTATAATAATATCTACTTAGTCCAATTATCTCATTATAAATGGCAACTCGGCCCTACAGAGAAGTAACCATTTTGGTGGGATAATTTGGAATAAGATAGTAAACCTTTAAGTTGAAAATAATCTTATACCGGTAGGTACTGATTAATTTTTGTAGATCTTGGTTTACTGGTCTAACAAAGTGAGGTAAATTCTATGCATGGATTGTAACATTTGCCCGTAGGAGGGTTTGAAATTTACTATGAATCGGTATTTTATGCGATTCACCTTTGATGGATTGTATTTCAAAGCTTATGTATGTTTATCCTTGTTTTGCAGTCTTTACCGCTTTTTCTATCGTTATTTTTAATGATAATGCTCGAATTCCAATGCTTTCTAGTGACAATTATGCTGAATGGAAGGAGAAAGTCCTTCTCACTTTAGGGTGCTCGGATTGGACCTGGCACTCCGTGTGGATGAACCACATATCCTCACGGAATCAAGTACGCCAGCTGCTAAGGCTAATTATGAGTGGTGGGAGCGATCTAATCGCTTAAGTTTATTGCTCATAAAAGCTCACATAATTCAAAGCATTAGGGGATCTATCCCTAATAGCGATAAGGTCAAAGCTTACATGAAGGCAATTGATGAACAATTCATAAGCTCTGACAAGGCATTGTCCAGTACCCTTATGAAGAGTCTCTCAAGTATGACTTTCGACAGAAGTCGTACAGTGCGTGAGCACATTATGGAAATGAGAGACATTGCTTCTAAACTCAAGTCCCTTGAGGTTGATATGTCTGAATAATTTCTTGTGTATTTCATTCTCAACTCACTTCCTGCGGAATATGGTCTATTTAATATTTCATACAACACACATAAGGATAAATGGTCAATAAATAAACTTTTGACCATGTGTGTTCAAGAAGAAGAGTGGTTGAAGCATGAGACACCTGAATGTGTTAATATAGTAACTCATGGCAAAAGAAATGTTGTGACGATGCGGCCCATTATCACATAAGTTACCATCCAATTTTTCCCATATTATGTTTATCTATGATTTGATATCAGTGTTAGAGTTGATTGGATAGAGTTGGATTGGTTTTAGTTGGAAATGAGGCACTTAGCCTCTTAAAAGAAGGCATGTTATGGAAAAATCAACGGGATATTGACTATATAGTTAGAGAGCTCGGATATGAATTTTGGTGGTCTGGTTAGCTTCGGGGGATGACTGTCTTAGGAGCGTGATCAGAATCGGATTTGGACGTCTGGTGTAGAATTAGGCTTGAATGGCGAATTTTGAGTTTGGGCAAATTTTGGTTGGTAGGTGAGATTTTGATCCGAGGGTCGGAATGGGATTTTGAGAGTTGCAGTAGCTCCTTTAGGTGATTTTGGATATGTTTGCTAATTTTTAGGTCATTTGGACGTTGTTGTTCGGATTTTTGATTGAATGTGTATTTTGGAAGTTTTGATGAAAACTAGGCTTGAATCCGATGTAATTTATTAATTTTAGTGCTGTTTGAACTGTTTTGAGGATTGGAACTAGTTTGTATAAGGTTTTTGGATGTGTTGGTACTTTTAGTTGAGATCCCGAGGGCCTCGGGGTGAACTCGGATGATCAATCGGAAGTTGGAAGCTTGGTGTTGACGCAGATCTTTGAGGCTTCCGCTATTTACGCATCGCGGAAAAGGAGCCGCTTAAGCGGTTCCACAGATGTGGTGGGAGAGCCGCAGAAGCAGCCAAGGGGAGCCAAGAGGATTCCACAGAAGTGGAAGTATGGTCGCGTAAGCGGGTCCGCAAAAGCGGAGAAAGCACCATAGAAGCGGTAGCAGTGGAACCGCAGAAGCGGATTTCGGATCGCATAAGCGATTCCTGAAGGGTTTAATGAGAACTGCAGAAGTGGTCTCACATAAGCGGTAGCGGGACCGCAGAAGTGAAAAATGCAGAAGGGTTTAATGAATCAGTGTTATTGTATTTCAGTAGTTTAAAAAACATTTTTGGACTTCGGGAAGAGGCAATTTTGGGCAATTTGGAGAGATTTCGAAGGAGATTCCATCAGGTATGAATTTGTAGCCTCTAATAGTGTTGTTATGGTATAAAAATAAGGATTAAACACTAAAAATTAAAGGAATCAAAGGGTAAAAGTGGAGGTTAGGGCTTGAAACCCAATAGGGTTTAAATTGATGATTTGAGGGGTCAAATGGACTCCGATTCTTGTGTATTTTATATGTACGGACTCGTGGTTAGACGAGAATTCCAAAGATGTTAATTTCATAATTTTTCGAGAAGCAGGCATGGGGCTCGGGTTTTGCCAACTTCGTAGTTTTTGTTGTTGCTCGAGCCTTTTCGATTGGGTTATGGTTTATTGGCCTATTGTGACGTATCCCTTATGGTTTTGACCAGACTCTATACGCGAGGAGGTATATTTGAAAGGGAAAGGCTTGACGATCTAGATTATCGGCCTGCTAGAGGTGAGTAATATTTGTGAATGATATTCTAAGGGTTTAAAACCTCGAATTTGCACATCTTAGTGCTGTATTGAGGTGACTTGCATGCTAGACCTGAGCGGGGGTAGAGCACCGTTGGGATTGTGACTTGGTCCGTCCCAGTTGTCAGTTTTACCATGTATTTGCAAATAATTTGTTATTATCATTATGACGTGGGTCCATTGCTATACTTGGGGCTTATTGCCGATTGTTTGAACTCCTATGAACTATCATTTATGGTTTTCCATCACTAATTGAAATATTATTTGAATTCAGTCCATGTAAATTACCCTGTTTCTTAAACTCAGCCATTATTTACTCAACTTGGAGTTTAAACTGATAATTTCACTATTGTTGTGTTGAGTATTATTGTTTACTGTTGCATGAGGGGATGTTGACTGTATTTGGACTGATTGAGGTCGAGGGCCTTATATGAGGGTATGTTGAGCACTGTGAGGAGGCTTTCAGTCCTCGTATTGATATTATTCAGGATTTTAGGCCTTATTGACAGCGCTTGGGATGTAGGAGCCCCTCCAGAGTCTGCACACCCACTGTGAGCATGGGGTACCCCTTGAAATGGACAGTGGCAACAATGACACTGTCATACGTGTTTCGGTCAGGTAACAATCAAAGACTAGTGGTAACAATGACACTAAAACATGCTTTGGTCAGGTAACAATGGCTGACCATACTTGTGTATTCTTCTGTATTTGATTCCTTTCAAAGAGAATGTCTTGCTATGTTTTCATGGATTTATACTGTTTGATTGGTTTAATGCTCGAGATAGCATTATCTGTATCCTTTTAGGATTTTATACTCTCAGTTGTTATTCATTTTTATTACCATTGAGTTGGAAGTACTCACTTTACTCCCTGCACCATGTGTGCAGATCCAGGTACTTTGGAAGTTAGCCGAGCTT
This sequence comes from Nicotiana noctiflora, assembly GCA_032618575.1. Classification (NCBI taxonomy): domain Eukaryota; kingdom Viridiplantae; phylum Streptophyta; class Magnoliopsida; order Solanales; family Solanaceae; genus Nicotiana; species Nicotiana noctiflora. Next base: position 7,389 of record JASVEL010005958.1, on the reverse strand, counting down.
TCAGTTGATTTCAGAGTTATTGAGGTAGCTGCCTGACGTCCGTAGGACCCGACTCCTCCCTTATCCCTTGTTATTTTTCTTTCCATAGCTATCAGACTATGTATTATTACAGTCTTATTATATTATACTGTTAGAGGCTCTAGACTCATGACCCCCAGATATTTGAGAGTGTATTTTTGTATTATCTTGGTATTCAGCGCATTTCTATCTATAATTCAAAATTATTAACTTTATTGTTGATTATGAATTTCAAATAATTGGTGGAGCTTGATACTCGGGTTGAGAGTACAAATGGTCGAGCTTGCCTAGCAGTTGCGTTGGGCGCCATCACGGTCGGGTTTGGGGTCATGACAAATGCGAAGAAGGGAAAAAGTGTTTTCATGAAAAAGAAAATCACATTTGACAAAGATGTTTGTCGTTTCTGTAAGAAGAAGGGACACTGGAAAAGGGATTGCCTGAAATAATGAGAAGAAAGGTAATTTTACTTTTGTATGTTATGAATCTAATTTTATTGAAGTTTCTGATAATACAAGGTGGATTGATTATGGTGCTACATTTTACATTGCCAAAATTATGAAGGCTTTTCTAACTCAAAAGAATGCGATATTAAATGAACAATACGTCTATTCTGGCAATAGGACGCGTTCACGTGTGGAAGGAGTGCGGACTTATAGGCTCATTTTGTGTCACGACCCGGATTTTTCCCCCAATATCGGGATCGTGATGGCGCCTACTCGTGGTAGCTAGGCAAGCCACTGTATTCATACTATCCTGTTTTTAACACAATTTTAATTAAATAAATGCGGAATGCTTTATCAAAATGAAAATAACAATTCAAGAGGTGAAAATCATACTAAAATCCTCTACCCAAGACGTGGAGTCACCAACTCACGAACTACTATGGAATACTACACATAAAAGTCCGAAGGAAATATAACATAATTCTGTTTGTCTCGGAACAAAGAGACTACAGCTAATAACATAAATAAAGAGAGAGACGCCGGGCCTGCGGACGTCTGCAAGCTACCTCGGTCTCAAATATGATCAACTCCCACGCAATCTATTTACTGCTGCTGCTGCTCCTGATCGTAACCTGGACCTGTGCAAAAACGCACAGAAGTGTAGCATCAGCACAACCGACCCCATGTGCTGGTAAGTGCCTGGCCTATCCCGGTGAAGTAGTGACAAGCCTAGGACCAGACACTCACATAAACCTGTGCAATTCAATATATATATGTGTACCGCAAAATAACAAGAAATAATTAAGTATTAACACAATAAGGAATATCTTAAAGAATTCAACAATTAACCACAGTTAATAATTTCACAAGGAAAAGCAAAGTATAATGTAAACACAAGTAATATCAATTCAAGAAATAGCAAGCGGTTGCACGGCATCACCCTTCGTGCTTTTACTCTCATCCTCACCAAATAAACAAATAAAGTACACGGCATCACCCTTCGTGCTTTTACTCTCATCCTCACATCCATAGTACGGCATGATCCTTCGTACATGGTTCAATAACAGGGCACGGCATGATCCTTCGTGCATAATCAATAAATAAACATGGCACGGCATTAACCTTCGTGCATAAATAAATAAACATGGCACGGCATCACCCTTCGTGCATTATCACTCTTCCTCACCCAAATAACAATCACGGTTAAGGGCAAAGAAAGAAACAGTAATTCATAAACCGTCCCATCAAGGGCAATCAATAATTATCTTCACAACAAGTCCCAACAAGGGAGAACAATAACAATTCATCCGTAATATATCTCAAAATAATCATTTTTCCACGACTCACGGTCATACTAGACGCCAGTGTATGGATGCTCGTCACCACAGCCCATACACCGCACTCGATCACATAACACATAGCACATAATCCTATTCCCTCAAGCTAGGATAGAACAAACACTTACCTCGAATGCTTATGAGCAATTCACTTAGTGGAAATGTCTTTTCTTTCAATTTGGCTCCAATCCAACCGTATCTATACACAATTGATTTAATATCATCAATTCTACTCAACAAACTAATTCTTAAGACCAAATACAACTTTTACAACATTCTGCCCGGAATAGTGAATTTCAACCCCGGGCCCACATGGTCGGAACTCGGGGTTAGGACCAAAATCCGGTTACCCATCCCCCACGAGTTCATGTATATAATTTGTTTCAAAATCGGACCTCAATTCGAGGTCCAATTCCCTAATTTATGAAAAACCCTATTTTCTAACAAAAACAAGAATTCTACCATGAAAATCTTTGATTTCTTATGAAAAACATGTTTAATGATGTTAGGAATTGAAAGAATTAAGTAAAAAGTGACTTACAATCGTTTTGATGAAGAAGAAATCCTTGAAGAATCGCAAATGGGTGTTTTGGTTTTGTAAAATGTGAAGAAATGACCGAAATTCGTGTTTTTCAGGTCTCTGTGTTCGCATTTGCGAACATGGGTTCGCAATTGCGAACCCCGACCAATTTCTGGAGTTTGAAAAATAAGCTAAGGTTGGGAAGTTCGCATTTGCGAACATTTGTTCGCATTTGCGAACACTGGCAGACAAAGGGATGTTCGCATTTGCGAACACATGCTATATATGCGAACCAAGGCAGTATGGGAAATGTTCGCATTTGCGAACTATTGTTCGCATTTGCGAACATAGGCATCACCGGGGACCTTCGCAAATGCGAACAATTGTTCGCATTTGCGAACAAGGCTGGCTTCGCATTTGCGATCAAGGTTCGCATTTGCGAGCCTTGCCTTACATTGTCCCCTTCGCAATTGCGAGAAATTCTTCGCAATTGCGAAGCCAACAGCTGGGTGAAAAAAACCAGCAGGTTCAAAATTCAGAATTTCATCCAACGGCCTATCAAATCTTTACCCGAGCCCCCGGGCTCCAAACCAAACATGTACACAACCTCAAAAACACATTATGGACTTGTTCGTGCGATCATATCGCCAATATCACTTCGTTTTAATCAAATCAAGCCTCAAACTCATGATTTTCATACTTTTGATTTTCAAAACTTCTTAACTTGGAACTCAAGGTCCAAAACATCTCAAACGACATCCAAATGTCACCAAACTTTACAGAAATCACATATATAATATTTAAGACTTGTACCGGGCGTCGGAACCAAAATACGAGCCCGATACCAAGGTCAATTAATTTATTTCCTTTAATAATTACATCAAAAACAATTTCACATAAAAATTCATAACTTGGGCTCTAGGCCTCGAATTCGACTCCGGACGCATGTCCAAGTCCCATATTTTTCTACGGATTTCTCGGGACCATCCAATCTCGGGTCCGGATCCGTTTACCAAAAATGTTGATCGAAGTCAACCATATCAATATTAATATCATTTTTATCCAAATTTCTCATAGAATTCATATTTTCTATCACAAAATCTTTCCGGCTACATGCTCGGATCGTGCAATTAAATCGAGGCAACATAGAATGAGGTTTTCAAGGCCTCAGAAGCTCGAAATGATTAATTAAATAAGTGATGACCCTTTGGGTCGTCACAATCTCCACCTCCAAAACAACCGTTCGTCCTCGAACGGACAAAAGAAGGAAGTACCTGAGTCAGGAAACAAGTGTGGGTAACGGCTCCGCATATCAGACTCGGACTCCAGGTCGATGCCTCAGGAGGCTGACCTCTCCACTGAACACGCACAGAAGGATAACTCTTCGACCTCAACTGTCGAACCTGCCGGTCTAGAATGGCTACCGGCTCCTCCTCGTAAGATAGATCATTGTCCAATTGGACGGTACTGAAGTCTAACACATGTGTGGGATCGCCGTGGTATCTCCGAAGCATAGATACATGAAAAACTGGATGCACGGCTGATAAGCTAGGCGGCAAAGCTAATCTGTAAGCCACTCCTCCCACTCTGTCTAAAATCTCAAATGGACCAATATACCTAGGGCTGAGCTTGCCCTTCTTCCCAAACCTCATCACGCCCTTCATAGGCGACACTCGGAGCAATACTCGTTCACCAACCATGAAATCCACATCTCGAACTTTACGATCCGCATAAGTCTTCTGCCGCCTGGACTGAGCTAAACGCAATCTCTCCTGAATAGTCTTGACCTTATCCAAGGCCTCCTAGACTAAGTCTGTACCCAACAACCGAGCCTCTCCGGTTCAAACCATCCGACCGGTGATCGACATCGCCTACCATACAACGCCTCATACGGAGCCATCCGGATGCTAGATTGGTAACTGGTTATTGTAGGCGAACTCTGCTAATGGTAGAAACCGATCCCACGAGCCTCCGAAATCAATAACACGGGCTCGAAGCATGTCCTCTAGAATCCGAATAGTCCTCTCGGATTGGCCATCCGTCTGAGGATGAAATGCCGTACTCAACTGAACCTGGGTGCCTAACTCCCGCTGGACCGCTCTCCGGAACCGCGAGGTAAACTGCGTTCCCCGATCAGAGATAATAGATACCGGCACCCCATGGAGACGAACAATCTCCCTAATGTAAACCTCCGCTAACCTCTCCGACGAGTAGGAGACAGATACTGGAATAAAGTGTGCTGACTTGGTCAACCTATCAACAATGACCCAAATAGCATCAAATTTCTTCCGAGTCAAAGGAAGTCCAGTAACGAAGTCCATAGTGATCTGCTCCCATTTCCACTCGGTAATTTCAATCCTCTAGAACACACCACCAGGTCTCTGGTGCTCATATTTCACATGCTGACAATTTAGACACCGAGCGACATACGCAATGATATCTTTCTTCATTATGCGCCACCAATAGTGTTGCCGTAAGTCCTGGTACATCTTCGCGGCGCCTGGGTGAATAGAATACCGCGAACTGTGGGCCTCTGCTAAGATCAACTCTCGAATCCCTTCGACATTGGGCACACAAACTCGACCCTGCAATTTCAATACCCCATCATCATCTAGATTTACCCGTGTGGCACCTCCCCGCTGTACTCTATTTCTCAATTCACACAAATGAGGATCATCAAATTGCCTCTCACGGATACGCTCTAATAAGGAAGAACGAGCGACCGTGCAGGCTAACACTCTGCTAGGCTCAGAAATGTCTAATCTCACGAACCGGTTGGCTAAGGCATGGACATCTAGAGCTAATGGTCTCTGACTGACCGGAATGTATGCAAGACTACCCATGCTGGCATACTTTCTACTCAAAGCATCGGCCACCACATTGGCCTTACCTGGATGATATAATATAGTAACATCATAGTCTTTTAGTAACTCTAACCATCTCCGCTGTCGTAGATTCAACTCCTTCTGTTTGAACAAGTACTGTAGGCTTTTGTGATCAGTGTACACCTCACATGTCACACCATATAGATAATGCCTCCGGATCTTTAAGGCATGAACCACTGCTGCTAACTCAAGATCATGAACTGGATAATTCTTCTCATGTATCTTTAACCGTCTCGAAGCATAAGCGATAACCTTACCATCCCGCATCAATACCGCTCCAAGCCCCGTACGAGATGCGTCACAATAAACCGTATAAGGCCCTGTACTCGTAGGTAGTACCAACACTCGTGCGGTGGTCGAGGCTGTCTTGAGCTTCGAAAGCTCGCCTCACACTCCTCGAACCACACAAATGGACACCCTTCTGGGTCAACCCGGTCATCGGGGCCGCAATAGAAGAAAACCCTCTACAAAACGACGGTAGTAACCTGCTAATCCCAAGAAACTCCCGATCTCAGTCACTGAAGCTGGTCGAGGCCAATTCTGGATCGCCTCAATCTTCTTTGGTTCCACTTGAATACCTTCCACTGATACAATGTGACCCAGAAATGCTACCGAACTCAGCCAGAACTCACATTTAGAAAATTTGGCATATAGTCGGTTATCTTTCAGAGTCTGAAGAACCACTTTGAGGTGCTGCCCGTGCTCTTCCTGGCTGCGGGAGTACACCAGGATGTCATCTATGAAGACTATCACGAACAGATCTAAGTAAGGCCCGAATACCCGATTCATCAACTCCATGAATGCTGCTGGGGCATTGGTCAACCCGAAGGACATGACCAAGAACTCATAATGCCCATATCTAGAGCGAAAGGCCGTCTTAGGAATGTCAGCCGCCCTGATCTTCAGCTGATGGTAGCCTGACCTCAAGTCTATCTTAGAGAATACCCTCGCTCCCTGGAGTTGGTCAAACAAATCATCAATCCTCGGCAGTGGATATTTATTTTTGATAGTCACCTTATTTAACTGCCGGTAATCAATACACATCCGCATCGAGCCATCCTTCTTCTTTACAAATAATAGAGGTGCTCCCCAGGGGGAAATGCTGGGCCTGATAAAACCCTTCTCAAGAAGGTCCTGCAACTGATCTTTCAACTCTTTTAGTTCCGGCGGGGCCATACGATAGGGTGGAATAGAGATGGGCTGAGTACCCGGTGCCAGATCAATACATAAATCAATATCCCTGTCGGGTGGCATGCCCGGCAGGTCTGAAGGAAAACCTCCGGAAACTCCCGTGCAATAGGGACCGACTCAATGGAAGGAACTTCTGCGCTGGAATCACGAACATAAGCCAGATAAGCTAGACACCCCTTCTCGACCATACGTCGAGCCTTAACATAGGAAATAACGGTGCGAACGGAGTGGCTTGAGGTACCCTTCCACTCTAATCGGGGTGATTCTGGCAAGGCTAAGGTGACGGTCTTAGCATGACAATCAAGAATAGCATGGTATGGGGACAACCAGTCCATCCCCAATATGACATCAAAATCTACCATATCCAAGAGCAATAGATCAACACGGGTCTCAAGACCCCCAAATATAACTACGCACGAACAATGCACCCGATCGACTACAATGGAGTCACCCACTGGTGTAGCCACATAAACTGGAATATCCAGAGCATAGCTGGGCACAGCCAAATACGGTGCGAAGTAGGAAGACACATAGGAATATGTAGATCCGGGGTCAAATAATACTGAAGCACCTCTGCCACACACAAGAATAGTACCTGTAATCACGGCATCTGATGCCTCTGCCTCTGGCCTGGCTGGTAAAGCATAGAATCGGGGATCTGCACCTCCCCTCTGAGCTGCGTCTCTAGGACGACCATCAACTGGCCGACCTCTACCTCTCGCTGGACGGTCTCCACCTCTACGGTCTCGACCTCCACCTCTATAATCTCTACCCCCGCCTCTGGCTGGGCAGGCTGAGGGTCAGCTGGGGCCTGAATCATAGGACGAGGACCTCGGTGCTGAGAGTTGCCCGCTGCTAGAGGGCAATTCTTGATAAAATGACCCGGGTCACCACAACCGTAGCAACTCTTAGACTGATAGGGCTGCTGGCCCCGACGACCCGAATGGCCTCCACGAACACTCTGAAGAGGCTGAGCATTAATAGGAGGCTGGTCT